>OY754965.1:34771843-35106843 GCA_963576475.1 Molanna angustata
GTAGACCATTGGGATAGTTTTTTATACAAACTATTTCGTATAGTCTTATACTTATCCTTCTCTTTTTTATTTAGACTTTTGGGTTAGTTTTAAGTCTAATAGTCTATTGTGCAGAAACATTTTTAACGATATGCATACTTGATGAAAATACATATGTAAAAACGAATGGATTGTGGGATGTGACGATGTAACCTGCACTTGAATCTTTTCAATACTTTTGTTTAATCATATTTAAACCATTTATATCATCCTATTTTGAATAATTTTCAACACCTACGCATTTGATTTAGTTGACAATATTTAAAGAATGGGGGTTGTGGCCATTACTGAACTCTTCACAACGTTTATATTCAAATTAAAAACTACTTACCATAGTTTAAGTCTTCTTCTTCTTCGTTAATGTAGACTTTTGTGTCAATTTTAAGTCTATTAGTCTTATTGTGCAAAAATATAATGCACACTCGATGCAAAAATATAAAAACGAATATTATGATGTGACCAACACTAGATCTTTTCAGTACATTTGTTTAATCAAATTTTAACCACATCCTAACATCCAAAATTACTAAATTTTCAATAGGTACATATTAAAATTTATTTCGATGATAATATTTAAAAATGGGGGTTGTGGCCAAACCAATCTCTTTACAACGTTGATAAACAGTCATATTTAAAACCATTTCGCATAGTCCATGCGTGCAAAAATTTTGTATATTATACTTCATTCACACTTTATAAAAAATAATGGGTTGTGGCCATCACTTGAACATTTTACAATCAAATTCAATCATATTTCAAACCACTTTTCATAGTCCGATTTTGCAAAATAATTGGGTGACAATATTATAAAAACGATTGCTTTTTCCTTCACAATATTACATTCTTGGCCAACGGCGGGACATAAAAGCTAGTCATGAATATAATTATTATATGGAGTTCTATATTAATATCTTTAGATGTCATAGAAATCCATATGATAATTATATCCATGATATGGGTAATCACGAGGGTTTTGATTTTGCCGGATAGACCAGACTTGCCCCCCCCCCCCCCGACTTGATTTAGTCTATTTAGTCTACTGCCACCGATCCGCCAATATTATTCTACTAAAAAAATGATTTAAAAAAACCTAATTAAATTGATATTCGCGATCTATTGGCAGTAATTAAAATATTGAAAACAAATATAGAGTCTCTCTTTCAATGTTTCTGAAAACGCGAGTTTAAGGTATAAAAGAGCACCTTCATAAAGCAATCCGTTTCATGTTCTTTCGTGGGGCGACGATATATAGCAAGCAGCGTCTATCGTCGCCGCAGGGGTTTCTAAGACCCCCGTGATATAATTTCACCAAACGTACTTTCCCAGGCTATATATCGACTGATACCTTAAAAGTAGAGGGGTTTTCTACGTGGCTCAGTCGGCGGAGGGTTGAGTAAGTTATCGGCTTCGGGGGCTCACGGAGTGGAGACCAAGTTCGAAAAGCGGTCGCGGACCAAAATTTATTTTACAACCCCCACGTGACTGCGCTTTTCAAAGCAGTCACATTTTACCCGAGAAAATGTTAATCCTATTTGCGGATTATTTTAAAATGACCATAGAATCTGCTTCACCTATTTAACAGCTATATGCTGTGCTAAATTTCGCAGGATATAAAAAAACGATGGAATCGATACACTTACAATTTTATTTATGACAATGCATTTTGTTTAAACCACGAGTGAGTTATTTGATACAACCAGTTTCGACGCGAGCACAGTCTTTATCAGCAACATGGTAGGTAATAAATTAGATAATTACGAAGCATTTTTTTAGAATTAATATGTCCTTGTTAAACAAGTACATATACATATTCCTACGTTCCCTAAATCAAGTTAATAAATGCTAGTGCTATAGGTGAACGAAATCGATCGAGGCAGGATTCGAACTCGCGACCACTAGAATACTAACCCAGCGCGCTAGCCGCTCTGCCATCGACCCATCTATGAAATAAATAATTAATAAAAGCGAAATTATTATGAATCGTCGGCCTAATATATTATAAATTAAATATTATAATTATCGGCCTTCGTGGCTCAGTTGGTAAAATATCTGATTCCTGAGTAAAAAGCCTCGGGTTCGATTCCCGGTAGTTTTTAATTACCTACGTTTTCTTGATCCGTGATAAATATATTGAGTATCACGAATGTGGAAACTTCTATACCAATAAGCAATGAAGATAAATAATCAATTTCTGAAAAAAAACGCGTCGTGTAAAGCCCGTGTAGCAATTATTTAAAAATCTTTCTAATAAACGCTGTATAACGACTGGGTAGTTGCAACTCACTAACAGAGTATATAATACCTACGGATACACACTTACAACAGAAATTGATCCGACAACGTTATAATTTCACACCCACGCATGCGCAGATATGCCAGACGTCATTTTAATTTTGACGTATTTCAAGATTGATATTTTCATATGTTTTTCACATTTTAAAATTGGACTATGGAAAATATAACGAATTATTATTTGATCATACAAATACTCAAGCGAACACCTTAAAGGAACTAATTTTTTGACAATTTTTCGCTTCTAAAATGCACAACTATCAAGAAAAAAATAATAATTAATAAAGATTCCTCGTCATATTATTCCAAGATATAAGAATATAAACATGCAGATCAAAATTAAATTTGATTTGTGATAGATGACCGTTATCTTAAAACTTCTCTTGATTACCTTGGACAGGCGTGCAAGCGTTGTGTAAAATACGAATGAGAGATACACAGTCGTTAACCAACATATCTGTCACACAGCATTTATTGGTAACGTTTTTGCCTGTACGGGTGTTAAACGGTCGTGTAACTTTAATAGTACGTTTATTAGTAAGAACTATAGTGAGTCACCTGTTGTTCAATTTATAAAATATTATAAACTATTTGAACAGCATCTATGAATTTATGACAACTCATTTGAGTAAGAGTCAATATTCTATCGAGTGAAACAATCAACAATATTGATTTTGAATAAGACCATACCCAGTATTGAATGGATTTGTTCCCTTTATAATGCAAGGGTGAATATAGCCCCACTTTACCCCTAAAAGAGATAAAAGCTTTAATTAACAAAGCGCCTTTGTCTTTCGTAAATGATATTCTTGTGAAAAGACACGCCTTGTTCGGTATAATAATATTTTGGAATTTGTGAGACTTAATAATAATAATAACAATTTTGAATGTCTGAAATTCTACCTATTTTGAAAACTAATGTATTCAATCTAAAACAGGCAGATAGTATTATTCTAGAAACTGTGTGATAGTATTATTCTGTACATGAATGAATCTAATACCAAATTACAATATAATGGAATGAATCCATTACTATGTATAATGAATATACATATTACAATTTAACTAAGTAGACTTGTAAAACCGAGAAATTCATTAAAAAATGATTAACAGTAAAATATAATTTTAGTATGCCTAAAAACGATTGTATTTGATTATTGTTGTCATTGGCAAATTAAAAATTATACTATATGTTTATCAGTAAGAAATGTCCATTACAATTATGTTATAGTAGAATTATGTATATTTAACAAGTTTTAAGAAACAACTTACGTTTTCTCCCTATCAAAGGATTTCCTATTAATATTTGATTGAAAAATCTGCATAAGACCACGTATTTTTGAGCGAATAAATTAATCATCCCGACAGTTGGACAGTTGTTAAACGTTGATTAAAAAATGTCTTACCATACAGGAAGAAAGAACGTATGAAAAAAAAATACTGAAAACACTCACCTGAAGAAATATCTCAGAAATTATGTGTCCAAAATAATTACTGAATTCTACGAATTGTATGCCAACACAATCAAAAGATTGAAGACTGCAGATTTGATAAATAAAAAATTAAGAAGATATTTTAAATTGCACTGATAATAAAAACTATTCCTGTGAGTTGTTACATGGAGAAAAGACCGGGAAAGGTAACGCTGATATGCCACCATTGAGATTCTGTACATTTAGTTACCAAGACTATGTATTGTCTCCTTTATAGAGTAGAATACAATAGAAAGATACCGCAGAAAACAAATGATGCAATAAGTATGCAACAATGCAAGATAATAATCGTTTAACCGTATAACGTGTATACAAATGCACACATTAAATATAAAGTAATCATCACCTAAACCTCATCTGCTGAGTATATAAAGTAAACAGCATCACTAACTAACTGGTCTTCTTCAACTTATAACAGAAAGTACCTACAACCTCTTTATAAAAAATGAAAAAAAAATAGGTACCTCGTGGCGCTTTAAGTCAAATTTCTTTTTGTCCATAACATTATACTCTTTTAATCAGTGGTTATAATTATGTTGTACAATGAAAGCTCTACAACAGAAATGTATTTCTAGTTGGGCAACAGTTTTCAAAGCTTTTTTTTAATAGGTTGCATTCGCAGTTTCTCGGTACTCTTTATGTAGCACTTTCCTTTTCAGGTTTATGGGTGTTTTCCGTTTTCTCAAAATATAATAATAATAATAAACACTTTCTTGCACCCTACGCAAGTGGTGCATATATCTCATTTTCCCAGGGCAGCCCAACTTAGTCCAATCCTTCTTTTGAGTTCAGCTGTATGTTTTTCTCTTGAAGACCTCATTCATCTCTATCAACATTGCGGTCAGTTCTTGAGAGTTGTTGCTAACCATGACAATATCTTCTGCAAATCTTAGGTGATTTAGTTTTTTCCATCGATGTGAGTCACTCAAAGAGCTGTGTAAAGAACCGTGCTGGATCTGTCACTAAGAGATAACATAAGAAATGAATCGGTGAGAGAAAAATAAAAAAAACATTCTTTGATATGATCCACCGTGTGGCGACTCTGAAACGGAAATAGTCGGGAAACGTAGCCAGAGGCTCAGACCATAAGTGGAAGAAGAGAACGCTGATTTGGAGATTTCGTACGAAAAAAAAAAAGAAGTGTGAATAAATGATATGCTGGCGCGTCCTGGATGCAGACTGCAGGGAAGAGGACGACGTGGAGTCAATTTTCTTTTCAAAAACTTTCTTGCACTCTGCGCAAGTGGCGAGTTTATTGCCATATGGCATTTTCTTCCAAAACACCCGTATCTCCAGCCCAGAAAAGCAATATTTGGACGAGAAATGAATTTAAATTAATTTTTCCTCTGCTGGGGATTGATCCTAGGACGCCCACACCGAACCCAAACGGGTCACCAACTGTGCCACGGCGCTCGAAATCTTCGCTAAAAGTGTACTATAATCAGCTTTCTTTGACACTCGTAAGTAAAGTGTCTGCAAGGTTTAGGATTTCTCCGGACTCTTGTGTGTTCTTTCATAGATCGATTTTAGTCCCCATAAGCAGTATGGGTGGTGGTGATTAAAAATAGTTAGGCATAATTCTTTTTGTATGGAGATAAATAAATTTATTAATATTTTATAAAAACTAAAAAAATAAATTTGTAGTAAACAATTAAAACAAAAGTAAAACATGGTGTCTTGAATATTTAAATGGAATGGAAATAATCCAAATGGAATTTGTTTCCCTTCTAGTCTTCCTTAATCGCTCCAAAGTCTTACCAATTTGACGATGTCGGATTTTCTCTGTTAAAAACGTAATGCTCAACCAAAATAACCCAAATTTTCGAAAAGGGATTTCCTATTTATACCCGAGATTAGTGTGCCAGGGGCGGCCCATCCTGTCTTACACCCCCCACCTTCCAATAGGCTTCCTTTAACCATATCAGGAATTAAAGGGATCGCCAAATTGCAATCTTGATTACTCTCAAGTTATAGGTACATACGAGTACATCCACACGAGGATGTAATAAAATTACTAGTTCAACTAAATTATTAAAGTAATATATATATACGGCCAATAGTTTGATACTACATATCTATAAGAATTACGCGATAAACATTATATAAAGATAAAATTTCAATATTTTTAGTTACAATATTTAATTTATTATTTATGAATTTTTCAACTCTTATTTTATTACTTATATTACGCCATTACGCCATTTCCCTAGAGAACCCAACGCCAGACTCCTCTCTCTTGACATGCATTTCTCGTTTCATTCACTTCCATGCATTGTCTCATTCACTTCCATGCATTATATCATCTTCTATAATTATTACTTCTTACGTCTCCATATTTCAAAATTCCATTTATGTGATTGTGTCAACTTTTCCTTCCTCTTCTATCATCCTTACATACTTTTTTGTCAGACGGTCATCGCTCATGTAGCCAAACCACCTTAGGGGATTTATTTTCATCTTACTTACGATATCATGTTACATTCTATTCTTATTGATATATTTCTGTAGTATCTACCTATATAATGAGCGATTTTATGTATCATTTGAAAAGACCCTCACCAGGCCAAACGATCGTTGTATAAGATAAAAGTAGTACTACGGAGATATTTTAAAAGCAAAAATAAAAGTTTAAATTTCAATACATCTAAGTTGTAGGTGTTTACTAGTATTATCTATAATAAGAAAAACAAGTCTAAAGAAAATTCAAATGAAAATAAAACAGCAAATATTCAATGCATTTTTTTAATAAGTCTAACAAATAAAAATGTATAATTTAAATGACACATATGTGAGCCAATGAATAATATGTGTTTCATAATTTCATGTTAAATGAATATACAAATATGACACAACAACAAAGTAATATTGATCTTGTTACAATGTTGTAGCTTTATTTCAAAACGCTTAACCATAAAAACACAATGGCCGACTATTGTCATGAAGCCACCAAACTTAAATTAAATTTAACGTTTTATAATTAAAACGGAAAAAAAGCAACTTGTTTTGGCTGTCGTTGAAAAGTTCACAAGTTCTTTAATCACAATTCATACTTTATTCAGCTGTTAATATTTCAAGTGTAACTTTCCTAAAACTTAATTATATCATAATTTGAGTGTGACCACTCGGTGTGGTGACTCCCCACCTTCCCCCATAATGGCTAAGCTACGTATGTAATCAAAAGTTTTGGAACTGCAGGAAAATTTGGGGGAAACGTTAAATTAATGTTTGATGCATTAATTATATCAAAATATGAAAATAGGGTCTTTAATAATCTCTCATAATAAAGACACTGTTATTATATAACCTCGCAAGTTATAGCTTACATTAAAAAGGTTGTAGCGGTGCTACATATTTCTCCTCAAGCAACACCACCTGTCATTGGCAACATTAAAAGTTTAAATACTGGCAGAAAAAATCGGCTAGTCATTCTATTTTCAGTCGTCCTAAAATCATTCGTACTAAAACTATTCGTCAAAAATTATTAATTAATAATCAAAAATTATTAATCAATAATAACTCGTTATTATTGATATGATAACGAGTCTCTTCATTCATGTAATTTAAGTTACATAAAATATATTTATAATAAGTTAAGTAAAATTTTGAATATTGTTAATGGTTGTGTTAATAATAAATTATCGTCATCACTGTAAGTTCTCTTTTATTTTTTAGTTTTATATCTCATATTAAAATTTATTATTGTTTGGAGTCAGATAAATCATATAATTTAATATAAAGTCAATTAACGTATTGGTAATATCTGTCGCGTGTCGAAAATCACACGACAAAGGTTCTGAGCGAAGCCAGGTATTTTTGCTAAGGAATGAATAAGTTTAGTACATGTCTCATGTCAAAAAGAACACCACAATTTGTTTTGAACAAATCCGCGTATTTCTACTAAGAACTGGGTAAGTTTTCATACAAATTGGCATGATGATGATGATTAGTTTGTGACGTCACGATCGAAGTCGAGTGGGGATATGCTATACTTTTTTTTCACTTCTCTAAAAGTTTATACTTGATACTCCCTCTAGTAAATAAACAGTGTTGCTATCTCTTTCCCTCAGTATAATCGCGTATGTTGTCATCCTTCTCTGTTTACATATAGCCGAATACGTGTCAACTACATAAGACAATTATCTATTATGTATGACGTCTTTTTAGGGTGTCCACACTATTACTCAATCTTCGCCTAGTGGAACGTATAGTTGAAAAATTCCTTTTTAAAGAAAAAGTTTTGTAAGTATAGAATATTATTTCAGTGTTATATATTTCCAAATGGTTGGATTCACATTGTTAAGTTTTTGTTGAAGTGTGAGGTGATACATAGCAGAAGTAAAAATAAAATTAAATATAGTATTTGGAAGAAGATCTTGTATGAGGAAAGAATTATGGTTGATATTGAAATACACTAGTATTAATTACTGGTTTTCCTAGCATCATTGATTTTGGGTAAAGAATTAGTTGGTTAAGTATAAGAAAAGGTAGAATTGAGGATAAGTTCATTTTATTGACTCACGTTTTTATATAACTTTTTTAATAAACTTCCCTATCCTAATGAAAAGTTATAATAATAGCATTGAAAGACTTGTGAGTTGAGTATGAAGTTTTCCGAAATCTTAGTAAGTTAGGAGAGTTAGGAAATGTTTTTATTCCTTTCTATTTTCATGCGTATAGGCAACGAATTCATCATTGAACAATCTTGGGTTTTTCATTTTTGTTAAATAATGGTCACCAAAATTTACTTTCGTAAAAATAATTATTAAAAATCCTAAAAAGATGATCTGGCTACACCCTTATATACTAAGTACATAAGCCGCGTTGACTGGCTTATGTACCTACAATTAGCGAGCGAACTCCAAGTTGAAAAATTCAGGCGGGTCGGCAGTAATTGTGCCGCCTAAACCTATAACATCTATCTTTGAAAATTCGTAGCGTCTCTAATTTAGGCGTTAGAACAGTTTCGTTTTCAATCTCAGAATCATGTAGGGATTGTGGATGTTTTGTGATTTAAGGAAAAAATAATATTTTTTTTTTTCATACGATTCCATTGATTTAGCGCTCCGAAAATCCGCGAAATAACCTTCTCTAGGAGCGTATTCAGAGGGACTGAAAGCCTCTCTGACTTACGCACACACTCACAGATTGCTAATACCGAACTTATAAATATGACTACTCACGAAGCAGTAAGTCAGTTTTATTTTCATTCTCAAAGTAAATTCTTTAAAAAAAAAACTTGTCTTTGCAAACGAATTATCACGTGAGTCTCGCATATAAAACATTTTCCCCGGCTTCGGACGCCGGATTTTATTTATTTTTTTTTATAAGAAAAAATAATAGAGTTTTTTTTTAACAAGGCGATTAGATATTTTTTTTTTAAGAAAAATGTGCAAATTTAAATAAGGATGTATCAGATCTCTGCATTGTATTTAATAATATTCTTTTATTATTTTTTTTTAAAATTAAAATTCGTTTTTCATAAATTTAAATCTCGGAAGAAACATTGGAAATTCGTTTTCATTAAAATTGTCGAACTATCATTTCGGTATTTAGAAGCGTTGATTTTGGCTAAAAGAAAAGGAATGGAAGGAATTAAGTCTTTAACGTTGCGGAGTATAAAAAAAAAAAAGATTCATTCAATATGATTTGGAGAGCTGATAATTCTTATCCATAATAGAAAAAAAAAGATTCTATTTCTTGTTGTCCGAATTAGGTGCAAGATAGATTTGGGTTAAAGTAAGCGGAAGCCGCTTGAAGGAGCAAATTATTCAATTATATACACTGGCTTGAGTTCCAGACAGTTTTAAGCATCGTCAAGAAATATTTATTAAACTTCGCGCCAAAAAGAACAAGTAAGCGGGAGCCGCTTAAAAAAGCAAATTATTCAATTATATACACTGATTTGAGTTCCAGACAGTTTAAGCATCGTCAAGATATATATATTAAATTTCGCGCCAAAAAGACAAGTAAGCGGAAGCCGCTTGAAAGAGCTAATTATTCAATTATATACACTGACTTGAGTTCCCGACAGTTTTAAGCATCGTCAAGAAATATAAATTGGAATTCGCGCCAAAAAGACAAGTAAGCGGAAGCCGCTTGAAAGAGCTAATTATTCAATTATATACACTGACTTGAGTTCCCGACAGTTTTAAGCATCGTCAAGAAATATAAATTGGAATTCGCGCCAAAAAGACAAGTAAGCGGAAGCCGCTTGAAAGAGCTAATTATTCAATTATATACACTGATTTGAGTTCCAGACAGTTTAAGCATCGTCAAGATATATATATTAAATTTCGCGCCAAAAAGAACAAGTAAGCGGGAGCCGCTTAAAAAAGCAAATTATTCAATTATATACACTGATTTGAGTTCCAGACAGTTTTAAGCATCGTCAAGAAATATTTATTAAACTTCGCGCCAAAAAGAACAAGTAAGCGGGAGCCGCTTAAAAAAGCAAATTATTCAATTATATACACTGATTTGAGTTCCAGACAGTTTAAGCATCGTCAAGATATATATATTAAATTTCGCGCCAAAAAGAACAAGTAAGCGGAAGCTGCTTGAGAAAGAAAGACCGGCTGTTCGGCGATGTATATGTGCGAGCTTGATTTCCAAACCAAATAAAGTACTCATGGAAACATTTCATAATATTTTCCCGCGTAAAATGTTGAACTATCACCTTATAGATTAAGATATATATATATATATATATATATATATATATATATATATATATATATATATATATATATATATATATATATATATATATATATATATATATATATATATATATATATATATATATATTTTGCCGCCCAGTGGATTTAAAGCTAACTAAGACCGCATCCTTTGATTGATCAGGAACGTTTAAAGACTAAAGACTGTGATTATCAATGATTTCGTTGTATAATCAAAAATAAATCGGAGTAAGGAATTGATGCTATTACTGATAGGAAGACATTTATTCGAAAATACTGGGTTGTGAGATTTTTATGGCCTTTAAGAAAAGATTTAAATAAATACATACAATTTAATAGTAATTTCGAGCCTTGTGAATCTGGACGTTTTAGAAAGATCCCATGTAGGTCGAGTGTAAAAAGTTAATTGTGATAAGTGGTCTAAAATAAAAGTTGTGTACTGGTGGAATCGCATTAAAGGATTATCTTCAAATTGTGTGATAGTCAGAGATAGGTCGTAAGCACCGTTTCTCTGATTAATTCACATGACAGGTCCAGTCTGAAATTTGCTAAGGTAAAAGACAGAATCTATATTGTTTTACATATAACGACGTTTACTTTTTTCGTGAGGAGGGTCCAGTTCTTGAAGAAGCTAAATTATTTTGCAGCCATAAGTGAAACTTTTGTCGACTTAATTTTTTTTTTGAGATTTGAATTGATTGTTTTTATTTATTTTTGGAAGACTACATTTGTCCCACTTATATATATTTTGATTCTGAACGAACCACAGATGTAAATCAACCTTTTTGTTGTTCCTTAAGGTTGAAACGAAGCCAAGCCAAAACACCTTAAAATTCCAAATTTGAGAATCTATTTATTGTTCCTTCTGATAGTATTTGTGTACCTTGTTCAATATTTTGATTTCACGATGTATATGCATGTATATGGAGTTTGTATATATGTATAGATGATTACAATTATAATATATTTTTGTTTACCTGTCGAGAGAGTATGTAATTGCTCCACAGGCATTAAAAAAAAAAATAGAAAGGCAAATTCAATTTTTCTTATATGAATATGTCTATACATATATGTGTATAGGTTCCTTAAACCGCCTTGTACATAAGTAAATTTTTTTCAAATATTATAAACCAGAAGTGAATTGTTACCTCCATACCTTAAGTAACAGGGTCATTCAAGTTGATATGATTTGAATTGTTTCATACAACAAATTATCTAAATTGTGGGAAGGTTTATACCTTTACTGGGTAAATTAAATTCTTTTATTCAATTGAGACCTATAGTTGTTAAACTTTGGGGAATCAATATATAATTATTTTATAGTTAATGATTGGTTTATTTTTGTTAAATCAATTCCGTTCTGTTCTTTTCCTTCTCATATATATTGGTACCTTTTCTTCAAATAAATACATATAGTTTTTTTTATTTATAACTTAATTTTTTTTTTCATACTGATGATTTGCTAATTGTTGTTGAACCATTTACCGAAGGGAAGGGGTTTATTTTGAATAGGATAACTCTATCTTGGCCTTAAATTTTAAAATTAATCGATTTTACTTTCTTGCAACCTTTTCTTATTATAATTAAAGATAATTTTATACCTAACTCACAAAGTAAATTTTGATTGTTGTTTTCTTTTTTATTTCAAAGGAGGGGTTTTTATTTGAATAAGATACTTCTATCTTGGTTTTTCTTTTAATTTTAATTTGTTCAAATTTCCTTTTTTCTTGCAACCTCTTCTTCTTTTAATTAAATATAAATTTCATATTTAAATCTCAGAGTAAATTTGATTGTTGTTTTTTTTTTTGTTTTTTAATTCAAAAATTCTTTTATCTATATATCATCAGGATCTCGGTCATCTTGATCTGGGGTACCTTCTTTGAAGTAAAAAATACATATATGTGTCTAGTTTTTAAATTATAATTAGAAATTCTAGTTTGAATAATTTTCCTTGATTTATTTTATCTTGTTGTTATTCCCTTGTTGTTTTCTTGTTTTCTCTTCTTGTTTTATTGTCTGAATAAATGCAGAGATCTATACAAAGCATTTGAGTTTCTTTTATATTTTTTTTTAATAATTAATTCACAAATGATTTTTACTCCATTTTCAAATATGGACCTATTCAAAGGGTAATAAGTTTTTTTTTTTTTAAATATATACATATAGTAATTATTTTGACAAATAATTACACAGTCACCTTACGTATGTAAGGCTCATTCATCCGAATCCTGGACTGTAAATGAGAGACGGCGTATGGTAAGTTTGGACATCTGCGCAGGGGAGAGTTCTCATCAGTCATCAAATTTAATATACTTTATTATTTAATTAATTTTTTTTACTTTATTTTTAAAACCTTTAACTTGTGACATCCGCCCCGGGCAAATTTAAAACAAAGCAAGATTTATCTTAGCTTAAAAATTAGGGTGTGACATATCATTAAAGATTTGCTTTTCAAATATAGTTTAATAAGAATGACAACATTTAATAAGTTTACAAAGGGCAATTGGAATTAATTACAACTAAACAAATTCATAACTACATTGAATAAAAATTAAATGAAAATCCCTACGTTAAGGTAGGAAACCATAAAAAGGTCTAAAATTAATAATTTTAGGTGAAATTAAAGTAAATTAATGTGTGAATATGAAGAATTCAGAACATGTTAAATGTAACTTGGTATTTAAATACATATAAATATTATATCCTGAAACTAAGCTTATTACGCCTCTAAATAAAATAAAAATTTAAAACAAATTAATACTGAAAAGAGGTGATTTAACATAATTAAATTTTTAATTTTGCGGTAACCACTTAATTTTGAGATATACGCGTTTTCATCGACAAATTTCAACTCGCCTGTCGACTGGAGTTCATTTTCTCGCGAATCTAGTTGCGGTTATGTCAAAATATGTTTTTTTAATTTAAATTATGGAATATCACTAAGTAACCACCGAAATGATAGATGATAATAATAGTCTTAAAGAACCATTGATTTATATGTACTACGTACTAAAGAACCGATATAGTTTAACAAAATGAATGTGTTGTGGCAAAAGTAAACATAGTAAACCTATGCCTTCTGTACTGATGAAAAAAAATGTCATTATAAAAATAGTGAAATCATAATAATTCTCTGCTATTCAATAGTAGTGGGAGCGGAAAATAATATAGAAAATTTCGGAAAATAATATAGAAAATCATTTATTTTTTGGATCGCTGTCTGTGGGAAAACAATAATAGATTTTATAATTATTCAAATGAGTTCCATAAATGCTAATATAATTAATTTATTCAGTACTATATAATTAAATTACTTATACAAAGTTTTTATTTGTTACTAAAAGGCTAGTTCAATGGACATATTTTACAATGGATGTAAATACCGGCTCAAAGATAGAATGCACTCGAGATGCAACGAGACTCAAGTACTCGGATAATTAAAAATTCTCACGAGTTCTCGCGCAGTGCGCTCGAGAATGCATGAATATAAAATGAGGGAAAATTGAGGGAAATGCAGCAAGTATCCCTGAAATACGATCACAACCCTCGCTACGTTAACGAAGGCTTGATTTGTGGCATCTAGTTTAATTCGATCTAAATCAATACTCCTTGAATTTTAATCACTTTAATCGAATTGGTAAAATTTCTATAACCACTACCGAGATTATTGACAAATTAAATTTCCTGAGAAGTGTACAGTAGTAATTGATTTTGTTCCAATAGTAAGAACCAACTTATCAACTGATTTTGTTCCAATAGTAAGAAGCAACTTACCAACCGATTTTGTTCCAATAGTAAGAAGCAACTTATCAACTGATTTTGTTCCAATTGTAAGAAGCAACTTATCAACCTAGTTGGTTCCAATAGTAAGAACCAACTTATCAAATGATTTTGTTCCAATAGTAAGAACCAACTTATCAACTGATTTTGTTCCAATATTAAGAACCAAATTATCAACAATAAACTAATAAGGACGAGTAGGTAGAGTAAGGAGGAGTGGACCTTCGCTGAATTCCACAAAATTATATTATACATTTTTTAATCGAGCACTATTTTTTTTTAAATAGGAGAGCATTTCACAATCATCTGGGGGGCAGGTCTAGTCAACAGGCGGAATCAAAGCCATCCATGTTTACCCATATCATGGATATAATTATCCTATGAAGTTCTATAGCATCTTGAGATATTATAGAACACCCCAGAACGAAAGAAACCCGAAGAAATCAATGCTTTTTTTCTCATGGAAAACCAATCAGCATTTTCTATTTTAAGTTAGATAATTATGAAAAAATAGTACCTACTTAATTTGCCATTGGTAATATTGAAATAAATAAGAAATATGTGTTATTTATTTGAATTTTATTAGAAAGGTAGCGGGAGTCTTTTTAATACCACCACTGTTAAATCAGCACTTAATTAATAAGAGTATAAATTCAGAATGCATCAAATTATGAGGTATCGTTCAATAAAGTACAGGAACAAATGTTGATGAAACATATTCCATGCAGAATTTCATAGTAGATAAAATGCATTAAAAATAGGAAGGCCAGGTTATAACGTCAAACGGGGAATGGAAAGTCTTTATCCGGTAGACGCAACAGAAGAGGAGGAGCTGAATAGGATAGGGAACTCTTGGGAGAAAGTCCCACTTCATTAAGTCAAAGAGATTGGAGGGTGCAACAGCTTCAACGTACCCGCATTATGCTATTGTGACCAACATTCTCGAACCCCAGAATGAATTATTAAAATAAAAAGTTTATTAAAACACAATTCAATCGTTTGAATGAAGCGTTGATATGTTAAATTTTTAATGATTAGATTGCATCCACATCAATAATCAATTGGTCTATTCTGATTGATTGAAAAAAGCAGTATCAAACTTGTCTATGGGCCGGTATTACAGTCGGCCCTCAACTCATTGAGTTTGTTAAACTCAAGATTAATGTTAAGGGAAGATTGAATCCATTTCTGTATTACAGTGCAATATGACATGTCAGTTACTAAATCTTCTATTATAGACATATTTACTTTTTCTGTGGTTATTATCTGTCAAATTTTAAATCTCAAATAATACGAACTACAAAACGGGACGCTACGACTTGAAATACTATTGTTTTACTATCCAACATGGTAAATTTAATTTTTTTCACCAAAATAATGCTATTCAATGCCCATGTTCGTTTCAATATGGCTGTCAGTTTGTTTTGTTGTGTGGCGCCACCGTCGATACAACTAACGCCTCAAGTGATCCGAGCCGAAAAATGACAGTTGACTCACCGTTAAGTACTTATCCGCCAGAAAAGTTGAGTTAAATATTTGTTGTTGTTATAGTGACGTATTTGAGGGAAGATTAGGCCTAAACGGACAACTTAAACTGAGACTGTAATACCGGGCCGTCACGTAGCGTTACAATAAAATATAAAACGATGGAATTTTCATATTGAGTATTTTAATTAGTAATAATCTTGAAAACAATAAATATACATAGTTGAAGATTTTTGCAGACATTGAAAATACCTACCTAATAATCAAGTTGGATTTACTATTAATCACATTTCAGTATTATACAGTCTTTAAAAGAACTTTCAGTACGTAAGTATTCCGACATTTCGTCTCTTGAACAACATAAGTTTGAAAATTGCACATATCTACGATACGACTCAAAATCTCATACAAAATGACATTTGTTGCAAAATAAACGTCGGAGAAATAACGATAATATATTGTTGCAGAAAAACATAAAACGGAAATTATACTTCTATTACAAACGCATAGATTATTTATGAATAACAGAATTGGATGTCTTATGTAAATTTGAATCTAGAATGAACCCAAGAAATAATTATTTTCTCGGATAAATTATAATCTGCATCTTCGTTAATATTTCAGCGTCCAATTAAGTCCTGATGCGTGGTCTCACGATTCTGCAAGGAATCTAGCCCGACTGTCTGCCGAATGCAAATTTTGTAATTTGCGTATAAGAAATGAGGCAATTTTGAAACTTCTGGAAAATATTATGTCTGGGTAATATTAGACCAAAAGTTAAAGAAAGGAAAATTAACTATATTTGAAACTTTCAGTTTTGCCTTTTCCCTTTCTGACATATTTCGCCTTATGGTATGCAAGATAACAAAGGAAGAAAGTTCTTCTACTTCGCATCTGATTACATTTATCTACGTAATTGTATTGTTGTATTAAATGTATGTATGTTTCAGATTAAATTAAAAGTATTCACATAGTTTATTATTAATTGTTAATACAATTGCAATTATGAATAAAAAAATTTCGAATGACTTTCTAATTATTAATGATTAAAAATATAATTTTGTATAAAACTTGATTATGGTGACATAATTTCGAAAATTTAGTACCTTGTAATCCAGAAGACCTACTGAACTGTGACATGTCCTTGTTTAATTATTTTTCTGATGAATTTATTGATATACAGTATAAGAATATATATAGCATTTCATTTGACTACAATAATGTTTTCAGTTTACTTTTAAACAAAAACCTGAATAATTCACTTATTTTTCGCTACATATCATAATATGGGCAAAACCGTTTCTATTGTGTGTGTGATAAGAAGTATCAAATGTCACCTACCTTTATTCTACTTTTTACGGATACAATGTTTTCTGTATGAGTTTCACTAAAGAATCCTTTACATTTAATTTGTTTTCGTAAGACTATCGGTTGTGTTGGTAACTTTTTTGTTTTCTTAACACAATAAAAAGAAAAGGTTTTCTTTTTCACAACGCGAAATAGAGAACATAACATCAAGACGCGTAAAAGCGGCAGTCTCTTCTTCCACAAGATGGTGGCAGTTAGCTGAAGTCGTAAAGGCTTGAGGATAGTAATAAAGGTGTCTAATCCTTTACACCCTCCTCTCGTTACACACACAAAGACAAAGGGTATTAAAGGTGAAACAAAACGTTGTTCCACAGTTAATGTTCATGAATGAGTATGAAAATACAATCAAATTATAAGAAATCCAAATGATGTTCAAGACAGTCCAAACTTCGAAGAAAGATGACAATAAATCAACAGGTGTACATATGCAGAATATTAACAAATACCTATCAATACAAGACAGCGGGCGTAAAGCGATTAAACGAAGCAAGACAATACACAATTCTGAACATTTGATGATTTTTGAAACCTAGAAGTGAAGAATCAATGTCCAATAGGTCCAAAGAAATCAGATCAATCACACATTGTATTTTTTTTTGTTGAAATGTTTTTAATATGAATAAGTTAGAGCATTCACATAGTTAATTTTGATTCGGGTGATTGCAAATCTGACACGAGAATAAATTGAATGAAAGAAGTAACTATAATTTTTAACTGGATGACAGTTCCCGCTACACACTATATAAATATTGTGATATGTATAGGCACACATATCACAATACTACTCACAACTACTACATCACATCAAGACACATAGCTCACACAAAAAAAATCCATAAATTCAATAGATACGTAATTATACTTTAAAGAAAAGAACTCGAAACTGGATTTTTTGCAATATTTTTGTATCGAAATGGAAAATTAGATGGTGTGTCGGCTTTAACACTAGGCTAATATTAGGGATAATTTCTGAAATATTCGTAGTATTGTAGATACGCGCTGTTATTTCAATTGAATGCAATGTTACGTTGGCAAATATTTGAAGGGATTCCCATAATGATATCGCGACTCTGCCGCTGAACTGTGCATACCCATCCCACATTATCATCAACACAGACAAAGGAGAAATACCGACTGAGGTAAACTTACTCACCGCTCACTTGTAAACCTCCACATCTTACCTATTAATTTGTAAATTACATCCTAACAGTCACATAAAAGAGGGGTTTGACACAATTACTAATAAATAAAATAGAGAAATGAGTTTTACGCTATCATATTATTTGCTTACGAATAGTTGTCTTTTGCAAAAATTAAATTCAAAAATCAATATGTTTAAGACGTCAATCAAAATAATTTTGCAAATGAATTATATAATCGATGAGGTTTTATAAAAAACAATAATGTTCATAAATAAGTAAGGTAAGGTCTCAATTGTTGAACACCCCAATCAACACACTGATTTCAGGTGTGATTTGTGATTGTTAGTCTAAAATATATGAAAACGATTTGGCAACAACTTGCTAAAACAAATATGAGAATGTATAATAAATTAAGTAACACTGTTTTGATACAGGTAAGGCATATAAAAGGTACAATGGGCATTTAATGAGAACTTGTTCCGTAAAATGAGAGCTTTAGAAATATGATAAAATTTATAGAAGGTAATATTTGTAAACTATGTACCCATGGAATATTATTTATACGAATTTATATAATCTGATCTATTTGATGTTAATAAAAAAACAAGATTACTATCGGAAAATAGACAGAATTCGAATTCCGTATTCAGTCATTATAACAAGGGTTTTATCATAAAAGCTGATATGGTTTGAAATCTGAAAGTCCAAAACAATAAGGGTTATCATAAGTGATATTTGTAATTCAAATACATATAATATATACGTTTTTATTTTATAAGGATACGGCGTGATGGTACATATCTAAAAATGCATGTATTATAGCAATCATAATAAATAAAACATTGAGATGAATTATATAACCACGATTTTGTGATAAACTTTTATTGGAATAAGCTAAAATTTATTAGTACATTACGGTGCGTATTTTTATATATTTTATTTTTCATTAGTTTAAAAGACCTGTACGGTTGACCAAATTATGCCCTATTTGACATTTATATTTCGCTCCAAATTGTCATCATTTGATTCCAATAGTTCTTCCAAATAACAAGGTAAAAATAAATAAATAGTATGTAGCGTTTCAACGACAGTCACATCATAAGTTCGTAGGCAGAATTTATGCAGTTCCGTATATTTTAAGCTGACAATAGGATACATAAATAATATTTGATAAGACGAATCATGGAGGGTTTCCGGTGAAATTCGGCAGAAATTGAATAGCCAATCAAAGAGACGTAGCATGAAAAGTTTACAACATTTTAACATCAGTCGCGAAGCGGCGGTGTCATTTTGACAACATGGCGGAGAAAGCTGTAGTAGGAATTGGATATTCCCCGACAGAAGTCACTTGAGAATATCTCACGAGAAATTCAACGAAAAGTTGAGTCGCGTCTGGTGAAATTTTATTTCATAAATTTGCAGATGCTCGACTCGTCTCGTCGTCTGTAACAACACTTTATACCCTCGCATCTTAATATTGTCGTTAAAACCTACTCAAGTACAGTGAAGCGAAATAAAATAAACCTAGTCTGCAATTTACAACTCAAGATTTGTCCCCAGAAATCTGATTTTGAACAGTATTTCATAATTCATTAACAGCTATCAAAAGGATGCAACGAAAAATACACACTTATAAATTATATTTTATTAATGTAATTATAAACAAGGGATCTAATCAAATCGAAGCCGCAGGCTTATCACGCAAACTGCTACCTTCGCGAAAATGTGTTCCTTTAAATTTCTTCTCCGGAAACTATCTGGTATTTTGTTGAATGTCAATTTAACACGCACCCAATTAATTAATAAATTGGCACTTTTTGAAAAGTAACGATGATTGATACCTTAACACAACTGTGACTCTAACAGGAATAGAAATCGTAACCAATGACTCGAGAGAAATATATTACTGCCAAACGAAGACCGATTGTTTGGGTATAATTTTTAAGCTCAAACTAAACTAGAAGAAGAAATATGCAAAGAACTCGCTCCTCTCATTCCTCTTTCCACGAAAAGTGTGTTTTTTTTAGGAATTATCAAACATACCTACTATTTTGCCTAACAAATTAACTGGTTGCAGCATTAATTGGTTGGAAAAGTGTACGTTATGGCAATTGAACCATATATTATAACCAGTAAAAAAATGTTGATTGAAGATCAATAAAAAAATCAAATTACATTTAAGGCATCGTTTTTCAAGACAGTGATAGTTTTTTTAAGACACCATAAATATTTATGAAAATCTGCTGGATGGCTTTCAATCTTTATATCTCATAAGATTGAAAGCCATAAGAAGCCATACTAAAGTCGGCAGTAAACAAACTGCATCACGTCTTGCATTACTTTGGGATGATTCGCTGACAGTACAACACTCCCCTTCCCAGTTCTTACAGTACCCGTCGCCAACTAAGATCAGGGAGTTTCCTTTTCAATCTACACTGATAAAAAGTGGAAATTTGTATACGCCATTTAAGAGAAAAAGGGTAAACAAGGAACGGGGACTGCTTCCAATTCACAAGACATGTCGAAGTCTGGACAGTTTGCATTTATCATGCCTATATCGTTGCGAAGACAACAAAAATAAAAACAAGTACCATAAAATATAAATTCAGCCTTAGGGGATCAGAAAGAAAGAAATTTACTCTTGGTAAATACCAGATTTAATTTATCAGTCAACATGAATCCACGTTGCGCGGGTATTATTCTTCAAACAAACACACACAACATTTAGAGAACTTTCAAATCTAGTTTAGAATGTAATTAAAGTAACTATATGATATAGTCACCACACGGTCGCAGTAACATTACATATTCAGGCTCAGCATCTGAAACTTAACACATTAAAGGTATCTAGTTGTAGATTCCTATGTATAGGTACAGATATAATCCACTAATATCAAACTAGATGCGAAACTATGAGCAGTTAAATTATCTCATTTTGACAATTTCACATAATGACATTTGCTTTATAATAATATTATGGGAAACAAGCGACACTCGTGTTATGAAACTCTATTAACGGTTAAGTGTGCAAAATTAGATGCGTCTCTTCCTTCATTCGTCCCATTAAATTTTGAGGTTGAAATAACGACCTAACTTTTATTATCCCTTGCATGGGAAATTATTTTAGAATTTATTAAATAAAATCAGTATATTATATCAAGTAACCTATTAGAGACAATAGTATTTTTCGTAAATTACCCGTTATTCAAAATGGTTTCATTACTATTCTCTTACAATCAGTTCTCTTTGGCACTTTTATTGCTGTATCTGCACTGTTTCAGGGTTATTTGGACTCTTCTTAAGGCCCATGTATACCCTGGGCATACGGATGTAACTTTCTAATGTATGAAGCACGAATAAATATTATGTATCACCAATATGTGATACACAATATTGTTTTTAAATAGTAATTAGAATATTAATATAGTAATACCACAGCCGGTACATTTTCATATTCTCTTTCGATTCAAGTAAAAATCTACTTCATAGGCATTGTAGTTTTTTAAGCACTTGTAATAAAAAAATAAAAAAGGGTTTTACTTAAACTAATTTTACAAGAAAAGTATTAACCAAACACAAATTAAAAACATTCCCACAACAGAATAAAAATGTGAAAATAAATTTGAAAAACGTATATTTTGAGGGTACTGGGAAAATTAAAATATAAATTGGGACGTTTAAAATTTACTATTTAGCCTGCTATAGCATCTTTAGGTTTTCGTGTATTCTTTAGAGTTCTGTACGGGGCCGCTAAGAGTCCAAAATTTAAGAGTTTAGAAGAATGAATGAAAACTTCAAACCGATGAAAAACTTCCAAGTTAAATATTTTCATTACAACGTTTACGGTGTTGCGTGCTACTACCGTGGAAGATTTAAATCTAACAAACCGTACGTGACTTTGCTCATATCAGACAGGTACGAAATAAGTAAGTATTATACAGAATAAATCAAGTCGTATCACATACGTACTAGGTACTATAGTATAAACCATACGAGGAAATTGTGAAGGGTGTGTATGTGGTGAGTTAAGGGAGATATTTGCTAAAAGAAACGTTGCAACAAAAATATGGATGATCCGGAGAATCATGTTACAGGAATATTGAAATAGCTCGCAATGGGAATACTTCAAAATACAAAACTTAAAACGTGGGGGAATAGCATAAGGTACCTACTATAAAATTTGTAATCCTGGAATAAAAATATAAGCTCCAATTTCCAATGATTCAAAAGGACATTTTTTTTGTATGATATTTATTATTGATATGTTTTGAATAGGTACTGAATTTATACACTCTCATCACTCATGACAATATTTGAGAATGGAATATGGTGAATTTTGTAACGTACTACAAACATCAACATTTAGTAAGTTTTGATTGAGTAAATTGTAGATAGAATATAAATTAGAAAATAGCATTTAGCAACCGTTTCGTTTTTGAGATTGAAGTTTAAAACAACACGAATTCTCTTGAAATAAGAGGATGTAATTGTAATCTCAAATAGCTAAAATATAACAAACAATAGAAACCGTACAGATTTTAAAATCAAAAATATGTATCAGTAACAGAAAACAGTAAAATACGAAATCTTTATTATCAAGATATGTACATAAAGCAGCCCATTCACGATTGTGCCATTCGGCGTCGCTCCATATGGACCGGCGCCATTTGGAGCATTTTAAAATTTTCATCACACTCACGGGCGCGCCATCGAGCCATCAAAATTAGTATACGCAAGTGGTCGGCGCTTTCGCATTAATAAGTTTTTTTTTTTAATTTTCAAGTAAAAATGAATTATAATTCTGATGATGAGTTTTATACAACTGCTATATAGCGGTTTGTTTATATATAAAAAGAAAATAACAAGAAATAACATTCACGAGAGTGCCAAACAGCTCGGCGCGATGAGATGGCGCACCGCTAGTTTTCACTCACGAGCATGCCGTACCGGCAGGACGCGCCACGCGGTTGGTCGCGGTACTACAGAGTTTCGATCGTTTGGAATTCCATTTTGGTGTGTCAGGCCAATTGGGCTGCGCGGATTTTGAGCGTATTTTGGAGTGATGGCAAGCCATTTGGAAGGATGGCACGATCGTGAATGGGGGCCTTAAATGAAATATAAGCTACAGTACAAGCAATAATTAATAAAAATAATCACTTTTTATTTTAGTTCGTGAGCAGGATGGTGCAATGCTACAACACAAACCAAAAAACAAAAGTAAAAATCTTAAATAATCACTGCATAATTGATGCCCATCTTTTGAGAATTGGTCACATACCAGCTAAATGAGAAGGTTTACATAAGTTTATTTCTTTATAATGGAGAAGTGAATCTGACTCAAATGAAATAGATGCCTTATCTTAAAATAGGTACATGACCAACAAGAAATTCTTGCTGGAGTGCATATCGCTAAATAATGCTTAAAAAAATAATTGTAGTCATTTATTGTATAGATATGCATAGTAAGATATGTATATAGCGTCGTGTGATCTTTATTTTAAGGTCCCTTGCATTATTTAATATCCGTTGATGAATAAACGGCATAGAATATTGCTCAGTGAACCCCTACAAAAAATATATTCTCTCGATATTTTACCATGAAATTTTCTACTGGTTTTTATGTAGGAGAACAAGTAGTAAAAATGTAGTAGATATTTGGACGTGTCCCAAGACTTAAGGTCGTAAATCAGGGTAAATCTATGTACGTACACCTTCGATCCTTTTCAATATACACAAAATAAATATTTAGTATTCAATATCACGAATGTATATTTACCTAAGCGAAATAATATATAAGCGAAACGGCAATATTACGTGTAAGTTAAACTTGTAGGAAATTGATAGAATTTGTATTTTTTTCGTAAAAAATATGTTAAAATAATAAATACATACTTAAATATATATTTAAAAAAAAATTTCAGGTCTAATTTACTGTATGATGAATATTAATAAGAGAAAAATACATTGCTATATGAGCAAACTTGAAATAATTTTAATGTTAGGCTTTTTGGATGTTTTTATATAATCGTTGTGGAATAAAACTTTGTACAAATTGTAAAGTCTGATTATATTTTTATTAATAAATTTAATTCGGGAAAGGATATTTTACTTATTAAAATCACATTGTTTTAACAATGAGTGAGTTATTTTGTACAACTGTTTTCGAAAATATTGATAGAAAATATTGACAATTTCGATCGCAAACGTGTAACGTCAAATAATATTACTTAAGTAGTGGTTATTCTACTGAAATCACAGGAAAAAATATAACTTTGAAGTGATCATGAAACATTCGACTGAGCATTCTTCAAATACTACGAAAAATAAAAGAAATATTTTTTTCATACCTAAGCTTTTAACCAAATATCAAATACATATTTACTGCGTTAAACAATATGTATTTTCTGTGGATGCTTAACATTATACCTACAATTTTCCATTTTCTCATATGTGCACGTATGTCGTTTACATCTTCCTGATCAAATTACGATAAAATAAAACATGAACAACAAAGATTTCTTTGCACTATAGAAAATGAAATTCGGTGGAGGCAGAGAATAGAGTGAGGTAGAATTCAAAAACCCCACGTAGGAATGTATAGCTAGCTGCTTTAAATTTTCCTTATAGGAACAAAATTTCTCATAAGAATAGAAGTCAACATAAATATTTCCAACGAACTTCCATTAAGAGTACTTAAACGCTTACCTATGACGTTGAGTACACCACGTACTGTAGGTATTTTCTTAATGTTATGTCGAGATAAATTCCATCATACCTGAAAAAAGAGAAAAAAGCATTATTAAAATATTCATACCTACACTAAAAATTGTCTACCAAAGCATCATTTTGTTTGAAAGTTAAATCGACAGGTGAATTTATTCACAATATTTTATGCGGCATATCGAGGTGGTGTTAAGTCTTGTGTAAAGACATAAAGCGACGCGTACACAAATTCGTTCGTTTCTCGTGATATGTAACTTTCACTTTACACTTTGTGATACGTAAAGATTTGCGGAACTTATCGCAAAATATTACACGTGAAAGGCAATAAGGACCCAGAAAATCGGTTAAGTTCGCTAGGAGTAACCACGAGGATATGAGGATGGCGAGTGAAAGATATGAGTGATTGGTGCAGACCATTACTGGGATTTTGACCCATAAGACTATCATCATATTTTTGGGAAATTACTTTACAGGTGCTGAGATAGTAACATAAAATGACCCGACATTCATGGTGAAACATAATGTTTATATTTATTGTAATTTTTTATAAAACCTTTAATTATAAAATGATCACTCTACAATGTACAAAAAAACACATAGAGCTAAAAGTAATTATTAGCCAAAAGATACAAAGCTTTGATGTCTGTTTTCATTCAGAAGATATATTGATGCGATGATTATAATTACGTTGTAAATTTTTACAAATACAACATTCCTATTTGAAAATAAACTTTTAAAATAATTTAACATGCCTTTGATGTTGAAAGAAAACAATCATTATTTTTAAATAATGTAAATTATGTAAAAAAGGTAAAAAGTATTCATAGAGATACATTTTTCCCTTTGACAAAAACATGGGTATCCAATTATTTTTACAGACACAAAAACATAAAGCTTTTTAAAAATATGAGTAATAAATAAAATAGGATATTAATTCGTACAAAAAATGTAAAGAATTTCAAAAATCAATATTAAATTATAAGAAAGACTTGAAGATATCATTTGGTGCTTTAAAATATTTGCATTAATACACCAAGTCACTGTATAGAATAAATTAATCAAATTAGATCGAAAATATTAAATGAATTTTCAAAAGAGTTGACTCCCTCATTAAAAAGTATAATCTCATTTGTCACGGCATATACCACATTGTGGGGTAACCAGCGACAGGTGTGCATTACATTATAAAAGGAAACACGACACGTGGGTGTATGCCTTCACACAAGTCTCGCTACACCAAAAAGGCAGAACATTCAGTGATAAACCTCATTTATGAATTATGTGAGATGCTATTTTGCCTGTTCTGTTTTCGTTTACCCCGTTCTTACGGGACACCCGAAAATGATGATATTAGAAATAAGTGGAAGCACTATTCTAAGCCGGTGCTTCACACCCGAAAAGTAATTTGAATTAAGTTAAATAATGTAAATAAACTAAATCACAATGATTGAATCTGTAAAAAATATGTAGGAACCTTCATAATAAATTAAAATTACAAATAATTATATTCGATTTCAATTAAAAAAGAAATTCCGGGGAAAAAATTGTTTTGTAAATTAAATACAACTAGACAAGTGTAAAAATATATTTTACACTTGTCTATAAATGAGAATAAATAAAATAAACGACGGTATAATATTAATTTTACATAACAGCAAATAGTGAAAAAAAAACATTAATAAAACGACTGATTTAAACATTTTTATTTGTTTATGATAATTATACTCAAAATTAATTCACTAAACGAAGTATTTGAATAAAAAGCAAATAAAAATCTTTCGTTAAATAAATGAACACAAAAAACTCATTCATGTTGAATTAATTTTTTATCAACATGCAAATGTAAAGGTAAGTGAAAATTTACTACCTGTAATACAAAAACAGCCAACAGTTGTTTTTTTAGAGTTCTATTGTAAATAAAAATACCTAATTTAAATGAAAGGACAACGACTCTTTTGTCAATCAGTTGAATAGGAAGATGTATGTGATGATAATATTCTATTCAGAATTGGTTGTGGATTGGTACACGGAAAGAGGTGACACGAGAGGTAAAAATATTCATTGGTCATAATATAAAAATCAATGATATTAATGACACGTCATGTATATAGCAGCAAAAGTGTTTGTTTTTCCAAATTTTAAACCCTTTGTTAACAACGTGTACATTTTGATATTAGTTTTCTATACCTACAGATTTTTTTTTCAATTTTTATATTGAACCATACCAAAATATTCAAATTTATTTTATAAGTAATTTTTAATTGTTGTAATAAAGTGCATCATGTTTACTAAGACATAGTATTTTGTAAGAGTAAGTACTTAATATTATCTTTTCATATTTTTTGTCCATATTAATGGATTCTTTATCTCAATGTCGCCTGGTGTTTACAAATAGTGTAACAAAAATACATTTTTCTTTTTACTAGGTATTTTTTAATCAAAGAAAAAATCTGGCATGTAGGCTGTGTAAATAGCTCCATTTTTTTTAAACGACTATGTCGCTTTTTTGTTTTATACTGAGAATCGAGCCTAAAACATCGGCATAGAAGCCAAACAAGCAATCACGATATAAATATTGCAAAGTAACTTTTTCACATTTTGTAAGAAAGTGGATCTAGCTATAGCACCAAAATTATTAAAACCTTTATAGAACAAAATTTAAATTAAGAAAAAACATTAGAAATATATTATAAAGGTACTTAGATAAATATATTACGATTTAATTTTTTAATATTTTGAGGCACATTATGAAGTATGGAACTTTTTTAGAAAGTTTGTAGAGTATAAAATTGTTACTGAGTGTACGTTTACAATTAAACAAAGTGAAAAAAGCACGTAAGTGAAAAACATATGTTATTTAATTATATAAATTCCATACACGATCTATAAAATCATTACTCTCCGCTACGACTATAATATCACATAGGTATTTACCTACGTGGGCTTAACATATTTCATTTCATCAAATCTTCAATCTGAATATTAAAATTAAATTGAACATTCAAACGTAGATGATAAATGATCACACTTATATCCAATTGAAATGCTTTTTGCTAAAACTTCATCACAATCGAGCAATAAATATGTCACACACCTGAGCTTGATCTGTCAAATATATATTTCCTGTGAAATATGTTTTTAATTTATTCCAGACAACATTATACGTGTCGGTAAAGGAGAAAAAACTCTTCGATTTTTGTGACCTAAATACACATTAAATTGATAAAGTATATAAGAATATACAT
This sequence comes from Molanna angustata, assembly GCA_963576475.1. Taxonomy (NCBI): domain Eukaryota; kingdom Metazoa; phylum Arthropoda; class Insecta; order Trichoptera; family Molannidae; genus Molanna; species Molanna angustata. The sequence goes on from OY754965.1 coordinate 34,800,109, forward strand.
TTAAGATAACCTGTAGGCAATGTAATACTTTACCGCGAATATGAAAATCGCAATAAATTAACAAACAATAAAGGCCCACAAATAACTTATTTTAATACATTACTAGGGGCTCGGCCCCTGGCTATCGCGGCCCGAGCCCCAACGGCCAAGCCCCAACTAAATATCTTTACGTGAAAACGTTAAAATCAAGAAATAAAACAGTATTTTATAGTAAAAATGCGGAAATTATAACAAAAATATTTTTGACAATGTTTTGAAAGAAATACGTTATTTTTATTGACAAACATTTTTTCAACATCTCAATAGAGACGAAGTAGGGATATTGTAGAAGAACCAGGAACTCAAAAATTACATCGATAATGGAACTCAATAAGAAGGCATAATTTGGTGAACGTTGCGCAAGCGCATAAAGTGATCACGTAAACCAGCCGATGACAGGTCGTAAGCCCTGTAGGTGCCTCGAGTTCCTGGTTCTTCTACAATATCCCTACTTCGTCGCTATTGAGATTTTGAAAAAATGTTTGTCAATAAAAATATCATTTAACTCCCGAAAGGTAAAAAATCCAATGTTTGCGTATATGCAATTAAAAAAAAGAATATTCGATTTAAATACGTTATATGAAATGCGTACGTTTGAAATTACAAACATTGATAATTTGAATGTACATTCGAAATATCATTTAGAACAGTACACAACAGTTAAGACTGAATGTCATCTTTTTGCGTAGGTATTATTAAGACATATTGAAAGCAATGTTGTCAGTATTAAAATTGGATATTCCGCAGATTATTACGGTTAAAATTTATTCTGAATGTTTAAAATTCCTTTTTAAACAATAATACTGTCAATTTATGCAGAAAATATATTTTAAACGATTAATTTGTGCTTTTTCGCATCAATTAATTTTTTATTTTAAATAAAAATTTCGAACGCGAAAATTGTTTAAGGAAAAATTATTTCACTGGCGATCCGTTGAAGGACGAAAAAAGATGGCGTACAGTAATTATATTATAGATAATAACTTTGTTATGCACCACATAAATTATAGATTTAACCGAGTTTAAATCAATCATGTATAATTTGCAATTAAGGCCCCACAAATTCATTGACCAATCTTTATTTAAGCTTCTTCTTCTTGTTCTTTCATTAGGCACAGGGCATGTTTTATGCTGCATTTTCAGCCTCCTGTGATGTCGACTGCCAACTATTTCGCCATCTTTATGGTGGGCGTCCTCTTGGTCAAGACCAGCTCCTTTTGTGAAAATAATCCGAGATGAATATGAATACCTCAACCGAGATTCGAGTAGATGGCGATCTGTCAAACGATGTATCCACCCCGACGGGAGTAAAGCAAGGCGATAGTTTGAGCCCGTTCCTGTTTAACTTGGTTATGGACAAAATAATTCAGGATATGTCAAATCAATGGCCGGGATACAGAATGGGCGCTCAAAAGATAGACTTACGCCGACGACGCCACAATTATCGCAGAATCAGAGAGTGACCTCCAGACAATGCTAAACAGATTCCACACTGCGTGTTTAAGCTAAATTAATCAATTCATTCTTCATTCGTTCGTTCATTCATTCATACCACCACATATGGTGGTGGTATGTGCACAGGTGGTGCGGGTGTGCACAACCTTATAATATGAAGCACAACACATACGTGTATACCCACTCATATATCATGTCTCACCTAAAAAGGCATAACATTCATTAAGTATGGTGAACCTCATTGCTGAACTATGTGAGATTGCGTAACTATGTGTTAATGTTGCCTGTTGTATTTTCGATTAACCGGTTCTTACGGGAAAAATAGAAAATAGTGGAAGCACTATTCTAAGTCAACGCCTCCCAGCATCATAAATTAATATTGTCATAAATTAACATCGAAGTAAAAATATTCATACATGACCCAAATTTTACAAAAAAAAAGGTTGAGCCACAGGTGAAATAAATAGGTCAATGCTGGATTAAGGACTAGAATAAATTTTAAAAAATTCAACTACCAGAAAATGATTTCGGGCAAAAGGATTCAATTCATATTAATTAAACATGCCTTCAATAACAATGTGTCGCGTTCTGCAGACTTGTATAATATTAATCGTTTCACAAAAAAATGTGAAAAAATTTCGACGTCATCAGGAATCAAATCCTGGACCATTGCATCAAGAGTCACGATATCTCCTTAACCGTGCTACGAATGCGAAGACATATTCGAACCTGAAATGGCGTTTTATGTTATAAACACCAAATATGTAATAATCCATTGTAGTGTAGAAAGTTAAATTGATTCAACCTCTTCGTATATAGTTTGAATTATCATACAAACTATATAATTTTAGTGCAAATTATATTAGTTCTGTTGGGGGCGGTGAATACATTGCAACCATCGTGAATAATATACTATTTCACTCATAGCTGTTTCAACCCAGTTACACACAAGTTTAACTTGCTGGGTGTGTGTGAGGGAAAGGGAATTCCAATAAAGGACCTCGAACAATAGAGCAAAGAAAATTATTTACGTCAAATATGAATAAACGTTGTAATAATTTTGAGAAATGGCCCACATATGTATACGGTTCCAGATATTATAATAACACATATAGAGAAAATACAAATGGCCTCAAGAAATACGACATGCTCGCGTGGAAAATACAAATAGAGAGAAATATGTAAGGAATTGAACTTGGTTCGCAGTTCACCACAAGTGTGGGAATAACATTCCACCACTCGACTGACATAAATCATCTGCACATAGAAAAGGCAGTCAAATGAAAGACGAAATGTATACGAAGAGACGCAACATTGAGACACGCACAAAAGTTTTTAACAAAATCCTAGATCTCGTACAATGAAAGCCTCACTTGTAATGAATGACATGTCTCACACACAAAATATAATACGTCTCATTTGAAACATAGACATTAAAACTTTGTTAAACTCAAAATAACAAACATTTTTTTTATTTCGACACAGAAATAATGTTTTCAGGTGTCTTTATACCCTTTATAATGTATTGTAAAATGTTTTACGTATTATGTTTAAATGTATCCAATATTATGTCGTGTGTTCAAGAAGAATGTCCTAAGTTTGTGTGAATGTAATGTAGTACGAAGATCTAAATAGAGCTATGGACAGTAAATATTAATAAAGATCCGAATAAATATCCATATATTCTTAAAGAAATTACAAATTCTCCCCCAACGCAGCTTAGTGTGCTTCTTCGGAAGAGTAGGATGAACCCACTTCGTAAAAGTTGGTGCCCCGTACGAAGACGTGTTAAAAAAAGTAGGTACCTATTATTATCAAATGAGTATATTATGTATTTACAACATAATTGTTTTTTATTTTTATTCATATTAATATCAGTAAAAAGCTGAATAATATCTGAATAATGATGTTATAATAATAGGCGTTGAACCCTTCTTATTTTTTGCTATCTATTTATGTAGATAGATTTAAAATTATTTATAATAATTTACTAGAAATTAGAAAAGCGAAAAATACTTGTATAAAAAGATACATAAGACTGTTTAATGGACTTTAAAAAAAAGAATTTGTAATTACTGCAAAGACAATTCACACCAATATTTCACTATTCAATAGATAATACTAAACACGAACAATTCGTCAATTAAACTCTCAATGAATTCTTACTTGCTCTAAATCTTAAACAAATTGTTTACTGTAAAAAAAACAAATAGAAAACTTCAAGATGATTCGAGTTTAAAATTGATGAAAGTTCAATTCAATTTTCCTACATTTGGATTAAGAAATAAATCTAGGATACTGGATAAAAAAAAAACAATAGTTCATATAGTTTACGAAGCGATATTCTCGTTATACGTATGCGATATAAGGCCAAGTATTATGGAAGGATCCACCCATACAATCAAAACAAATTGTTATTACTGCCATAAGAATTTCAGAGTGTAGAAAATTTAAAAAGAAACATAGCTTCACGTCCTGAAGGACAATACGCTCGTAATGAACGTCTTGAAAGGGTGTCAAAAGATGGCTACCTAGAAGTATAAAATTGCGTCTATCTCAATTTCGTATATTTTTTTTGCAAAAAGAAAAGAAACGCAGTAAATAGCTCCAAATGAGATTTATTTCCTTCATACATTTGAATTATGACCTGAAATAATTTAGTATGAACGTTATGAAATAGAATAAGCGAAAAAATGAGATGACTCATGAAATAACAAAATGTCATAGTTTCTGGATAGAATTTTTATTCAATATAACAAGTTCAAGATTGTTTCATTTCTTACGATCATATTTCTAACTAATATAGTGTATACTGGGCATTATTTTTGGGCAAGAACAATATGGTTTTCTTAGCTGTTCTGGTATTTGTAATAGATTTTCATTTTAAAATTGACATACCCGTCCCATAATCTTAATAATAATAATAATGAACACTTCCTTGCACCCTGCGCAAGTGGCGAGTTTATTGCCGTATGGTTATTTCTTCCAACTAACCAGTGTTTTCAACTCAGAAAGCGCAACATTAGCGTGAGAAAAGAATTTAAATAGGTAATAAATTTTAAAGAATTTAATAAATTTCTCCTCTGCTGGGAATCGAACTCAGCTTTGAAGTTTTTATAATCTTACTTAATCATAAAAACTTCAGACTGAAGTTTGGAGTACGAAACGAAATTCGTAGTGATACATTTTTAGACAACGGCGATATGCACTCAATCCAATAGCGTGATTGAATCAATGAATGATAAACGTTTTTGACATCCTTGTGTTTTTAACTTGAGGATTAATTTAATTAGAATTTTTTAAAACAGTTAGAATCATTTTTATTTTGCCTACCTTGATATGATATTTTTTAATTTTTTTTTTGTAAAGTACATATTGTTATGTATTTTATCTCAACAAATATTTTTTAGTGTAATTTCTTCAAAATTAATATTTTCCATTAAAACGAATATCGATTCTGCATCATTTTTTTAATTTATTGATTAGAATCAATTTTGAAGAAGTTTTTTTTTTGAAAAAAATCATTTATATGTTTACAAAAAAAAAATTATTAAATCGCATGAAAAAGACGAAATGAACATTTGATAAAGTATCGATATTTATCATGTGTTAGTATGCACTGAGCAAGCACAAAAATGTATGTATGTGTGTGAAGTACAAGGGATGGGTACCTACCGAGAATATATCCGTTAATTTAAATAAAGTAGGAAGAACAACATGTGTGTATGTACTTTTTAACGTAAAGACGGGATGAAAATACCAATCGTATGAATTTCAAATACCAACATAGTTGAATAATAAAAGACCAATTTCATTTAAAGCCCATGTTTTAAACATATTTCCTCGTTGAACGTTTTCGCGAAAAAAGAGCAAAGAAAATTATTATAATGTTGACTCGGTCGAGGATAGCAAGGCGGTAGGTATAAGGTACCTACCTACTTATTCACTAGGGGCGTGTAATTTTTATTAACGCGACAAAGAAAAATTATTGTTTATTTTCTTCTTTGTACGCGTTGAATAGGGGAGGAAAAATATTATGAAAAATAATGCAGACAAGTTGCATTGTGCCATGAGTGGAGTCTTTGTAAAGAAAATGAAAAATAAATATACAATTACATACTCTGACAGATTTAAAAAAAAAACTACATATAACAATACGCGGCGGAGGAAAAAAAAGATACAGAGCATGATATAAATATTTTACAGAAATTTAAATTTATTTTACGAAACACAAAAATATACCTTGGTCGTTTTCCAACTGTCGATTTGTTCAGGAGAACTTTGTTCTCTTAACATTTCGACAATGTATCAAGCCAGAATACGCGAGAATTGTATGGAGAGGTCTACTTTTTTCACGGCTTTTCCAACTTTGAAGTCAAAAAACACCAACATAGAGGCTTCGCAGCATACATGTTCCATACACGGATTTACTCAGAATTCGGAGTAGAACATTTCGTGTGTCTGTGTGTGTGTGTGTCTGTGTGTGTGTGTGTGTCTGTGTGTGTGTGTGTCTGTGTGTCTGTGTGTCCGTCCCCCCTTATAACTTTTGATCCGCTCAATTTACAGAGCCCAAAATTTTAGAATATATAAACAGTTATAGGCCTACAAAACTTTTATACTCAGAATTTTGAATTTTTGTTTCAGTCAGGGGTTATCAACTTTTGAATTTTTACTTTATTTTTCCATATATCTCAGAAACCATAAACGCTAGAACGCTGAGAATTGGTACAAATATAGACAAATACAAAATCACAAATTAGTTTTTTCAAAAAAATTCCAGGGTTTCTCAAACATTTTTTATTAAGAAAAGTATTTTTTTTATGATAAATTTATGAGTTTAACTGCCTATATTTCCATTTTTTTTTAAATATCGAAAAAAGCCGAAACACCCCAACTAGATAATTTAATTTTATATAAAAAATATTAACATTGTAGCAGTACATCTCAAATTTTTTTTAACAATTTTTATAAAAATTGAATTTAGTGACGACATCGCTTCATACATTTTGTATGGCAGTCGCCTATACACAATATGTAAAAAGACTTAATAGTTTGATACTTCATCTCCAAACATACATACATACCATCATGCTATTTTCATATTCTGGGTAGGAAAAAAGGACCTTCCTCCATACTATCCTATCTTGACATACATACCTACGTATGTTGTATAGAAAACAAAATATCTGACAATATTCAATAATTTGTATTTATGGGTTTATAGTTTGATACATATTCTTCAACTATACATACTATCGCTATCGACAGTTGGATCTCATGTGTTACATGCAACTAGTTTATCCAACTGTCGATTTGTTCAGGAGAACTTTGTTCTCTTAACATATCGACAATGTATCAAGCCAGAATACGCGAGAATTGTATGGAGAGGTCTACTTTTTTCATGGATTTTCCAACTTTGAAGTCAAAAAACACCAACTTAGAGGCTTCGCAGCATATATGTTCCATACACGGATTTACTCAGAATTCGGAGTAGAACATTTCGTGTGTCTGTGTGTGTGTGTCTGTGTGTGTGTGTGTCTGTGTGTCCGTCCCCCCCTTATAACTTTTGATCCGCTCAATTTACAGAGCCTAAAATTTCAGAATATATAAACAGTTACAGGCCTACAAAACTTTTATACTCGGAATTTTGAATTTTTGTTTCAGTCAGGGGTTATCAACTTTTGAATTTTTATTTTATTTTTCCATATATCTCAGAAACCATAAACGGTAGAACGCTGAAAATTGGTACAAACATAGACAAATACAAAATCTCAAATTAGTTTTTTCAAAAAAATTCCAGGGTTTCTCAAACATTTTTTATTAAGAAAAATATTTTTTTTATGATAAATTTATGAGTTTAACTGCCTATATTTCCAAAACTTTTACAATTATCGAAAAAAGCCGAAACACCCCAACTAGATCATTTAATTTTCTATAAAAAATATTAACATTGTAGTAGAAGATCTCAATTTTTTTTTAACAATTTTTTTAAAAATTGAATTTAGTGACGACATCGCTTCATACATTTTGTATGGCAGTCGCCTATTTTTTATTTTTATTTTTATTTTTCATTTGTTTGGAAACTTAACAGCTATACATTTATAATACTTAATTTCAAATGAGAATACAAAATAAATAGCCAATTATAAAGTTTCACATATTTAAATTATTATACATTATTAATGTTGGGTAGTCATTGTAAGATGGTGAGTGTATGTGGGGGAAAGGGAAGGATAATGGATATAGGAAAGCGTTGATAAGGAAGGGATGAATGTTTAAGGAAAGTAGGTTTGATTTTTAACCAGTAATATTACCAATAACTGCGCGTAATTGGCGTTTCATCGATGTCTGTGTGGAGTTAAATATATCAGGTTGGGGGTCAAGACTATTGTAATAATTTAAGCATCTGTTGACATAATTATTCTGTGCGTAATTTGTTCTGCAGTATGGTGTATAGAAAAGGTGATTTTGGCGTGTTGTTTTCATGGGGCAGTTGAAAGAAATTTTATGGAGTAGGTAAGAGCTGTCTACAAGGTTATTAAGTATTTTATAAAGCAGATAGACATCGGATATCTTTCTTCTTTTTTCAAGTGATATAAACCCATGTAATTTTAAAGATTGGTCATAATCATGGCGGTAAATTTTTTTTCTAAAATTAAGCGTTTTAACAAACCTTCTCTGAATCCTCTCAATTCTATCGATGTGAATATTGTAACTAGGGCTCCATACGGTTGATGCAAACTCCAAATGACTTCTAACGAAGGCATTAAATAGGAGAACTAGCGAGGTTGTTTCTTTGAAGGATTTGGTTATTCTTTGTATGAAACCCAAGTTTCTGTAGCTTTTATTTACGACAGAATCAATATGAGGAATAAATGAAAGTTTGTTATCAAGGATAACGCCTAGGTCTCTCGCTTCGAGTTTTTGCGACAATATATTATTATTAATAGTGTAGTGAAATTTAATTACATTTCTGCTTCTACTGAAACTCATTGAGAAACATTTATTTATATTTATATATAATTGATTTTTTTCACAGTAGCGAAAAAGGTTATTTAAATCCTGTTGTAGCAGTGAGCAGTCATGTGTAGATGAGATTTGTTTATATAATTTACTGTCGTCGGCAAAAAGAATTATTTCAGAGGTAGCTATGCATTGTGTTATGTCGTTAATGTAGATCAGGAAAAGCAAGGGACCCAGGTGAGAACCCTGCGGTACTCCGGAGGGAATTGGAACAAAACACGATTGGAAACCTTTGGCGGCTACTGCTTGTGATCTATTTGTTATATAGGACTTTATCCATCTGTACAGATCGCCACGTATGCCAAAGTTCCATAATTTAAAACACAGAATATTGTGGTTAATTTTGTCGAACGCTTTGGCAAAATCTAGGTATATTGTATCTAACTGGTTATTTTCGAGTAAGGCAGAAAATGAATGGTCGGTAAATTCTAATAAATTGGTTTCCACTGATCTTTTACTAAGGAATCCATGTTGTTTAATAGTTAAAGATGTTCTTATTTCAGGATTAATTTGATCTATAATGATTTTTTCAAATAATTTACTGAAAATACACAATTTCGAGATTGGTCTATAATTTTCGATGTTTGAATTGTCTCCAGTTTTGTGTATTGGTGTTATAAGGGCTTTTTTCCACATACTTGGGAAATGACCCTCATTAAGGGATCTTTGGAAAATTAAGTATAATGGATGACATAATTCATTGGCACATTGTTTTATTAAATGGGCTGGAATGTTATCGTAACCAGCTCCTTTGCTAGTATCAATTTTTGTGAGATAGTTATATACCAGAATAGGATTGATAGTGACTTTGTGTAAGAATACTTGTGAGTTAGAATCTGGGATATCCATTGCAGGTGGTTGTTCAGAACTGTCAACAAATACAGAAGCAAAATATTCATTGAATTTACTACAAATAGTTGGACCATCATTTGCAGTAGATTGATTATAATGCATGGTGAGAGGTAAGTTATTTAATGGACGTTTTGATTTAACATATGACCAAATATTCTTTGGATTGGATTTGAGTGAGTTTTCTATTTTAGCGACGTACAAATTGAAACAGGATCTTGTGAGGTTTTTTTGACGTGATCGCAATAGGGCAAAACTATCGTAATCTCTGGGGTTAGAAAATTTTTTCCATTTCGTATGATATTTGGTTTTCTCTTTTATTATTTTGATTAAGGGTCTGCTATACCAAGCAGGATAATTTTTGCTGGCTGAAGCATATTTTTTAGGAACAAATTCTACTATTAATTCATTGAGCTTATCATATAAGAGAGATAATGAATCTTCTAAATTTATGTTATTGAAGTGAGTAGTCCAATCTATATCAGAAAGTCTATGCTTGATGTTTATATAGTCAGCTTTGTGGAATAAAAATATTTCACGTGAATTTGGGTTCATGTACTTGATAGTTGCCATATTAATATTTATAATTAGGGATTTGTGATGCGAATCTTCTGGTACAAGAGGAGAGTCACATTCAATGACGGAAACATTCTGTGAGTTAGATATTACCAAATCCAAAATTCTACCCATTGAAATTCTATACACAATATGTAAGAAGACTTAATAGTTTGTTACTTCATCTCCAAGCATACATACATACCATCATGCAATTTGCATATTCTGGGTAGGAAAAAGGATCTTCTTCCATACTATCCTATCTTGACATACATACCTACATATGTTGTATAGAAAACAAAATATCTGAAAATATTCAATAATTTGTATCTATAGGTTTATAGTTTGGTACATATTCTTCAACTATACATACTATCGCTATCGACAGTTGGATCTCATGTGTTACATGCAACTAGTTGTTAACATAATTTCCTTAGTTATTTCTCAAATGATCTACTGCTGTATGGCTTAGAATAGTGCTTCCACTCTTTTCTATTGTTATCTATTCGGGTTATGTATGTAGAACCTTTTTAGGTGATACACGAACATGTCGTACACCCGCATAGCTTCTGCTACACCACATATTATGGGATATGCCGTGAAGGTATAAATATTTGTGTCTTCTTAAAGATATGTGGCGACAAACTAAATATTTTAATCAAGAATGAATACAAATATGTAGCTTCGTGCCATGCCCCAAACGGGTGAGTCAGACTCGTCTTTCACCATTCGAAGCAAATATGAAAACATGTTGAAAGCACTATCGATGGCTTACCGGACATAAATTACATACATACATACCATTACGCCGTATCCCTACTTGGAGTAGGCAGAGAAGACCGAACGCCAGACACCTCTATCTTGACATACATGTTTTGCCTCATTTACATCCATGCATCGCGTCATACATGCTCTCCTATTATTCTGACTTCGTATATTACCATCTCATTTATATGATCAAGCCAACTCTTTCTCGGGCGGGCACTCATTCCACTCTTTTCAGCCTTGTATACTTTCTTTACACATGTCCGACTTTGCTGGCTTTGAGATAATTGGGTCGGCCATTATTGTTCTTAATGCACCGTTCACCCTATTTGCTGCCGTTACCCTTTTTTTATGTCCATTATTGATACTTTTGAGACAAAATCAACATGAATGTTCACAATGCTGGTATATTTGCTAGTAATATTATTTTTATATTGCATTTACCTTTTGTTGTATTGCATATGGACGTACTATATTTTCACAGATCAAAGTCGAGATTTACCAAATGTGTATCATAACTCAATTTCACAAGAAAGTGGTCATAAAATATCCGGTTACACATCGCTTATCCATTGTGAATTCTGAAAATCACATTTCTAGAATAGTTTTCCAAATGAAACAAAAGAATGAGGATATACAAATAAGTATGGATATAAAAAAGGCAGTTTGTCGCGAGCAATTCAAAATAAGTGATCGCTGAATGGACAAAACAAAACTTTTGTCTGAAAATGTCGTTATATAAAATACATTCGGGCCCAATATATGTAGTAAAAATGGGACACCACTACATAAATTAAAAAATATAGTAGGTTATATAATCAATAACAAGTCATTCTATCATCATCATCATCATTGGCACTACAGTCCGCTACGGACCCTGGACTCCTCCAGAAATTGTCTCCATCCCTCCCTGTTGACCACCAGTTTTCTCCAATTTATCAGGTCCATTTCTCTTATATCACACAGCACATCGTTCAGCCATCTCAACCTAGGTCTGCCTCTACTTCTTCTGCCTTCGGGACAGGTGTCTAATACCTTTTTAGGAATACGGTCATTTTATAAAATATCCAAATCTTGTATGGAAAATATTCAGCATTTTCATGAAATGAGTCCTGTTAAATTATTTTTTTTATTCAAATATTTTATTACGAAAACTTGATAATTCGTCAATGCCATTTTATGAAAGTGATGTGCCTTTTTACCAATTTGAAAATAAAAATTTCAAATTTTATGTTTCCTGAACTTGGGGTCACTTTGAAATATTTGAAAGTTAAAAAAACGAGAAGCACTATTCAGATATCCTTCAAAATCTAATGGGGTCTAAGTGAGTAACATATATATTGTCCCAATATACAAATGCGGCGACAGAGTCCATCGAATTATAGGCCAATCTCGCTCTTAAATGTTATATCAAAGGTTCTTGAAAATCTTGTTAAATATCAACTAGTAGAATACTTGTACAAACACAAAATTCTCTCGAATAATCAATTTGGTTTTCGGAAAAATATGGGAGTACAAGACGCAATCTTGAAAGTCACGAAACACATTTCAAAAAACGTGGACCAAAACAAAAATTGCATTGCTGTGTTTCTTGATTTGAGTAAAGCATTTGAAACGGTATCTCATAAAATCCTACTAAAGAAAATTGAGAATATTGGTATAAAAGATACGTCATATAACTGGTTTAAGACATATATAACTGATCGCACTCACTCAATAAACATTGATTCTGAAATAAGCTCAAACAGACAATTATCGTACGGAGTACCTCAAGGTAGCACACTTGGGCCGATTCTGTTCCTACTATACATTAACTCACTTTGCCAATTAAATATTGACGGGGACTTGACATGTTATGCAGATGACACAGTTATAATTTTTACATCTGACTCTTGGACAGGAGTATTTAATAGGGCCTCTGTCGGACTTGATAAAATTAAAAAATGGTTAGACGTTAATCTACTGACACTAAATATTGAAAAAACAAAGTACATGACTTTTAGTATAGACCCTAGACGTCAACCTAAGCTCGACAGCAACTTGACTATACACGATTGTACTCGACGTCAAAGTTGCTCCTGCAAGACTCTCAATAGGACAGCGGAAATTAAATACTTAGGTATTTACATTGAAAATTTCTTTAGATGGACTGAACACATAAACGCTACTGCGAAAAAAATTAGAAAACTTATATATTTATTCAAAAACATTCGTAATATAATGGACCAAAAAACTTTAAAAACTATATATTATGCTTTAGCACAATCCATTATCTCTCACGGAGTGATTGGATGGGGAGGTGCAGCTAAAACAAATATGGATCCTCTCTTCAAAGCTCAAAAAGCTCTCATTAAAGTAATTACAAAAAAACCTTTCATTTTCCCAACCATTCAACTATTTAAAGACTTTAACGTACTAACTGTAACACAACTTTATGTAAAACAAATACTAATACACTTTCACAACGATAAAGAAAACCATATCACTGCTCAACATTCTCACGATACAAGACACAGACTTCAACTAATCACTCCGAAGACAAATACTGCATACGGACAAAGACATTATCAATACTTGGCTCCAAAAATACTAAATTTAGTTGCTAAAGACATAAAGGACATACAGATAATGAAGAAAACAAGACTAAAACTAACAATTCATACGTGGCCATATAATAAAGGGATTGACTATTGTCAGCAAATTGTCAATCCTTAACAACATATTATGTATACAACAAATCTCACATAGGACTAAATATACGAATTTGCAAAATTTTAAAAGAATCGAGTGATAACTTTAGTCTATAATCGATAAAGTAAAATAAACACGCCGTACATAGCACACAGCACATAAACACAGATACATTGTGATGAAACTTTCAGAATACAATCTCAGCATGATACTAGTTTATAATCTGTAATTAAAAAATACCCTTAAAAATTGCGAAATCATAACTCCCCACTATATCCCCTTGGGTTAGTGAGGAGTAAAAGACTTATGATAAACATACTATGTACAATTGTTCCTATTTAAAAAATATACTGCCTCACTAGACGATTCTGTTCTGAGACAGTATTATTCCAATTTGGTCTAAGGTTACATGTTATTAAATGCAAAATATGTAAGTAACAGTCAAAATTAAAGATAAACAGAAAAGACCACTTTAACACAGTTGGTAAGCCATTTGAATAAAAGAGCGCAGACGAGGAAAAAAAAGGTCGGTAAGAAGATGAATAGACAAGATTAAGTTCCATATTGCAGCACCTTAAACGCCGTTATCATATTGGCACTGAATCAAGAAAAATAAGCACAAATCATATACCAAATTTGACTGGAAAGCTCGGCGATGGGAATTTAGACAACGAAAAAGAAATTAAAACAAGTAAATCGGAAAAAAATAAGGGAGCTCCTTTCAAAGTTTTCTTCACATTGAAATGTTATTATTAAAAGAAATTTATTGAAATGCTCCTGGTTTCACGAAATAAGTTATTTTGGTTTTATGCATTATAAGGTTTTATAAGGTTTTTATTAACTTTGTATGAAATACAAAGTTGATCAATTTTATAAAAATATCAAATGAATCCATAGTTTTCGACCCCATACCTGCTTTTTCTTCAAGTATATTTATGTATTTTTATATCGTGTTTTTTTTCATATATTTGTTATTTTCATTGTTATTCATAATATTATATGGATGCACGATGTATGATTGATATTGGCATCAACTATTACAATGCCACTGTCTCGAGATGCATTGGCCTCAGCACTGGTTTATTGCCTAGTGGGGCATTGCAGATTCAAGAATTTTTGTAATATCCGTCAGTTTATGTATAAATAAATGAATGAATCTTGCTGGAAACAGTTTTTACATGCATTGTCATCGAGAATACAAAAAAATGCGGTCAAGTTGAAAATCGATTGCAAATTTCAGTATACATATATTCGTCCTTTTCCTCATGACTGAGGATAGCGGCTATAGTCCGTCGCCACACGTATATCCCGCCTCCATCCCAATCTGTTTTGGGCTGAACGCAGAGCACCAGTCACTGAAGACCCCATTGTGGACTTAACCAAATCGCTCAATCTGGTCGGTGAACGACCACGAGATGTCCGTCCTTCCACGCTGCCCATCACAACAAGCTTCTCGAGGCAGTCTGGTTCCCTTCTGGCAATGTGTCCAAAGAATTGAAGGATGCATCTGTAACATATCGTCGATAGACGATCCTCGATCTTCAGCTCGAGGATCAAATACGACCGCCGTGGCACAGTTGGTAAGCCGTTTGGTTTCTGTGCGGGCTTACTGGGTTTGATCCCCAGCAGAGGAGAAATTTAATAAATTAATTTCTCACGCTAATATTGCTTCTCTGGGCTGGAAACACTGGTTAGTTAGTGTTTATTTATTTACTTACATATGGAGTTAATTAAAAGGATGTATAAAGAATATAATGTAAAAATTTGAAGGCATGTTTCACCTTTTTGCTAGGTTTGTTAAGTACTATGACAGATAAACTTCTTCGATAATTTATATCGTGAAATATATTATTTAGATAAGAATCAAGTGTGTTTTTATGGGCGAAAATAAAATTCACCAACCGTTCACATTAATGATACCAATAAATTATATAGTGAGGGAAAGCTTGACAATAATCTTTGTGGACTCATTAAAAACAAATAATTATCAAAGTATGTTAAAAAATTTATATGTAATCAATTAACTATACAAGGTGGGCAAGTAGTGGTTCACAATCCATATAAAAAACATATTGAATAAATTAGAACTGTTAATATTCACTAAGGCTTTAGTATAAACAAAAAGCCTTTTAGGTATTGTTCTGAAGAACTTTTTAAGCAATTCAAAGTATTGGATGTGAGGCAGCTTTATACCAGATCAATATTAATTTTATTTCTAAAAAACAAACCTCCTCAAAAATACTCCATCTTGAAGAACACAAGAGGTAAAACATCGGGTAACTATTTGGTGCCAAAAATGAATACTAAATTTGGGCAAAGATTTTTTGTATTTACTGCACCTCGAATTTATAATAAATTGCCATCGGACCTTAAAGGGTTAACTCAATTCAAAGCCCGTGGTACCAAGTGGCTACTCGATGTGGGTAGAACCCAAATGGAAAGTAACGTTGCAACAATAATTTCTTAACTAATTATTTTTTGTTGTCTGTTTATATTGTGTTTATTTTTATTTATTTCACTTTTAAAACTGTATTTTTTAATTTAAAATTATGTAAGTATTCCTAATGTTTATTTTTATATCTTTCTTATTCTTTTGTTTTTTAATGTAATGTAATAATTTCACAAATGTACAGGTGGCTGCTTCAGAACAGATTTATTCTAGTGAGGCGGCTATCTTATATTAAAATAATGTATATGTTTATATGATCATAAATAAATAAAAAAAAAAAATATTACTTAATCATATCATACCAGAACATGTATCGTACACTCAAATTTAATAAAAATATATTAGAGGAATATGCTTTATTTTGCTGGTAGTTCATAAATTTGTTTTATTGCATACATATAATATATTCTTTTTGGAGGTTCGAGTCTTAAATATAATTTATTAGAATAGCTCTTGGTTAATTTATGTTACTAGTTTTTCAATAAAATATTTTAAAAAGAATATATAAATCACGTAATTTTGGTTGAATCTATTCTGGGTCACAGATTGGTCTGCACCAAACACTCGATCTTTCCACTTAACTCTATCGTCCGCCAGTCTCTGTGAAACAAGTATATATACTTGTTTCTGGGGCGACCTCTACAGTTACCCCCATCAATCATTCCTTCAATTATAAATAATAATAAGCAATCAAGTATATTTCAATTATAAAATTGTATAAGAACCTCTTAAGTAAAAAAAAACTAACAAACATTTTAAGTGCAATTTACACTTCACATTGTATTTAAAATGCACCAAGGAACAAAAACTGATTTCTTAAAAAGCCCTGAATTCATTTACCGATTATATATTTTTTCCATCGACAATTGTCGTAAAAATTCACGTACCATGTCGCGACTATACTAAGCCGTAAAAACACCGTAAACGTTGCGTAAAAGTATCATAAAAATAAATATAGAGAACGGTACGTTTCCCTGAACTTTCAAGTCTCCCATTGAAATGGCAACATGGGAAAGGAAATATAATGTATGTACAGGATTTCTTGAAACCATATACCTAACCCTTAGTCCAACCCCTAGTAGAATGTTTGGAAAGAGTTGCCACACGAGCATTTGCATACTTTCTGTTTTGACGCTTTAACTACCAAGTACCACGCAACTTAACAAGATGAAGGGTTGAATATCGCATAGATTCTTTGCATGACATAAAAAAGGCTTACAAATTTTTTTGAATATAGATATTTAAAATAAAGTATCTTAAATAAATGATATGTTAATCAAACGTAAGTATAATTGTGCAAAAAATAACGGAATAATTGATCCAAGCAATTTCCACCAGTCATACAAAATATGACAAGAGGAAAAATGTGATATGAATAAACAACAAAAACAAATTAATTATATAAAATGACCACTGATGCGTTTCGCTCAAAGAGCATCTGCTGGATGGTTCTTTTGAATTAGTGGACCATTTATTTATGTACATAAATTCATTGCTAGCAAACCTTTTTACAAAATATAATACATGAAAATATAAGATTTTTCATATTATTTTCAATATTTTTAAATAAGTTGAAAAAAGTAAAAAATTTGTGTTGTTACTTATTTTTTTAAGTAATTTTATATAATTGATAATGGAATTCCATCACGAATTATCAGTCGAAAATCAGAAAAAAAATAAAAAAAAATGAGACAGGACAACAAAAGTGTACACAAATCAAGTTAAGATCTCATCAATTATTCGGATATACTGCAGCACCACAAGGATAACTGGGACCCAAGATTACAATTCCCTTAGATCCAAAAAGTGCAAAGAAATCTATGCATAAATTAAGATGGGTGGTGGCAGAGCGGTTAGCGCACTGGGTTTATAATCCAGTGGTCGCAAGTTCGAATCCTGTCACGACCGATTTCGTTCATCTATTATAGTACAAGCATTTATGCTTAGTTTATGGAATATATGAGGATGTTTGTATACTTGTTTTAAGGACATATTCATTATTTTGAATATAAACTGTACAATTACCAAAATTTTATAAAAATAAAACGACTTGTTTATTTACTGTTAGGAATTATGTAATTATAGTAAAATTTTAGTATCATCGTTATTTCGGAAATAAACTCTTGAAGATAGGTACATATTTTTTATTTCATTTATATAACATATATTATAAATATGTAATTTATATTTGTAACTTATAAATTAAAATATTTATATGTTAAGGTATTTGCATACTTTTAGTTTAGTTGATCTTGGCTTTATTTATATGTAAATGAGCATTTTGTTTTCAATAAATTGGATAACATTATAAGCGGTTTTGTATAACAACATGAAAATAATACGATGTGCTGAAAAATATCAAATATGAGACCATAAAAATATTGTATTTTTCCTTGAACATTGATTTTAAATTAAGAGTTTAGAAAACTTTTTTGGTTGTAATACCAAGGGACTTGGAATTTTTTGTGAAATAATTTACAAAAGGCGAAGTTAATTTACTTGGAGAAATTGGAGTGTTGTTTTTATCAAAGTTGTATTATTTTAAGAAAATTATTTGAAAAACATTTTCTTGTTCAAACTTTTAAAGAAAGAAAGGTATTTTTATAAAAAAATCTAAAATAAATTGGAACTCGGGACATAAACATAAGCATTTGAATTGAACTGTGAAAAAATATACATATTCACAATATTTGCGACAAAGTTTTCATATACACCACCAAGTTGTTGCAATATTAAATGGAATAAATTTTATTCAACTTCAATTTAGCACCATACGATGGAGTTTTACAACATAAATAATATAGTAAACTTTGATAAAATAAAAACAATATTAGGATTTTAGTTATTATATTTTTAGACACTTTTATTTCACTTTACGTGTCTGTCCGTTTTGGATTTTCAGAAGTTATAAGAACACTGCAACAAGTATTATTACGAATTGAATGTTGGATGAATAAATTTTTGACTTCTGAATGTTTACTGCATAAACTAAATCGATATAGCCGTTATATATAATCGGATCATAGTACAATAAAAGTAATATAGGTCTAGAAGACATAAAATGGGAAGCAGTTACATAGGTAATGTAACCATTTTGGCTTTACGTCCTATAAAGGGTTGGTTTTGTGCGCAGGCTAGGTACCTACCTACAAAGATTTTTTAAATTTTCTAAACAACGTCATAAAACACAAATCGAAAATTACAATGTTACCATATGTGATCAAAGATTTGAAGCAATGTGCTAAAAACTCAATATAATTTATGGACTTGTCCGCCTTACGCCTTATACATACGTGAAACAAACACATAAGTTAATATAATTACAGATCATGGTGGCGTTATTAATGTTGACTAACACCGGAATATTGGGAAAGGACTAAATTTCCTATGGGTGAAAAAATCTAATCAATTATATTTGCACATGGCCCCTGAGGCGTATCCGCGACCCATATACATACAATAATCAAATACATACATACCTTCCAATCTCACATCTCACACCCATAAAATATAAACAAAGAAAAACAAAAAAGGTACGATCATTTGTTGTTACGCCGTTAATACTGCTGATTGTAATAAATGAACAAACATAACATGCAATTCTCTATAAATATTCATAAAATGCAATGAACCAACAATATAATTTGTAAATATCAAATATCATGTGATATTTCGAAATTAAGGTTTACAACAATTAAGATTTCCCCAATGATATTTATTTATATCACACCAATTAAATAATCTTCATTAAAAACAGATAACTGCTGCCCAACAAGGTATAACTGTTCTAGGGCTAGCAGTGTACCTACATATTATTATATTTCACAGGAGACATGTAGGTTAAATTTGCATTTTTAAAAAGTATATAAACAATATTAACTGAACTATTGTACACAGATTAAAAATGGAATTGGAGTCATCATGATATGCATATGCATATTGTGTACGTAGGTATCTTGTCATTTTTATTTGTTAATTGCACAAATAATCTGAAATTGTATTTCTTGGGAATACTGAACTAACAGAATATAGATGTGATCCGCCAGTTATATATTTATTCAGTCGAATCTCAGATCAAATCAAGACAACAAAAAATTTATAAAACAATCAGGATTTTTCGCGAAAGGGGAAAGAGGGAAAAAATCAATTATATAAATTATGTCTCCTTACACTACGATGTCGAACATTTGATACATTTAATATACATTAAGTTAACGTTTTTCATATTGAATGTACTTATAACAAAACAACAAAGGCGATTTGTTGCCATGAGACAATCTCTTCCTACCGATCTAAGCAACGTGAAACCTTCACCGCTTCACCCTTCAGTGCTGGAATACTTTCAAATATACCGATGCGATCCCAAAAAGCGCATAGGGCTCAACAATTATATGTAGGTATATTTTACTAAAGAAAGTACTGCAGTGGAAAAAGGAATGACAGACCGAGATAGTCTTTGAAAAGTATGGCTTAACCATGTGGATGATATCCTGGAAGACGGAAACTTAAGAAGCTCGAATAATATAGTAAGAGTGATAATCGAATAATATAGTAAGCCAAAAAGATGGAGGGATAGCTGGGGGTCCACCTCGCAGGTAGAGCAGGCCTCTTAAAAAACAGACCTGAAGGTCTATTCAAAAGGAGAAGAAGAAGAAAAATGTAGCGATGTATCCGTTTCGAGATAGAACAATGAAGTGTTCGGTTTTCTTTACCGATCCTGTTTGAAAAATAGCGTGATCGAGTGTATAAAGTACTGTTGTATATTTCTGTGACAATTTTCCACTTTATTATAGTGTATACGTTGTGATATGTAAAGTAGCTTGGGATGGCATCCATCTGACAGGGTGCACATACTTTTAAGTAATCCTATAGTTGAAGGAAGCTTTACCATATCTTACTTGTATGAATAATATAAACTCACCGGGTGTTCCGGACATGTATATTTCCCTTCGAACAAACACTTTTTGTTTCATACTCTAGTTTTGGACGATTAATGTCACACGTATATGAAATATGATTTAAGTTTTGTCCATTGATATATCATGCAAAAGTGATGTTTATATTACGAAATTGCCTTTATTACAATAAACCCTTGTTTTCAACTGCAATTCATTCAGTTCGTAAATTATACCTCGTACAGTCGAAAAGGGATGTTTTATTTGTGTTTCGTATATCATCATGTTAAAAAATAGGTTAAATCAAATAAGATGAATACTTTTACAAATATAATTTTGGAGTTCTAAACGCAGCGCTGTGATACCTAATCGCAAAAATAATTCATCGCGTAATATGTTAAAAGAGAAATATATTTCTTCGAACGGAATTTATATTATGACCAAAGGGCTTGGGAGATATTCAATATCTCAAAAACATTGCAATAGATATTTCACAGAAAATATAATGAAATAATTAGGTATGTATGTTGCTATGGTTTCTTTAGTTGGTGAAGAAATCGATTGTTAAGAAACATGATATATTATTCCTTACGTTGAAAATTTTTAATTAACAATATTTAGAAAGCCCTTGTGATACAGAGAACCTACGTATTATAACAAATGATTTTACTGTTTAATTACATTAATAACAGTAATCAAAGCTATACATTACACCCGGGCCGCGTACCGAGGAACGAACGATCCACCAAAATATGCTCCACTTTAAAGAACGCCCCAAACGTGTAATCATTTCAACATTATCGCCTCTGGTTTATTATGATTTATTCGATGTATTTACTTGTGTACGATTTGCATAATCGGTATAAACTTCGGGAGAGTAAAAATAGGACGAATTATAATGTATTTGAACCGTTTATCGTACGTAGCGCCCCGGGCAAGTCCAATGAATTTATTATATCTTCGACCACATTTGGAGTGAATCAAAAAATCGGCTTTATTAAAATGAATGTGACCGTTTTGGCGTTCGTATGTCAAATCAATCAAGATTTATATATAAGAAAATCTAAGATAAATTCATCGCCCGCAGAATTACTGTATAAGGGATAATCGTAGAAAATAGCTCAAATATCTTAAGATTGACGAATACTACAAGTATCTATTGAATTTGCCGGATATGAAATATGCAAATATCTTGCCATATTAATGCATAGATGATATATTCTAAGAAATCTTCATGAATCATACTCTTACACTGGTGTATGCACATATATGGAAATACTGTTAAGGTATAATAACTAAACTTTTCTAATAATTTTAATCGAATATTTTTATTATTGCATATGCGCAAACATTGGATTTTTTTCCCTGTCGGGAGTCAAAGATATTTTTTAACAGATTTTTAATTATCTCAATAGAAACGAAGTTGGAATATTTATTGTAGGAGAACCGGGAAATCAAGGCACCTACAGGGCTTACGACCTGTCATCGGCTGGTGACAGGTCGTAAGCCCTGTAGGTGCCTTGATTTCCCGGTTCTCCTACAATAAATATTCCAACTTCGTCTCTATTGAGATAATTAAAAATCTGTTAAATAATAATTTTATGTTAAATATCATTACTTGTAGACAAAAATATGATTTCATTTGTTGCGCCTCAATATATTACGTTTTAAAAGGAAAATATTTTACTAGAATTGATGACTACAATTTTTACGAAAATCATATATGATAGATTCAACATTATTTTGTTAATATTAAAATATAGTAAAGATAGCCAATATAGATAGATATATTTATATACATACATAGATTGATAGACATCACAATAATAGTATCTGCAATGCCACACTAGGAAAAAACCTGTACCGGGGTTAATGCATCTCGAAACTGTGACACCGTAAATGTGAATGCCAATATCAATCGTACGTAAAAAGTACATCTATATCATATTACAAATCAAATCATATATATTTAAAAAAAATCAAAACAAAAGCTAATACAGCACTTTCGAATGAATCATTGATAATAATATAATTACCTAACTTGGAATTCTTTTGTTTTAACTGACTCATATCATAAAGAATCATTATAATTAAGTTCTCTGTAATAAATGTTAAAGTATGAAAAAGGAATTGAATATATTAATAACTTTAAAATGAAGATTATGATAACGATTGAATTAATATAAAGGTTCGTAAAACTATCAAGTACTTATTCATAAATATGAATTTTTACGCTGCCAATAACAATAGATCATACTTTGGAGAAAAATACATCGTTTCACGAATCCAGTCAGAAATCACTTGAAAAACTATGTACTCGCCAATGCAGACGTCAAATGTCTAGTTAACTGAGCCAATAAGACAGAAAAATATATAGATAGTATAAAAGACTTGAATAGTCATAAATCATTAGTGATGTTTCTGTCGACAACTCAATAAAACACCAAGAAATGCACAATATGTAGATAGCCTACAAAACTACAAGTCACATTATAATAATTCATTACTCCTTCATATTTCAACTTCGGTACATAAAAAAATACCTACGGTTTCAGATAAGTCTTCATATTTTACAAAGTACACATCATTAATTTAGCCGAAGAGATTCCAGCTCTGTATCAAAATTTAAAAGCAACCATGTCATAAAATCGATCCGTTTACAAAGAAATAGAAAGTACTTTATTTTTACAGTCACATGATCCAGAAATGATTCATATAATTTATTATCGAGAGAACAGTTTCATAATTCGAAAGAATGAAACTAAAATGAAAAAAGTTTCCAGGAAAGCCGTCTGACCGTATAATCGAAATCGCTATGTCAATATTTCATTAGAACTTACATAAGATAGAGGTATCGAATTCCCAAAAGTTTCGCAAATGTACTAACCTGGAATTTTATTTCTAATATGGTTGCTATTTATTTTTAAAGATAGAAATTTATTTATACTTATAAGTGTTTGTCCTGAAATACACTAGCATATATTTCATGTTCCATTTTATACACTAGTTGCATTATTATAGCACATGAGATCCAAGTGTCGATGGCGATAGTATGTATAATTGAATACGTACAAAACTTAAACACAAATTAATAAATATTTTAAGATAGTTTGTTTTGTATGTCAGGATATACCTAATAGTATAGAGGTCAGTCTGTTTTTCCTACCCAGAATATGAAAATAGCATGATGGTATGTATGTATGTTTGGAGATTAAGTAGGTATCAAACTATTGAGTGAGATATTGTGTAGTTTATACCGCCTTACAAATTGTATGAAAGGATATCGTTACTAAATTCAAACAAAAATTCAAAATTCCGGGTATAAAAGTTTTGTAAGCCTATAACAATCAATATATTCCCAAATTTTGGGTTCTGTGAATCAAGCGGATCAAAATTTATTAGGGGTCACACACACAGACACACAAAAAACACATAAAATGTTCTACTCCGAATTCTGAACTCATCCAAATATTCAACATATATGCTGCGAAGCCTGTAAAGGAATCGACAGTTGGAATAGTTTTTTCATAAGTAAGTTGATTACAATTAACATGACATGTGTCATACCTACATATTTTTTTTAGTACGATGCAGAGATCACATACCTAAATTTATTGCTATGTGTTACTATTTGTTCATTTTGATGTTGTTAGAACAGCGATTTGCAGACCCATTCAGAAGTATCTTTGAGGTTATATAAAGTTTGACAATTAAATATAAAAGTTGTTTTGGTTTAATCAGTAATTGTTTGTCAGAGACAAAGAAAGTCGTCATATCATCGTTTTTTTTAGTTGTCTTTTTTATTTGTTGATAGAAATATAATAATTTCACAAATGTACAGGTAGCTGCTTCAGAACAGATTTATTCTAGTGAAGCAGCTATCTTATACCTACTTGTATAATGTCTATTTTTATGATTCAATAAATAAATAAATCATCACTCTTGAACAAGCTGTAAGGAAAATAAACAACTACAAAAAAATATACCGGCAAAAAAAATTTAAACGATTGATTGATTTTGTACCGAATACTCAATATATTTCAATCAAGATCAAACAAATGGGAAAAGTGGTGAAGTTTAAAATAGCGATATCGTGCAAGTGGCATTGTGTATTTTCTGTAGGTACAGGAGGTAGAGAACCACAAACGAATTTTGGAGAGCGATAATAGATGAAAGCAATTCAGATACAAACGTTAGCGGTAAAATTAACAGCGGGGGCCACAATTTACAATAAAGACGCCATTAGTTACATACAATTTAAGGTTCATATAATTAATCTATAGATGTGTATTTTCACCATTTTGGCAATTATGGCCATGTTGATAAATTGTCTAGCGAAGATGCAGTAGACCCGGGAGATTGATAAAATATAAGTTTATTTTTATGAAATTCAATTAAGAAAAAGACAAAACAACTAAAGAGCATGTATACAATGTCCTAGCGATCGCATGAAAAAGTAAACAAGGTAAAAGCAGTATTACATTAAATCATTTTTGTACCTACATCTCAAAAGTAGCAAATTTGATTGAATAATAATTCCGTGAGCTCACTTTCTAGCCATTTGATATGAATTACGGAAATCATAAGAAAAAATATCGTTTTAGTAAAGAAACTAAAGTACAAAAATATAGTTGAATAGTTATATTTATTTTTACAGTCCGATATTTATGTAAACAAAAATATTTTGGGGTGCCAGGATATTAGACGCGAAAATTCAGAAACAAAATAAATAATGATACACAAATATTTTATCAAATACATTTTAAGTAAAATTAGCCTTCAGTATAACTAAATGAAAATATTTTTTTACAAAAATGATAATGCATAAAAATTACGAGTGCATCAGACTAAAACTCACTCATCGAACTTTCTAAAAATAGCGTATATTTTTAACAAATAAGGTATGTATTATAACTATTCGAGAAATATTACTCAAAATAACGTCAGTTTGTTTTCAGTTACACGGTATTATAACGAAATTACATTCTGTTATTATCCTAAAACTTTGTAAATTTACACCAATTTGTTGAAACCACTAATATTATTTATTATCAAAATCGTTCGTGAAAGGGCTCCGCGATAGAAATTAAGGTACTTGTAATTGAGAATGGGTTAATTTTACAAAAAGAAAATAACGAGAATATTCTACGATAAAACAAAAGAAGGCAATTACTTTGGTCGTTTCTTTTGTTTTAGTCCAGCGATTATAAGAGTATTAAACGAAGCAAAAACGTCGTTAATTAAGCCTCTCGAGTTTAACCAACTTAGACTACTCCTCTCCTTTAATAGTACATACTTTGGCGAAAGAAAAGTTCACAAAAGTGGTGCAATCTAAACCATTATACACACCGCGGTCTCCTGATTGAATATCGAACGTCAAAAAAAAACTGAACAAAATTATATAGGGAATATTTAAGTTGATGTGCAAGTATTGTAAATATTATCATTACAACATGAAGAATATGTAGGTAATGTAAGCATGCTAAAGAATATTGAAAGATACGGAGATATTCAAAGAAAAAATGGGTGATCCGATCATTTCAATGACTTGAAAATATAACAGCAATAACAGAACAGTTCGTAGAAAAATATTTTTTGAATATACAAACTGTTTTACTCTTTCTTTGGTATTAAATAAGTACCTACAATAATATATCAATAGCAATAAATTTAGTTTAACATAATTTTATTTAAAAATACTAATACACGCCTACTGTTTTCATTTATCGACCATATTTTTCAACAAATTTTATATAATTCTCATCTATCACATATGTACAATCCTTTTAAAGTGTAAGACAATACCATATTTTTAAATAAATCCATACTTTATTGCACACTTTAAGTAGCTTATTCCAAAATTTTCCATCATCATAAATTTTCCATATTTTAATGCAAAGTATCATTTTGTACCTACATACTTCGTACATCTTGCAATCGATAATCGATTGCTGTCTCAGTACATACACATATGTACATACCCAACACTAAAGTTGGCAACATTTTATGTAACTTTTGGTACCAAGCTTGATGGGAATAAGTATACAGGACTATTCGGAGGTGCCATAAACCAGAGAATCGATACAGCCAAGAAATAAGAAAGGGGAAAAGACGTATCAAGAATAAAAATATATATATGGTGAGGGGTCTTTACCCCAAGGGAGAGTGGTTGAGTGTAGACGAAGCGTGTAATTCTACATGTCCAGACTTTTGCCAATACATTTGGCGATCCCGAATATTGTCGCGATATGTGTTATTATTTCTGAATAACTCCGGTCAATGGATGGATAACTGACACGACAATTGGTCTTGATTGCTGTGGGAGTCGTCTTATGTGACAATAATCATGGAAAAAAAGTTTCGAAGGGGAATACAAAATTCAGAATGAATATTATTATTATTATTGTATCTACGACATATAAGTAGTCAGACATTTAAGGAAGGGTGTTAATTGATTATCGATTACCCCCTGTGACCTACTTCACTAATTCAATACAGTAAATACAAATAACACACAAAACAAACACTCAAACTGGTATAAAACACATGTCAACTTTCTTGGACAATACAAACTATGTGTGATATATGACGGCATAAATCAATCACTTTAATAAAATTGGGTGGTGATTTTATAATTCTTCGAATTGTAAGGAAAATAAATAAATGTCATCCATACGTTAAAGATGGATAAACAATGATATTGAAAAAAATAAAGGTAAACATCTTTTTTCAATTAAAAAAAATGTATATTTAATTGATTGGAAATCAAAGAAATCTTGTGTTCAAAATCTGACTTCATGAAGTCAGATTTAATTTCAAACGACTTTACGATTTATGAGAAAATAAAAAAAAATAATTAAATAAGAAAATGATCTTCCTATGATAAATGTTTTAAGTATATTCAAATTTTTGTTATAATAATAATAAAAACTTCCTTGGACCCTGTGCCAATGGCGAGTTTATTGCCATATGACAATTTCTTCCAACTTACTAGTGTTTCCAGCATAGAGAAGCAACATTTGCGTGAGAAATGAATTTAAATTAATTTTTCCACCGCTGGGATCGAAACCAGGACGCTTGCACAGAAGCCATAAGGCCTACCAACTGTGCTATGGCTGTCAGCATTTATAGTTATAAAGATTACAACGAATTTAAAGTCAAATCGACTCTGATATTTTTATTATATTTATAAAAATAGAATAAAATTGCCATTTTTAATTAAAATATAATGAACGAAAAACACAAGATATGTACAAATTAAAAATATACCTACGCATAAACGCATCAATATACACAAAAGCTCATTTTCAAAATACGTAACTTTTAATAGCTGCTTTTCAATCCTACCTTGTTTAGTGATATTTACACAAAATTGATTTTCTGTTTCATATTGTCTTACGAACCATTGGGAAATTTCATCCCAATATTCTTTAAATAACGAAACATGAAGGATTTTATCTCCCCTACGTATTTGTATTACAATTTATGCAGCATGCAGATACTGATACAATAACGAAAGACTACGCTACGCTACCTACATACTACAAAATTTTCCTTAAACATTTACCGACATAAGGAAAACAAGTTATTACAAAGTAAAAAATAAAAACAAATTGTGCATTTGCTTGTTGCGCAATTTGTAGAAAATGTGGAATATTTTGTACGTTGCAACGGAAAATCTTGTTCTGGTATGAATCCAAATATCTGTATTTTCAAACGATTCTTATAAATGTAAACATGGAAAGTCATACAGTTTTGAATGTTTCAGAGTGGCAGATATTCAAAACATTACTATCAAAGAGGCAGGATTCGTAATGAGATTACGACCCTTGGAAAATATTAAGTACAAAAGCATCTAGGAATGCAACAATTGCTTAACTTTTAATCTATGAAAATCTCTGGTTAAATTCATAAATTTCAAGGTCCCTTGCGTGGGTGAGGGAAATAACAGTACCTTTGCAGATAGGTACATAGTGCTACGAAGGTACTTTTCCTTGGTTGATAGGTATAGTGAGCCTATAGCTCTCCCGCCGTTGGGTTTAACTGTCTGGCTCAACCTGGGGAAGGACCCCAACCCCGATTTACTTGCTCTAGCCTTGCCCTTCTTACCCTCAGATATGCACGTATTTCTTCAGGTGTCAGGATCGGAACAAGGTCCGAAAATCTTAAAACCAATTTTTGTAATGGTAAATTTGTATCCTTTTTATGATGATTGAATTATTTTAATTTTTACATCCACATAGAAATATATTATACCTGTGTAGAATAATGCATATGGCATGAGGAACATGGAAATATCTCCTGCCAAAAATACTAAATTATATGAATGATGAGCTCTTGTATATATACACTATATGCCCAAAATATTTTACCCACTTGAAAAGGTACTTACATGATGAGGTCCGATGACGATGTGCTCTAAGAGCATGCTCTTTGAGTTGCTCGGCTGACGTAGGTTGGAACCTGCATCATATTATATACATAATATATTAAAATTACCAAATAATGAACTCGTCAACCTCAGATAAACCCCGAGGGTTTCGATGGTTAACAGGTCGCTTGTTGAGGATTTTAGTATGCTATGTCCATTAAGTATGAAACTGAGAAAAATGAGAATGAAAATTAAAAAATACATATTTCGTCCCATTATAATTGACACTAGAAATAGACATTGGACATCGATATGAGAGGAATCAAATTTTTGAAATTCATGTATTGGATTTTGTAATGAAACATTAAACACTAATTCTTATACTATTATTATTTATGTATTCAATATAAATATATATATTTTTTTCATATCCAACTACGGCTCTGTTTCCTCCACAGTTTTTGCCAGACGAAATGGGGAAGATGCAATTTTCTTAGGCACTCCATCTCCCTATTCTTCATAATATTATCCTCACAGCAGAGTTTTCTTCCAGCACACCACAGGTTGTCCACTCATTCGTAATCGTGTCTTATATCTGCTAATAGAAAAGAAACAGATATTGCAGACATACGGATTTATCTCCTAAGCTATGAATCCAACACTGAATCTTTTGAAAGGTTTCATAAAAGATTGTTTGTACATAACACAAAGCATTTCTTATACGAAAAACCTTTTTTTTTGAGTACGGAAAATAAATAATTATTTACAAAAAACAAAGGTAACAAGCACAAAAAACCTGAACTATTAATAAGTAAATAACTGTAAGGCACCGGCTTAGAATAGTGCTTCCACTCTTTTCTATTATTATTTAAGTATCCAGTAAGAACCGGGAAATCGAAAATACAACAAGCAACAATAACATATCACATTCCACTCACCTTCTTCGAATATTCTTTTTGCACTATGGTGCCGAGATTGCCAATAAAGAGGGCTCCATGAGCTACCTACTTTTCGTGCTATGCATTTCTTTTCTTGTTCTGTGAAGGGACCGTTTACAGTCCCCATATGCAGAGCGGGTGGTGGTGGAAGTAACGAAAACCTCTCACATAGATCAGTACATTTAACATTTTAGGTAGTACATTTTAGGTGACGCGAAACTGGTGAATGAGTATTGGGTATACAGGCATGCGTTGTGCTCCCGTTTATAATGTTATACACTCCCGCAAACCCATCGCTGGATACACCAAATTGTGGGATATGCCGTGATGGTATTAATGAATGATTTGTTCCAAAAAATGGGTACGGTTAATAAATTATTATTTACATTTTTTTAATAAATAAATAACAATAATTATTCATAGAATATTGCAAGGCTCCTACAATAATTCGGATCAATAGTCTCGAAAATCTCATCGTAATAGAAAGCGTTAAGAACAAAAGATCCGGAGGTCATCTACCAATTTCGTAAAGTCCTCTAAAGGATCACTAACAAGAAGGCCAAGAAAGAAAAAGATCGAATATTTGTAATAAATGTTATATTAATCATTGCACAATCTATGATTTTAATATAAAATTCTATACATTAAAAAACTTTGCGTGCTGATTGAATGATGAGTGAAACCCAGATTCCGAAATAAAGAACAGGATTGAGATGGCAAGATCCACCTTCTACAAAATGCAAAAACTGCTGTGAAATGAGATCTAAAGCTAAGTACAAGATGGAGAGCTGTTAAGCATAGGTACGTGTTGCTGGTATTGTTGTATGGAGTGGAAGGTTGGACTCTCAAAATGTCAACAATAAACAAAATTGAAGCATTCTAGATTGATTCTAGGGGGCAAAGAGGAGGGGCAGCTGTTGGACGGATCTGTTGGGCTTTTTTAGAAGAGAACGATGGGTACGGCACGATAGCTGTTCCCATTTTTTCGATTTTCACCTCCAAGTGGTACCCCTGGAAACCTGTTGAGAGTATAGAATGTATAGATGGTTGGGATGTACGTAAATATATCCCGGCAGCTTATATGCTCTTCAAGGCTATCAAAAACGGAATACTCACCAACACGTTTGGCATGCGTGGTGTTTCAACTGCCAAACCCCCCATGGACAGGAAGGAAGGAAAAAGGAAGGCCCTCAGTCCCCAGCAGTCTGCTAACCTCTGGTCAAGGTAGCGGCCAGATTAAGGCGCAGACAGAGGGTGTTAAGAATTACTGGCTAATGCCAGGCTACCAACAAAAACTGACCCTAGCTAAGTAGGTACAGCACAAGGACTTTGAGGACAGACGACTGCCTACACGAGTAGGAACTAAATTCTAGACCTGACTATACAGAAAGTTGATGCGCATCTTATTGGTCAATAGAGTATCCATTAAAGAGTGTTAAATATGATGGAGAAAAAGAGTTGCTGGCCACTGTCAATGGACGCATATTTTGGCCACATATTCCGTGGTGATAGATATACCAAACTACAACTTATAGTGGAGGGAAATATAGAGGGAAGACAGAGTATGGGGAGTAAAAGAATATCGTGTCTTAAGAACCTCAAACAGTAGTTCGGGATTCCGGATGCGACGTCACTAATTAGGTTGGCGCAAAATCGGGATGATTTTTATTTTATTTTATTTATATTCTATATAAACCAACAGTTTATAATAATATTGACAAGGATATATTAAATAATAAATAAATAAACATTAATAGAGACGAAAAGAAGTTTACATACAAAAACATACACATAAAAAACAAATATAAAGAAAAACAATCTTTCTGACTCAAAAGGACCATGCTCAGCTATGTTGCAGTAAGACAAGCCCCCCAGCAATAAATTATGTTATAATTTGTAATTCAATATTTAGTTTGGTGAGATGATCCCCTCCGCCTCCGCTAAGAGCGGCACAACAACAAGAAGAAGAAAATATTCTGGCAGTTTGTTGTCAAAAACATATAAAAGACATCTCAATATACACGTAAAATACGAACCCCCTATAACAAGATTGACTTTTGATGGCTACAATATGAAGTCCGACATAAAAGTTTAACGGCTGGCATAAAAATAAAAGTGGAACGATTAAAAGTATACGGCAAATTATAAAACGTTGGCTTCACCCCCACAGAAGAAGCAGTTTCAGGTAATGCAAAAGTTAGCGGTATGTTCGGCCTTAACTATAATGCCTCTTCTCATTATTTATGAAATATCAGAGCCAGGTTACTGTGAAGACCGCGGATGCAATAAAATGCACAGAAATGCACTACCCTAATGTGTTTTCCGGGAAAAAGGCAATAAAACTTCCCCACGTGCATTTGGACGGGAAATAAGATATTGCATTTTCTTTACCAAAGGTGAAAAACCCACACTAACTGTGATCTATGGGTTGGCACTAATATATATTTCTACATAGATGGCTTTAAACAAATACATTTTGGTTTGAAAAAATATTTCTGTATTTCAAAACAAAACTAAGGATTTGATTCTATCGAAAATATACTATCAAGTATCTTTCGCCGAAGCATACTGAGTCATTACAGTTTCATGTTGGTGTTCTAGCTCATATTCCTAACGGATAAGAATTCTGAAAACAAATATTATACTTATAAAAAC
The DNA here is from genome assembly GCA_963576475.1 of Molanna angustata. NCBI lineage: Eukaryota > Metazoa > Arthropoda > Insecta > Trichoptera > Molannidae > Molanna > Molanna angustata. The sequence continues at coordinate 34,832,794 of OY754965.1, forward strand.
AGTAAGAAGGATTCACGGTATGATACGATGCATAAGCAAGGGTGAAGATATTATGAAGTCCGCATTTTTTGGTTCGAATTGTAAAAAAAACCTTTGTTAAAAATATTAAACGATAATATTTTTAAGTGACCATATTTTTCGCAATATGTTGAAAACTACATCATAATTTATTTCACAATTATTTTGAAGATAATCGGTAAAATTTTATTATTTAGTTCGACAAATCTAACTAGTCAGGAGACAGTCAAAATAAGATTACGTAATTCCAGTACAGGGGGGCTACTTAAGACACGTTCTTAATACATTCTTATTTTGCCTTAATGTTAAAAATATATAAATCAATACTCGATCATAATCAAATAGTAATCTTTCTTTACCAAAACTTTATAAGAACTTGTAAAGATCAAATTGTATTATGAAATTGCCATAATTTTTTGTATAAATTAATATTATTATTAAATTAATTTTAACTTCAAAGATTGCTAAATCTGAAGCTTATCTTAATCTTACTTTAATCAACTTTATGAGTAACCCTACAAACAGGTGAAGTTAAAGAAAATGGTGTCAAAAACGCATTAATTAAAATAAGACAAACGATGATTATCTCATAAATTGAATCAAATTCGAGACGTATGACATAGCAATCAGTTTTTTTTACTAAACCATAAAGGAAATCAAAAATATTGATTTATTTAAAGTTAGAAAAACATGTTATCTTTATATTTAATTTATTATTTATATGCTTTGAATTTATTTCCGTACCCACTTGAAGTAATTCTTTCTTTGAAGATTTCTTCCTGAAAATAATATTTACGTCTTTGTCTATAAACCACGTATTGATATAAATATTCTTGTGTGTGCATTGAATAAAAATCAACCTGTGTATAACTTTATGGCTTTATAGAACCATAGATCATAACTCGAATTGGTTTTTCCCCGAATCCGAATTTCGTAACCAAATATAGTAAAAATTTATTGCGTTTACTTTTTCGGTATTCGCAAAAAGTCTTTGAGAAAATAAAAAAGAACAATGTTTACTATGGACTATCAATGGAAACATATTGGAAGTAAAATGAGTATAAAATTTTTTTTATGTAGGTACATAATAAGGTTGATTAGTAAAAGAACACTATAAATAGAGATAAATTTTTCATACATAAAAAACGACTCGCCATTTATCTACTAAGACGACTATAAATTTAAGGTATATAGAAACAGCATAGATTTAGGAATATAAGAAACAATCGGATTCACCTCTACTCACTAACGGGGTTCAAACCTTTCACATTAATAATACTTTTCATAAAATTTATTTCAAATTATTAATATTGTTTACATCAACTGCAAACTACTGCCGTAGAGAACGAAGAAAAATATAATAGGTAAATATTGATTATTATTCTTATTGTAATCGTTTAGACAAACAACGCTTTTAAAAACGTCTTTTTACTGAAAAAATAAATCAAAGGACTCCGGTCTGTATAAAAATACTGAAAAATACGAGATGAAAAATTTGATTGTTCTTGTACGACGGAAGATAAGAGAAAAGAAAGTTTTCCGTCCAAATGGCTCTGAATCCACCACTTGCAAAGACGTTTTTGAGAATTAATGATTCCAAGTACCGGGGCTGATTAATGGAAATTCTAATCAAGAACCTTTCCTTCTCAGCTTCCTGGAGGTCTGAGCGTGAAATCGTCTTCCTCTCTAACTAAGACAGTTTCCCCTTTCTCCAACACTACCCACCTAACTGTAATAAGAGAGGATATGAAGCGAGATCCTCCCCTAGCAAAGTAATAATGACAAGGTATAACATCTCGAGGCACGAACCTCATGTCCATATAACCAGATATATTGATAGACTCAAAAGAGGGAGAGATAAATATATATTTATATAATCATTCATAATAACGAAAAACTTTTTTCTTTGTGATCAACATAAATTATCTATTTCAGATAATACTTTTATTCGTACGTTATTTTTTCTTTTTGGAGCCTTACAGGAACTAATTCAAATATTAATTCAATGCATATTTAATAACAATTATGAAAAATTATTACATTTTGAAAATTAATAATTAATCCAGCGGTCTATGACTGGAGCTCATTTTGACAATGAATTAAACGGTTAGATAGCAAAAAAAATATCAACAGCAAAAATGAAAATATCATACGAAATACGATTAACTTTCTCGCATAATAGATGCACGTAGGTACCTAATATTTAACAAAAAGACCACAAAAAGAATATACACAAAGAATGAAAATAAAACAGATAGCATTGTGTGATATCAAATTCACAATAATGGAAAAGATAAACGATGTTTATGTGAAAATTCACATAAGCGATGTGGCGCTTAATAATGTTTATCCGTTCTAGCAGAAGAGAAGCATAGAACCGGCCCGAGATAATTTCCTCCGCTCTCGATAAGGATCTTTCAGACTGTCTTCCTCTTCTCTTAGCACATATCTATCTGTCCTAATTCGGCCTTTGGGAACTGAGCTATCGCCGGGATATGCCAGGGGCGGCGTAAAGGATATTCGCGTGCAGTGACACCCTTCTAGTTAAACTATAAGACAATATACATTCTTTTACGACTGCCTAACTCAGTATAGAAGACCATTAAGCGAGGAATAGGAAAATGCGAAAAAAAATCCAATATGTATAATGCAGGAATATTTTGATGTGTGTTAGAAAAGTGTTATTAAGGCGAATAAAAGAAAGGATTGTGTTATTAGATGTTATAAAATAATAATTCTTGTCCTTTTATGGAATATAATATGTAATACATATATTGTGAAAGACGTAAAATATTTTATGCGTGACACGTCAACGTAAATACGAATATATTCATTGTATGAAAATAATAGCGAGACTATTCGAAGATGTGTTATTTGTGACAAATTTTTTTACGCTTGGATTACTTTTTTACGTATGTTCGAGTTTATAACAATCCTATATAACAAGACAGACAATGACATTTTATATTTTATTGAGTCGAAAAATAGTGACATCACAATAAATAGACAAATTTATAGATCAATACTCGAAACCCAAATAATAGTCAGTTATTTTAAGATCGAAAACATATGTTGAAGTATGTAAAAACGAGGTGCAAGAGGATTTTTAAGTAAATGAATCTTTTTTCGTCCTTCAACGGATCGCCAGTGAAATAATTTTACCTTTAACAATTTTCGCGTTCGAAATTTTTATTTAAAATAAAAAATAAATTGATGCGAAAAAGTACAAATTAATCGTTTAAAATGTATTTTCTGCATAAATTGACAATATTGTTGTTTAAAAAGGAATTTTAAATATTCAGAATAAATTTTAATTGTAATAATCTGCGGAATATCCATTTTAAATACTGACAACATTGATTTCAATGTGTCATAATAATACGCAAAAAGATGACAGGTAATGTTTTCGTTTAATCGCATTATTTAATTATATATATGTATAATTTATCATTATTATTGTATTATTATAAAAAGATATTCAGTCTGTTGTGTAATGTTCTAAATGACATTTCGAATGTACATTCGAATTATCAATGTTTGTAATTTCAAATGTACGCATTTCACGTAACGCATTTCTTTCAAAACATTGTCGAAAATATTTTTTCTATGGTTTCCGCATTTTTACTATAAAAATACTGTTTTATAACTTGATTTTAACGTTTTCACGTAAAGATATTTATTTTTTAATGTTGCGTAATGTCCTAAATGGTATATTTGACGATATTTAGTTTTATAAGGTTATTTCGCAACTGCCGCGAAGCGGCAAATAAGCCGCGCGGCGGCTGTTAGAGGGGCGACGGGGCAGAGCCTCTAGTAGTAATAAAAGGTATCGTGTAACCAGTAAATGATGAGATTTTTCAAATAAACGTAATACTAATTCAATTACAAAATTAGTGATATAACAAATCTATCGGAATAAATTAAGTTAACCATCACGAACATTGCTTTGATAATCCAATAGTGATTTACTATAGAATAATGTTTGATAGCATTATATATAAGGTATAATTTTTAATGTTATTACAATATTTTTGTGCTTTATAAAATCATATAACAAAAAAAATGTGAAGAAAATATAAAAATATTTAGTAAAAAATACTAAATTATACAGATATCGACGGCCTCTAGATTTAATTAAACGTGCAATTCTTAAAAAAAAAACTCCAGGGAAAATAAATCAAAACAGAAAGTTTTCAGACTTTTTCACGAGGAAACAAGAGAATCATGCAGCAATTTCAATTATTTTCCCGTTTTCTTCAACGGCACTCTAGCCCAGTGTTCACAGGTTTAATTTAGGAGGAAAAAAGTAATTTTCGCCATAAAAACCGTTGTTATACTGCGCCCAGTGATGCTATTTTGTATGGAAAAATTCTCATCTCGTCTTGCGAGAGTTTTCCTTTATATTCTGCAAGGAAAAAAAAAACAATAAAAAGTTGCAAAAACACCCTCGACTATGAGACTACGGGGGACGAGAGCCAGGCAGGGCTCGTTGAAGGGCCCTCGATGGTTGGAATTGGAAAAAAGATTCCCAATTGATAAGAAACTGAAGGATTCTCATACGGACCCACCTTCACACTTTTTCCTATAAATTGCGTAGCACAAACGGAATAATAATCACCAATCGGTGAGGTTAAATGAATACTTAAATACAATTTACCAAATAATTGGTCGGTCGAAATATATGATAATTATTAACAATAATATCCTTACTTACGGTTTATTATACGCGACAAACAATATAATATATACCTAATATAATAAAGGTTATTGAGATTTTTTTCGCACAACTTCAAAAGCCAGTTACAGTGCGACACAATATGTCAGTGAATGGGATGTGCATGTGTAGATGATTGAGGAAATATTGTAGCGTGTGTAATTAAGTGTTAGGTGTGGTTGGTCCTTTATTCAGTTTGTTGAACTGATTCTAAATTAGGTTTTAAATATGTATTTATGGTGAAGAAAGTCATATAATATATCTAAGTAGGTATTGTGTGCTTTGTTACTTATTTTAAATTATGGAAATGTGTAATGTTTTTTATTTCAACACAGTATCTTCATCTTAAATTAGACCATTATTTATGTCCTGATTTATGAAATCGCATAACTTCATTTATTATTATTAAAAAACAAGTTTGGTTTTCATATTTGATTGTTGATTCACTGAATATTGTTGATTGTACATGGAATAAAAATAAAGTATTATTTATGTACTAGAGAAATTTAATCCCAAATGAATCTGATATCGGAGATACCGTAATATGATATCTGAAGAGACTTTATAATATCTTTATTTATAGAAAATATCTTCTGGGAAATTGAAAATTTGATTACATGTTAGTCGAACAGATACCAATATCACGAAAAAAATATTAATATAAGAAAAACATTCGGGAACCACTAGAGTAAGAATTTCCACATCGAGTATCAGAGATGTATTGATTTCTGAAGGGATGTTTCCTCTTGAGAATCGTTGAGTTTTTTTCCTCCTCCCAATTCCTTTTTTTCCTACTTGCAATTTTCAAATACTTTGGTTGAGCGACCCCCTTGAACGTTAAATTATGGACTCGAATTTTCACTCAATCACATGAACCTATCTACCAATTCATATTTTCTCTCAAAATTAATCATTATTTTGCAAACGACAATTTGAAATATTTGATAAATATATTATTATTAATACATGGTAATTAACTCGTCAGTCTACCTATATTCAAAAAGTCATAAATTTAATAATCAATAACTTAAAAATGTTGTAAAAAAAACTTAAGAAATGTTGTAAAAAATAACAATTATCATACATACCATCACGAAATGAAAAATAAAACTTAAGACAAGTTATTTTTATTGACAAACTTAATCACATCTTAATAGAGACGAAGATGGGATATTATAGAAGAACCAGGAACTCGAGGCACCTACAGGGCTTACGACCTGTCATCGTTTGGTTTGCCTGTCCAATGTTTGCGTATATGCAATTAAAGAAATATTCGGTTTTAAGACAACTTGTTAAAAATTACATTTTTCACACATACCATCACGAAATGAAAAATAAAACTTAAGAGGCTATAGTAGGCTATAAAGTATATTTTGAAAATAATTTCCCCAGTACCCACAAAAGATACGTCTTTGAAATAAATGAGAGTTTGTATTTACATCTTAATTCTATTGCATGAGTTTATTGAAATTTGAATTTCTTTAATATTTTTCTTGTAAAAAAAGTTTTAGTAAAACGCTATTTTATGTTTTTATTGTACATAACTAAAAAACAATAAGGTCTATGAGGTAGATTTTTATTTCAATCGAAAGAGAATTCGAAAATTTACCGGCTGAGTTTTTTATTATTCTAATATTTTAATTACTATTCATGCTATTTCGAAAAAACCTCTAAACTTTGCCATTTTTTCACGAAAAAGTGTTGTATGTCACATATTAGGTGATATGCAATATTTTTCGTGTTTCATACATAAGAAGGTAATTTAGTGTGCATTTTCGTGTACATACGTATACCCAGGGTATACAAGAGCCTTTAGAGAAGTGATTAAAAATAACATTTTACATACATACCTTCACGAAATGAAAAATATAACTTAAGACAAGTTGTTAAAAATAACATTTTTCATACATACCATCACGAAATGAAAAATAAAACATAAGACAAGTGATTAAAAATAACATTTCTCACACATACCATCACGAAATGAAAAATAAAACTTAAGACAAGTTGTTAAAAATAACATGTTAAAAATAACATTTCTCACACATACCATCACGAAATGAAAAATAAAACTTAAGACAAGTTGTTAAAAATAACATGTTAAAAATAACATTTTTCATACATATCATCACGAAATGAAAAATAAAACTAAAGATAAGTGATTGAAAATAACATTTTTCATACATACCATCACGAAATGAAAAATAAAACATAAGACAAGTGATTAAAAATAACATTTCTCACACATACCATCACGAAATGAAAAATAAAGCTTAAGACAAGTTGTTAAAAATAACATTTTTCATACATACCATCACGAAATGAAAAATAAAACTAAAGATAAGTGATTAAAAATAACATTTTTCATACATGAAATTTAACAGATGATTGTTATAAAATCATTCTGTATTTCGATGTGTAAAAAAATATCGACATAATAGGTGGAGTATAAACACGAATAAAGATAAATCTTCCAAGAAAATAAAAGGTGGTACAGAGTAAATAAATGGTTGTGTACTATTATGTTGTGTTGCCATACAAGACAGGGATAGTAGGAGCCACCTACAAAAATTATAACAACATACCCTCCCTTACATCAAGAGTACGAAAATAAATCATACCAGGTAATTTATCAAAGTCCACTCTATGTGTTAAAGGAAATGACTTTTGAACCTCCCTCCACCCCTATGTATTTCTTAAACCTTCGTTTAATGCGTTGATTTTTGGAAACGTGAGAATAAATCGCAAAATGTACCTACTAAAATACGATAGAATACCAACAAAAATAGTCACATTCGACCCAAAAGCAAGTGTGAGCAAATCAATACGAATAAATGAATATGTGCATGCATTGTTTTCGTAAATTTTGTTTAAAAATAACACTTCCATTTTTCCACATTACCAACGTATCCACCCCTTAGAAATAAAAATTGCGCAAGAAATAATTTTAATCAAATTTCATCTTTGCTGGTAATCGAACTTAAGACGCCTATACCTACTTATTAAAGGAGTGAACAATTTTCGATTTTGTCGGAAATTAATTGAGGTCTAATAAATATTCATTAGGTACTTATGAATATTTTTAACATAATATTTAAATTAATAAATTGAATTAAATTTCAATCAGTGGCATCTAATGAAAGATGTCTGATATCTTACTAACTAAACCACGAAGTCCTACAAAGGTTGTACAACTTAAATGGACTAATACAGGATATATAAAATATCACCAGAATACGACATAATAAATATATCATATAGGCTTTGTTTTGATCTTTATTGCATAACATCTATACCGCATATGAACAAAAAATATATATTATACCTACTGCTATGCGTAACATTTCCATGCATAATGTTTAATGATAAGTCATAAAGGATTTTATTCGCGTTGATTTGATATTTTATTGCACCGACAAAACCATAAAAACCTAGAAGGTGAGGTAATATAGAGTGAGGATGAAGAGTTTTTCTTGGCAATATCGGAATATTACCTTCTCTAAGAGGCGTTTTGTTTGGGTAGGTACTGACGGAAAGGGTGCTCCCAGAATACATATGACGAGGATGAAGGGGGCGACGGACCAATGGACTGCAGCGCTACAAAAAAAGGCTGAAATAAAATAATAAACATCAAAGAGGAAAATGTTTCCACGCGACAAAAACAACCCGAAAATTCGGAAAAAAATGTGTTTGTTTTTTCTTCCCTACCGACACACATTTTTGACAAACTTACCATCGGGTCATTCTATGTCAACTCAATGCTCATATGTATTTTTCTGAGCATCTCACGTTTTGGTACAATCTGAAAATTCAAGACGAGTACGGAGACTATATTTTTTATTGAATATTTTAACAGTAGGTATATAGATAACATTATGAAAAGTTTGTAAAAAATCTAAATATTAAAATCAGCAAATTATTAAATCATCACAGTAGCTTGCTTGACTAATGCAGACAGATAAAATTGGTATCATGTAATTGATTGAATTGTTTTTTAAAACTGTAAATTATTTTTTATATAAATTATTTTTTTATAAATCATACGCAATATTAATTTTAATGTTGTATAGCTCATATAGTGGAAGTTCATGCTGTTTATATTTAAAAAAATAAAAAAATGATATTTTGCACAGTTGCTAAATTATAACAAAATCTAAAAGTTGGAGAAATATGGGCAAATAATGACCATTTTTGACAAAGGCCAAAAATCTTACGTAATATACGTAACAATGATTGAATTTCTCATTTAAAATTTATTTATACAACGTTCTCGAAATGTTACAAACAGTAGGTAGATATAAACTAATAATAATTTTATAATTAGGCAGTCTGCTTCTGTTATAAACACGAACAGTAGTGTATAGTCTGCGGTCATTCACATGGTGTGAACACGACCAGATTAATATTATTTAGAATTTATAATATATGACTATTACGTGGATATAACCAAACATCGGCATCATGCATTATTAATTCCATGTATCCAATCAATTAAAAGTTGAATCAATATTAACTTCAATAAAGGTACCAAACATAATTAGTATATGTACAAGTATCAATATCAGCTATTCAATTAAGTATGTATGGAAAACTATTTTTTGGTACTGTCCATTACTGAAATAATTATTAACATCCCTCTCGAATTACGGATGAAACTAAGTTTCTAATACAATTATCAATTGAAATTATGTTTGAATTTCTAGTTAATTGTCACTTAAATACTGTGAGCTGTTTCAAAACAGGTACATAAACAAATAAAAAACTCTTGTACGTAGGCAGATAACACCAATCGAAACAGATTTCGAAATTTAATTGATAACAAATATGTAATGCAATAGTTTTAAAAAAAACACAATTGATACAAACTTTATCTTGAAAGATTAAAAAAAAACAATTTTAACGACCTTTTTAAAAAAATAGTTTACGACTTCTTTCTACAATAAAATCATAAAAATGATATTATCTTTTATTGATTGATGCAAAAAAGAAAAAGAAATAATAAGCTCGTGAATATGAAATGAGTTTTTTTAACAGCCTTATGATTACCTTAGCTGGCAAAAGGTAATCATTTCGCTTAATACCCGGCCAAAAATAAAAAGAATATCGTTTCGTTTTTAACGACTTTTTTGCGTTATTATTTTTAGTGATGATTCGCGACACAAAAATATAGTTGTAAAATTAAAGAAGAAAAAAACGCCACCATCGCCACCACAGTAAGACATCTTCCTTCTTGGCTCCCTGTTTAATAAAGGGCCTAAATGAATCTGGTCTACCCCATACCGAATCGGGCGGGAGTAGTACAAAGAGGCGCTTTTGTAAAAAGGGAAAATGTATGAACCGGAAAGTCGTGTTCAGTCGTATACAATCGCATTAGTGTGTGTTACAGTATTTCCGCTTTTCCAGTATTTTCCCGATTTGGCGGCACAGTGCCGGTATATAAAATTACATTTATGGCACCCATTAGAGCCCGCGTATGAGGAATAATGTGATATTGCGTACAGCGCGCGGCCCTGGTGTGGCTCGGGTTGGAGAGACCAGGGCTTAATGACCTGTCATTTGATTCCCGACCCAACAGCCAGGGTTAATGTTCATTACTGTAACTATACTATCCCATACCAGAACCGATTAATATTGTTTTTATACGAAGAACCAAAGACAAATGAAAATACTTTTAGGACATCGATTCACTAATGAATACAGGATGACTACTACTTGAAATAAACAATATATTTCCAGAAATTACATTTAATCCATGAGAGAAATCTGCTACAAAATATGCATTACAGAATAAGAAATATGGAATTTATATAAAATTATTATACAAAGAAGGATGTTGTAAATGGACTTAATTTAAATTTGTTAAGCTGGTTGCGACATTAGAAAAAATACATAAATTATGAAGGAAAAGTAGACTAGGAGTTAGAGGTAGACATCGCCTGGCATAACAACTAAACGAGATATTAAAATCAGAAAATAAAATCATATTTAAACAGCGATTAATTTTAGTTTCAATTTTACACTTGGAGCGATTTGAATAGAATGTCGAGAAATTTACGAAAATGAAGAGTTAACCATTTAAGAACTCGTGAATATATGAACATGACATACACTATGAACAATAGCATATAACAAAAAACGTTGATTATATTAATAATAATAAATAAATAAACATTTATTGAGACGAAAAGAAGTTTACATACAATTACAAAGACATATATCAACAAATGAAAAGAAAAACAACCTTTCTGACTGAAATGGTCCATGCTCAGCTATGTTGCAGGAAGACAAGCCCCCCAGTAGCTGATTTTCAGCATGATCCTATTGCTTATGTTCCAAAACATACACATAATAAATATGCACACATACATAAGTATACATACACACACAAACATATATAAACACATTTATTTATACACACCCACACACAGAAATACACAAATTCTTACATACTATGGTTGCGAGGCCAGAAGCATCGCTCGACAATTCTCCTTACAAACATTATATTATTTCTACTGCTTTTAGCGGTGGAGGCGTCATTCCAGCATTTTGTTGCAGCGTATTTGAAACTACCTTCAAACGCTGCCCCTCTATGCCTAGGAATAAGCAATAAGAAGACTTTGGCCCTCGTGCCATACTTGTGAACACTTTCAGACCATTCCAATATTTAAGTATTTGGGTTTATTATTTTTGATCAAAAATAAATTGTACCTATTATTATATATTGTACCATTTTCATGTACCATTTCTCCAAATATTTAGCTGATAACAGTAGGTAAAAAACACCCTATAGACTAGATTTTCTCATTTCATGCAATAACAACTTAGTTTGCAGATGAATATTGCCTCATTCTCTGAAACTGAACATAAGTATCTCATGTGGGGGTATTTCCAACCATTCCATTGCTAACTAAATAAATAGTTATGCTTGTTTGATTGTGTTTTCATTATAAGATCGCACATAATGTGGTATTACGGTAAATAAGGTATAGTTCTGGTAAAATTACTGTCAAATAAAACTGCTATACGTGATATGGTTGACTGAGGGTTGACCCACTTCAACTGTAGCATAGATGTAGGAAGGTAGGTACTTTTCGACATATGCATAAATGTTCGACCACAAAGCATCTTAGCTGTCAGTTTTATCCATGATGAAAAACTTCGTATTGTGGCAAAACCAAATCACAACTCGATCAAACCCAACATAAACAATTCATACTTAATCAGTTTTTAATATTTTTAGTGAAGATTTCCTCAAATTTATTTAAATCATAAATGAAGTGGTAAATTAATTATACTTTATATCGACTTAACCTAACCTTTCTTAGTTAAACGTCTCTCTCACTCGTGGTTTATAATAATTTATTTATTTATTTTTAAATACATGTATTCCCTAATTATAATAAATATAAAATGAACCACAAATTTTGAAAAAAATTTTTGGCTTTTCTGGATATAATTCAATTCCAATTCTATCCTCCTCATTCCCTTCCTAGAGCACGATTTAGTACTTTTACAAAATTTGGACAAACACGATGTAAGTATCAAATGAATAATCCAACTGGACATACATCAACCAAAATAAAAGCTTAAAGAGAGTAAATAATGAAATCAGCTCAAATAATTATTGTGAGTCGTGTTTAGAGAAGAAATGAACAGGGAAATCAATAAGCATGAAAAGATAATAATATTAATATCAAAAACATTGGCAATGATTAGCCAGAACCAGAACCCAGTAACGGACATGGAAGTTACAATGTATAGATGTGTAGGTACCGTCCTTCCCAACACGAAACAGCCAAGAGGGAATAAGGGAATGAAGGAAATAAATCAGTAGAAATATTATTTTTGCACGTGGCTGGACTCGCCAATAACAGCGTGGCCATACAAGGATGTAATAGGGAAACCATTCTGCCCACCTTCATCTCGACAAACGACGAACACATAAAAAGCAATATTAACAGAATGGATATGAAAGTAAATTTGCCGGTCTAATGTCAGACGAAAATATCACAACGCAAGAAGACCAAACTTTTAAACCGCGAGCCATCTTTCGAAAAGCCAAATAATACGAACTTACTATTTCAATCATTAAAATCACTCGATAACTAAAACTAAATAAGCATTGACACCTTCGGTAAACTTCTTAAGACTGCCTTGTTTCGTAGAGCCAACAAATAAGCTACACTGAGAAAACTGATATTCATAAATAACGTGAATTCAGCTTAAAGTATGGTGAATTCACCATAAGTACGGAGCATAGTGATATCATCAAAATTAAGATGATAATACGATTTATGATGATAACGGCATATAAGATGACGTGTCACTGACTTTAGTAGGACGAGAATACATTATATGATTATGTTTCCTACTATTTATGTTTGCTTTCATCATATCTTCTATGAGTGATCTTGTATCATTAAACGGCGCTTTATAAATTTTTATAATAAGTATTATTATCATGAAGTATATTTCTACGATTTTTACGTCAAAGACCCTGCGGCAAAGGTTTGGGATCGATTCCAAGAGGAGACACAGTTTTTAATTGTGTTTTGTGTGAGACAATTTACATCAAAGGTCTCCAAAATGTGACAACTTGTTAGTAAGCGGGTTTCAAAATATTATTTGACATACTTTTTTTAGTTGCCTGAGGAGTAAAATAAAAAAAAACTTGACCATGGTTAAATTATTTTCATAAAAGTTTTACATTATAATAATTGGGATCTCATAGCCTACAGGCTATCAGTGAGTTTCCCATACAAAAGATTTGATTTTTTTTATTAAATTGTGAATTGACACCGCCGTCAAACCGTACCTAGAACTGAATGCCATCGTTTTTTATAATGTTTTTTATAAATGTGTGGTTGCAGATGGGTTAGTGCGCTGGGTTAGTAATCCAGTGTTCGCGAGTTCGAATCCTACCACGACCGATTTCATTCATCTATAGCACAAGTTTTTGCTTAAATTAGAGAATGTATGAAGATGAATATGTTCTTTATTCAAAGACATATTCATTCTTTAAAAAAATTGACTAAATGTTTTCATATTTCGAATTTTCATACGCGCAATCGAACTATGCTTTTCTAGGTCGACCGAATAACGAGACCATTATTAAGCGTGCAAAAAAATGATCGTGTAGACTGAAATTTATCAGCACGGATATGCCGCGCAGTAAAATGATAGTTAAAAAGGACACGGGAATAATTAGGAAGGCTCATTTAGTCCTATTTATGATGTAATGAAGTAGAGAGAGGCAAGATATTAAAGTAATTTATTGTTGGTAGGTAAATATCAGTGTTATCTCTACCTCCTCGCCTCAGCTACTTTACGGGTTTCATGATAAACTTGCCACAAATAATAAATTAACGTGTGATTTCCCATTTTGCGAGCTAAATGCCGTAATAGAAATAACACATAATCATGTACCTTCCAGCCTACATACAAAGGGTACATCTCCATAGGAACATGTTAATACATTCATGAAAGTACATATTTCGGAAGCACAGCAAATTTCCATGAGACTAGGTTCATGAATTTTTATGTAGTCCTTTTTGCACACAGAGAAATAAAAAAACACGATAATATTATAATTTCAACGAGGTATGTATATTTTTTTAATATTATAAATAGACACAGTGCGGCGTAGCGAAAGTACCAGAAAAACAAATTATCACATAAGATTGTATGGTCCATAAACGGAGGTGTTTTTTGTTGTTGTTGTTGTAAAATAAAACACATAGAATCACTAACAAAAAACCTAAAACTTTGAGCCGTTTTCTGATTATTTTTTGTTAAGGAGTATGTAGGTAAAAGCATTTATAACATGATGGCATTGCGCTGTTTTGTAAAAAAAGAAGATAAGTGTTGCACATTTTTGAAGAAAATGTACCTAATTAAAATAATTATAATTAGCACATTTATATGGTTTGTCCACTTGGGAAAAATGAATGAAAAACGCCTGACGAAGAAAATATACAAAGCTGACAGGAACGGAAAAAGAAAAAAAGTCGGTGATGTGATGAACCAACGAAATTTATAAACATTGAATAATGTATATTATAATAATATTATGTGATAATTTCTTAATTAACCAGTATTTCTAGCCCAGAGAAGCAATATTTGTGTGAGATGAATTTAAATAAATTTCTCCTTTCTCGGGAATCGAACCCAGGATGCCCACACAGAAGTCAAACTGTGCCACGGCGATCATACCATGGAATATCAGCTAAGTAACTAAAAGCATTTCCATGGAAATTATACCATGTAAATGATTTTAGTTATTTAGTTGATATTCCTGTCTGGTAGATATTTCTGTGAAGGGGCCGTTTACAGTCCCCATATGTAGAGCAGGTAGTGGTGGAACTAGCGAATTACTGTCTGGTATACATATACATCATCACACCATGTCCCTCACGGAGTAGTTGCTCACGCTTTTTATATTTCCGTCTTTTAGAATATCGTTCACATTTTTCTCTCTTATTCTTTTTTTATTTGTATGTATACTTAATTTTAAATTATGTATATATGATATGGTTTGTGTTGCATTGCACCCCCCCTGCTAACCAACTGAAATAAAATCTTATTATTATTAAAATCTCCTTCGAAAATGGTCTTAGCTAGAAGTGGCTAGTGACCAAAGTATAATAATGTTTTTTCAAAAAGAGTTTTTTTTATGAAAAGCATAAAATATTAATGGGATGGTGGTAGATAGAAAGCCTTGCTGACTGAAAAAAGTAATCTATTGGTCGTGAGTTCAAATCCTCAAATCTTAATCGATTTCATCTCCCTACACAAGGGATGAGGATATATATCGCTTCATCAAAGAGGCATTCGTTCTTGTTAAATAACGATTGATGCATTTGTGTTAATCATGCTTATCCGCTCGGTAAGTGTATAAACCTGAATGTTTAAATAAAAAATAATAAACAGACCACAGAAAAATAACTCAATAATCTTTTATATGTCAACTAGTAAAACCCGGCGGACGTTGTCCTGTCTGTTTAATTAGTAAAAATGATTGATCTGTATGTTATCTTTTAATTTCATAACATTCTTATCTAGAATCGCTAATTATTATTCCCTTTCATCCCTATAGTCTCTTCATTCCCTTCCGTCCCTATTCAATCACTTTTCCATTTTTATATACCTACAGATATATAGGATTTTTCCTTATTTATTTATTCAAACAAATATACCAACATCCATGCTTAAATATAAATATATTGAAAAAGTATTTATTTATTTACTAATTTATTTATTTATTCAAATATACCAAAATTAATTTTTATATAAAGATATATAGGATTATTTAATTAATATATTTGTTATTAAATTATGTGTCAATTCATTTATTTATTCATTTATTTATTTATATGTTATTTTTTATTTATTTTTTTCTTGTAATAACAAAAAGATCATTTTTCAAAAATTTTGTCCGAGATGTTCAATAAATTTAATTTAAATGTTTAAACTTTTTCATGTGCGCATTTTTTCATTCCAATACCTAACATTTATTTTAAAATAAAAATGTGTGAGATATCGAATAAATAAATAAATTATAATTCAAAAAACTTCTCCGGTATGAGCTGAACAAATTCCCAAAGTTTCATCGCAATCGAATGGATGGAGAGCTTATGTGTCAAACAAACAAATATACGTACATCCATTTTTATATTATTTATTTATTTATTTATTTGGGAAACATACAGTTTATAATCTTAAACAAAAGGAAATTATTTTACACTTATGCCAAGATTGTTCCCTCGAATTAACAAACCTAATTAACAAACGAGTATAAAACCTAATTAACAAACATTGCCTAATTATTAAAAAAAAATGTACACACAAAAAAAACAAGATAAAGAATGTTTTGAGAAAGAAAAAATAAAAATATTACACAATAAGATAGTTATAAAAATACAGCATTAAGCGTTAAATTTAATCATTAGGAAAAAAAAAACAAAATTCAGCATTAAATAAGAAAAAAAATACAAAATAAAGCTGTAACAAAAGACAAACACAATATAAAGCGTGAAGGAAAGAAATTAAATTTGGGAGAAAGGAAAAGGATAAAAAAAATGTGGATTGGAATAAGGAGTTTGTCACAGAGTTCGCCTACCCATATTTGCCCCGTATCGACCTTCGGTAAGCATCATAGCTCAAGTGGAATATAATGTCGATGTCCGTAAAATTGTTATTGTATTGTCGACAGATTCTGATGAAAGGAGAGTTTTGTCTATAATTTGTTCGACAGAATGGTATATGAAAAACTTCTGGTCTTCTGGTCGCTTTTCGTGGGACTTGTAATGAAATGTAGCTTAATATTTCAGGTGAGTCAATGTGGTTACGTATTATTTTATATAATAGGGATTGGTCAAATAGAATTCTTCGGCTCTCCAAGGCAACCAGTTTATAAAAGTGTATGGATTCAGAGTAATTTGAGAATTGTGTGTTCAGTCGATAATTAAGATGTTTTGTAAACTTTTTTTGCACACTTTCTAGTCTTGTTATGTATGTTTGATAAGTTGGACTCCAAATAGGAGTACAGAATTCCAGATGCGGTCGTACGTAAGTAGTGTAAAGTTTTAGAAGGGTGTTAATGTTTCTGAATGGTTTGCATAAACGAATTATGTATCCCAAAATTTTGAATGCTTTAGTCGTGATTCTATCAATGTGTTTGTCAAAAATCAGTTTGGAGTCCAAGATTACACCCAGATCCTTAATATGGTCCACTTCTTGTAGTGTGTTATTGTCAATATTGTAAGTGAATTTAACGATATTTTTATTACGGGTGAAAGTTATTTTGTTGCATTTAGAGATGTTGAGGTCAAGTTTGTTTGCTTTACAGTACTGGGAGAGCTTATTTAGATCGCTTTGAAGATTAATACAGTCTGTAAGTGATCGTATTCGTAAGTATACCTTCATGTCGTCTGCGTACGCAATGTAATGAGAGTTATTAAAGCATTTGAAAATATCATGTGTGTATATATTGAATAACAAGGGTCCAAGATGTGACCCTTGGGGAACACCGGAAGGAATAACGAAAGTTGCAGACCTATAATCTCCAGTTTTTACCGACTGAGTTCTGTGTTCTACATATGAGACAAGCCATCTATGCAGATCGCCGTGTATACCAACCAGGCTTAACTTTCGAGCTAGGATGATGTGGTCAACTCTATCGAATGCCTTCGAATAATCTGTGTATATTGCATCTACCTGATGTCCGTCTTCAAAGCTGCTGGTTAAATATTCAGTAAATAGGATTAAGTTTGATATAACTGACCGTTTTCTCAGGAACCCATGCTGCTGGTCCTGTATATTCTTTAGAACTGATTCATATATATGGTCATAGGCTATTAGTTCGAATAGTTTACTAAATGTTGACAGAATTGAGATCGGACGGTAATTATCCACTTTGTTTCTAGAGCCTTTTTTGTGTATAGGAACAATTGTCGCTTCTTTAAACTTATTAGGAAACTTTCCTTCTGTCATTGAATTATTGAACAAAATCGTCAGTGGGAGAGCCAGGTTGTGGGCGCATTCACGTACAAAAAAAGGAGGAATACCATCATTTCCAGGACCTTTGTTGATATTTATATTGCGTAGATATTTCAGCATTTGTTGTTGGTTGACAAAGACAAAACCTATATAATCGTGAGTTAAGTTAGCAGCTGGAGTGTTGTCAGTAGGTGTGATTGTGCATTGAGTAAATGTGTCATAAATGGAATTAACATATTTAGAAAAAAAGTTGCATACTTTTTCTCCGCCACTTGCAGATATCGATATAAAACCGATATATAACCGATAACCGAATTATATCGATATAAAACCATTCTGGTGTTCTAAACATCATTGGTAAAAATACTGTAAAGGTGTTTTTATTCAAAAGTTTACTAAAACACGAAACGAAATGAATAAACCTTTATTCCAAATAAAAAAACGTAACGCAAAGGGAAATGTACACAGTTGATATATTTCACAAAACATCGAGACACCGAAACTAAATTTGTTCGAATCGTAAAACATTGTGAGGTCCATTTTTCGATAAAATTTTCGTATGTATCTGTTTTTGTTCACCTACCCAGAAGTACTTATCCCTCCATAAAGATATATAATGTAATATTTATAAGGGAAAAGGGTCAAAAGGGTTGGGAAAGACAAAAGAGAAAGAAAGAATAGGAGAAAAGCCAATAAAAAAGGTAACGGCGACCGATCGAGGGGGATTTTGTTTCAGCTTTGCGCGGTACACCGGAAAATAAACATTTATAAAGATTTCTATATTTTACTGCATTCAATTTGAATAAACAAAAACACAATTTACACAAAAATGTTTTGAATTATTATTATTGCATGGAAAAAAGTTATTGTTTTGGGATGTTAATTTAATATTTAGTATAAAAGATACCTGTAGGAACCAAAAAATACTGTTAAATTAAGGGGATTTTAAAAACCATCTGACTACGCAACTTTGCGACCATTTCAGAATTTTCAAGTAGGTACTGTCTTTTAGAAATATTGGTCAATTTTTCTACAAGTTTTTCATAACACTTACAATGGGGTGGTGTGGTTTAATCAACTTAAATCAAATTTGAGACTGGAAACTGAATTTAATAATTTCAAAGGAAAAATAAAATAGACGTACCTACTGACATATTGACTGATCTGTAATAATATACACTTCATTTTGTATATCAATATTCTGTAGGTATATTTTATTTTTTGTTTCTTTTGTTTTATATGTCTCTTTTTACACACGAATGCTTGCACTCTGGTAAAGGACAATAGGTTGTTTGTCGAATTTCGGCTAATTATTTTTGTATATGCATATTTAATTTTTACAGAAAATTATATAAATCCAACTTATAAATAAATAATGACAACAAGAGACAAAAAGATAATATTCAAATAAATACAGATGTATAAATCAACTTTAACAGCGTAGATGACTAGAAAATAACTAGAAGAGCAAAGACCTATCTTAACTAAATTATCAAAATAATGTGAAGAACAAAATAAATCTAAATATTTACCAATTGAATATTAAAGACCTATTTATAAAGACTTATTGATTGAAGACCTCTCTTTACATTTATTGTGTATGTGACTCTCGCTTCTCCTTGCCTACTCAAGAGAGAATTCGATAAAATGTAAAACAATAATTTAAAAATACTTATTGCATGGAACACATGAGATCCAACTGTCGATGGCGATAGTACTTATGTATGAAGAATACGTACCAAACTATATATTAACACTGAAACACAAATGAATAAATATTTTAAGATATTTTGTTTTCTATATAAAACATGTAGGTATGTATGTCAGGATAGGATAGTATTTTTTTTTTTTTAACATGTCTACGTAGGGGACGCCAGCTATTAGGATTTGGGTCCATTTTACTCTTCCGAAGAAGCGCACTACGTAGCGTTGGGAGGGGTTTGCAATCTAGAAAAGAGATAGGATAGGATAGGATAGTATGGAGGTCAGTCTGTTTTTCCTACCCAAAATATGAAAACAGCATGATGGACAGCATTTATTTATGTTTGGAATTAAGTAGGTATCAAACTAATGAGTTAATCTCGGGTATCTTGGCTTGATACTTTGTCAATATATTAAAAGAAATAAATTCCCTTGAACAAATCGACAGTTGGATTATTTTTCACAAAATACTTGAAATAGCAAAATAAGAATTTAATATGTTACATAGAATTAAAATAAAGACAAAACAGAATAATGCAACAAAAATAAATAAACATTAAAAAGAGCAAAATACTCAAGAACAATAAATATAAACATTCCGTTACTATCGAGAAAAGTACACTACTCAAAATATTTACTTATATGATAAAGTACCAACAACAATATTACAATGGATTGTAACAAATAACTGGCGACAAAGTTGAATTGTCATAATATAACAACATTAAAAAGTTTGAAATCATACAAAATGTACATACGGATACATCACAACACAATAATAATAAAAGAGACACAGACAATGATAATAAAACCGGATATGCCCAATCAATTGTTACGACACCAAATACAGGAAAGTGGTGTCGATATGTTACAATGTCCTGGACTATGAATAAATTTATCCGTTTGAAAAGGTTTTTTAATAGTCAACGCAATATAGGGTTGAACTAAACGGCACGTAATGACATAATCGACATACTATTTAATCTGAATGATGGTCGCAGAGCCAATGAATCGAAACAACACCAAATCATTTATGTAATCAAATTAGATCTATGGCTTTTTTATAGCAGTTATTGTCAGATATGGAAATGTGACCACACAACATGAGGATTTGATATAACCTACAAATACAAAAAAGTGCTATTGAGATTGACATGTAATGTGGTACGGAGTAGTACCGATAGAAATTGTAAATAAAAGGGTAATATTATAAAAATTTCCTATCATAATGACTTGTAAGATGACAATATAGATTATTAATCATTATTTTATCCATTGTTGTACAATTTTTTACAATAATAATGAAATATTTGTAAGAATACTTAAATTTTCCAAAGAGTGTAATTTAAGGAAGTATGTAAGAATGTAGTTATCAAACTAATTCGAAATAAATACGAACAATTCTTGGTAAAGCTTCACGATGACACTCACTCGTTTTTGTTTCACTGTCCATTTATTAAAGGCAATTACCGATAGTGATGAGCAAATGTAAGACCAAGGCCAGGGGTGTTCTTGATCTTGGTCTTGTATTTACAGATGTGGTCATTGTCTTGACTCAATGGAGTATTTTTTTACAGAATGAATATGTCCATGTAGTAACAAGTACATATACATCCTCATACATTCCCTAAATTAAGCATACATAATTGTACTATATGTGAACTAAATCAGTCGTGGCAGGATTCGAACTCACGACCGCCCATCTAAGTACTGCATACCCAGTCTTGATCTTGCATACTCGATCGAGTATTGGTCTTGCATACCCAGTCTAGATATTGGTCTTGCATACTCGATCGAGTATTGGTCTTACATACTCGATCGAGTATTGGTCTTGCATACTCGATCGAGTATTGGTCTTGCATATCCTAGATCTTGGTCTTGCAACTTTTTTCTGTTAAAATAAAATAATTACAATTAAATATTACAAACAACATAAATTTACAGTATTATGTCGATAGTACCTACGTAGTTAATTGCTAACTTTTTAATTTAAAATAGATAAGTTTACAAAAATTTGTGAGAACGCAAGATTCTTGCTCTTGCAAAGCCTGGTCATGGTCTTGGTCTTTCAGCAACACATGCGGTCTTCTACTCGGTAATCATCTCGCAAGAACAAGACCAAGACTGAAAGACTATTGCTCTTCAACAATTACCGGTATCAGTCTATGAAAGACCATCGTCAGAAGTCTTTTATAATAGTAGCTAGTGCCTTTGATAAATAAACAGTGTAAACTAGTGTTTTATTGTCATACTTTTCGTATCATGTAGGTTAGTTATTAAAGTCTTCATTTTATGTTATAGAAACCCACTGATAACCGTATATGGTTAGTATATTCGAATAAGAATTTGTTTTAAATTATGGTTGGTAATTAGTAGTACATACATCCTGAAATTAGACACATTTTTAAATTTTCTTTGTGTTTTGCATGTACGAAAAAACTCGGCTAGTTTATGATTCTTATATTTGAAACAAAATTATATTCCATAAAATTGTTTTATTCATATCCACCATGTGGTGAAATGCAAGGAAATATTATTTCAGTGTTAAAATTAAACGTCAAAATACAAAACAATCGTGTTACCAGTTACCACCAAAGCACTGGCATGTCAACCACCATTTAACAACCCTTTGTGTAAAAATCACACACAACATTAACGGGTCTACTTAAATTATATTGTGGACAAAATTATGATCACATTTTAAAATTAACAAAACCAATTTTGAACCAACGAAAATATTTTAATGTTCGTTATATCCAATTACGATTTTAATATTTCCTCAAAAAAATTCCATGGATGTATATAAATAAATATCAAGAATATTTGTTAACATGTGAATTCGTTCTTTCTCTCATCATCCTATTATTGATTTGAAATATTATTTTAAATAACGATTGTTAAAACTAGTTGCATGTAACACATGAGATCCAACTGTCGATAGCGATAGTAGTATGTGTAGTTGAACTTGGATATTGTGTATTCCATATGAAACGATGTCGTCACTAATATTAATTTGTACAAACTTTGTTAAAAAAAGTTTGAGATATATTACTTTAATGTACCTGTACATTTTTCATAGAAAATTAAATTCTATAGTTTATATGTTTCGGCATTTTTCGATATTTTTAATAGAAATGGAAATAAAGGCAGTTAAAGACAAAAATTTGTCATACCAATTTTTTGCTTCTTAA
The DNA here is from genome assembly GCA_963576475.1 of Molanna angustata. Taxonomy (NCBI): domain Eukaryota; kingdom Metazoa; phylum Arthropoda; class Insecta; order Trichoptera; family Molannidae; genus Molanna; species Molanna angustata. Next base: position 34,855,915 of record OY754965.1, read on the forward strand.
TTATAACAGTTTGAGAAACCTTGGAACTGTTTTTCAAAATCCATTTCGAGATACTGTATTTGACTATATTTGTACAAAATTTCAGCGTTTTGGCTTTTATAGTTTTTGAGATATGTGGACAAATGCTATAAAAATTAAAATGTTGATAACCCCTGACTGGAACAAAAATTCTAAATACTGAGTGTAAAAGTTTAGTGTACCTAAAATTGTCTATATATTCTGAAATGTTAGGCTTTGTGAATCCAGCGCATCGGATCAAAAGTTATAAGGGGGGGATGAACAGACACACACACACAGACACACAAAACTCACATAAAATATTCTACTCCGAATTCTGAGTAAATCCATGTATGGGAACATATATGCTGCGAAGCCTCTAAGTTGGTGTTTTTAGCATGCAAAAAGTCCATTACGCCATACAATATGTTCCTAGTATTCTTTATACGCGGGTCTTGGCTTAATACTTTGTCGATATGTTAAGAGAATAAATTCTCTTGAACAAATCGAAAGTTGGATTAATATCATTATCTACTTCCATTCTGACTATCATCTATTATTAATCATTTGAATTCAATGTAGAATGTACTGAATTGTTAATTAATACAATTTATTGAATTATATTTTGATATTTTTGTTTGGCATATATTAGTATTGTTCACACAAAAATTAAAAAGTACGTTAGCATCTGGTATTTGTTTCGTAATCGAATCAAATTGAAATCATTCATACCTAACTCAAATATTATGACATCCTTAGAAATCAATTTAATGCTCTGTAATTTATGAACACTAAAATGTCACAATAAGAACTTAATTTATAGCGTCGGAAAATAAATCTGCATTAAACAAATTTAAAACTTCCACTATCGACATTTATTTAATCTGTAGTAGGTACTTATATCATTGATAGTTGAACTATCATAATTTTATGGATATAAGTAATATACAATACAAAACGCAGAGGCGACAATAAACTGTCATTTGAATTATTATGGATGCTTTTGTAATGGTTCGATTGTATGCAAATATTATTTATTCATTGAAAGTGAACACATACAACAAAACACTGATGTATAGGAAGATGACACAAGGGTAATAGTGAGGTGAGGAAGTAAAAGGAAGCGTATTTAACAAGTGATACCTATAGCATATCGTGATTTTTATCAATAAACAATTCTTTTTTATTTTTTAATTGCTTCTCAGCCAATTGATTTGCACCCGATAACAAGTAGCTAAATTCTGGAGACTTATGGTGTTTACCGTCTCATATATCCGGGTTGAAAATACAATTAAAACTGTCTCCACCGGGAATCGAACCCGGTACTTTTGGCTCAGGTACCGATATAAATTCACGAGTTCTTGCTTTACTTCATATCATTCTCCTTTAATATCAGTTGTGCATCGTTTATTCTTTCAATATGCCCAAATTACCTCAGGGTATTCCCATGTAAGTACCAACATATTTTTAGTTCTGAAACAATGTTCACTGTATTAAGTACCACACATGGCCATAATTAAAATGTATAAAATGGTAATAGCCATTTTGACCACATGGCCTTTTTGAAAGAATGGATGAAACCCTGTTTAATGAGCAAAAAAGATTGGTCTTGAAAAGTTTACAATCCCTGAATGCATTTTTTAAATACTTAAAATGTATACATTATTTGAGCTTATTTAAATTTTCCAGATCGTGAGAGCATTTAGAAAGATTTGACAATTGAAATCATACAGAAGAAATAGTTTATGGAAAACTCGCAACTCCAAGATAATGCACTTTAGATCAACATAAAGTCGATCGTAATTGAGTTGTATAGAGGACATATTATTATAAAATATTTTCATAATATTTTCATAGTATTTTCATACGTATTTTCATCGTTGTGAAACCCAATACATTAGACGTCTGCTGCTTTCTGGACAGCGCTTCGCACTAATAGCTTTAGCAAAGGCTTACAGAACCTGCGCTACTGACACACTTTCTATTCTCACAGGTATGGCTCCCCTTGATCTGGAAACAGAGCGACGAGCTTCTATTCACAACCTGTATAGAGGCCGAAGCTCAATTTTGGGTGGTGCTTCTCTCCCACCTGTTAATTTACCCACAGTTCGTGGAGAGATCGAGAACTTGGCCCGGAGTTCTCTTTTAGATGCTTGGCAACGTCGCTGGTCCTCTTCTTCCGTGGGCAGACTGACATTTTTATTTCTTCCCGATGTGAGGACTCGAATTTTATCCTCGTGGATTGTTCCCGATTATTGGACCACGCAATTCCTTACTGGACACGGCAGTTTCAAAAGCTATCTCTTTCGCTTTCACTTATCCGATTCGTCCTCATGTCAGCTTTGTGATAACCCTGAACAGACTTCTGAGCATATCCTATGGGAATGCACTAACTTCTCCGTGTCAACTTTCCGACGAGAACTCTACGACGATGTCCGAGGGAATTTCTTTGGACCCATTGGACATGCGGACCTTGTAGCCACGAAGAGCAATTTTAGGGCTTTCAAGACTTTCTGTCTTAAATTCGGTGCACTATTATCTTCACTATCACTGAGCAGTGAGCCAGTTGTTTCAACATGATTAGCTCTCTTTGGCACATTAAGTGCAGTGTCTGCAAGGTTTTAGAGTTCTCCGGACTCTTCATATGTTCTTTGTGTTCTTTCAGAGTTTTGCAAGGGGCCGTTATTAGTCCCCATAAGCAGAACGGGTGGTGGTGGGGGAAGAACAGTATTTTCATACATACACCATGAAGAATAAGCAATACATAAAAAAATCATCACGAAACAAAAAATATGCACCCTACATGATACCCGCTGATAAATCGATTTAAAAAAATACCTACGCTTTAAAATTGCGAAATCACAACAGTTCACTAATCTGTACTATAGTGGATAGCAGATTTCAAAACGTACATAGGTAGGTATAACAACAATTCAATAAATAGTAACTACATAATACCACAGTCACATTCATCCATAATCTATCTCGCATACATACGTACAAAATTACACATTTCTACATAATACCATAAAACACATATTCAATTACATAAAATATGGTACATATAGTACATATCATATTTGTCATTTACATTTGATACTCTTATGTGAAAACTTATTATTGGGATATTGCATCCCAAATGAATTAATTATATTTTTTTATATAATATTCTTTACTTATAATATTGGATCTTGTTTGTTTTCCAAATAAATAAATGGTTAAAAAAGGGGTTTTTAAAAATTTAAACATAAAAAAAAATGATAAAATAACCATAAGTGCATGTTATACTAACTATTTAATCATCGGATTTACTCACAATAACAAATCAAGTTGTTCAATATAAATATATGTATAAATCATTCAAATAATACAGAGATAAAAGCGTTATATGACATGTTGTACAGTGTATAGGTTTTGTTGGTAGTGCCACCTTGGCGCGGCTAATTTCATGTTCCTTCACATAGCACCTATAAATATGGCGACTTGTCACAATGCGAGATCTGATATGAACTTTTATTACTCATTCTTTGAATAACCATTTTTTATTCCTTTAAAACATTTTTTAACAGAAAGTCCAACTACAAACATATACAATAAGTGTGAATCATAATATTTCACTACCCACAATTTGTATTATGTAGTTACGCAAGTAATAATTGTACCAAACAATACTTGATTGATACAAGTATGGAATAGAATTAACGTTACAAAATAAATGATATAGAGAATGTACTTAAATTAAATTTGAGCAAATAATATGAATATGTGTACAAATATTATATTGCACAATTGTTTCGTGAATAAAAAAATACAGAATAAGTTTGACATGTCATCAGCTTAGTTTACGTGATACCTGTGACATGTCATAGGCTGAATTTACGTGATTGATAAATGTAATATGTCATGGTGTCACAGTTTACGTGATATCTGCGAGATGTCATCAGCTTTGTTTACGTGATGCCTGTGACATGTCATAGGCTGAGTTAACGTGAATGATAAATGTAATATGTCATGGTGTCTCAGTTTACGTGATATCTGTGATATGTCATCAGCGAGTTTACGTGATTGATATATATATTTGATATGTCATGGTATCATGTGATAGTTTACCTGATATCTTTAACAAATCATTGGCTGATTTTGCGTTATTGATATATGTGATATGTCATGGTGTCATAGTTTACGTGATATGTGTGAAATATCATCGGCTGAGTTTACGTGATTGGTGTAATATTGATATGCCATGGTACTATGGTCTAGTTTACGTGATATCTATAGCATGTCATCGGATAGTTTACATGATGAATTAATGCAATTTTTTACCCTTACATCATCCGCCTCACATGCGGCAATATACTTTTTCGTAGAATACCATGTGAAGTATCACATGCATAGCAAGAGAGTATCACATGGGTCTCTTTAATGTACAATGTGAAAAATAAGAAGAGAAGATTCACACTTGTGGACTGTCATCGACCTCAAATCTTTATATGGAGAGCGTCGGACACCAAAATCTTTAGAAGTAGTCAATTTAATGAGAATCTTTTGACTAATGATTGTCATCGTATTTATCATAAAATTTCATTGAAAAAAATGTCCTTTGTTATGTTTATCAATTTGTTGAAAATATAGTTAACAATGTCAGACTAAAATAAAATAGCTTTAGTTTTACTATAATAGTAGTAATATAATATACAATAATAATTTGGTTGATTTATATAGCGTCGTTTTCATGAATATCTCGCCTCAAGGGCGCTGGGCGTGGTCTAATGTTTAGGCACTAGCCGGTATCGGTCTGTAAAAGAACATCGTCAGAGAACAAGCTAAAGCAAGTGTTTAATTTCTATTTTATAATAGAGTTTCACCAAGTAATGTCCGTCGACAAATTTAATAAATTAATTTCAGAATGTTAATTAACCACTGAAAATGACGTTAGTCTAGAATTATTGTTCGATACCCAGGCTGCTTCTATAATAATTGATATTAGTTGTTATATGCGTCACTGTTGATGGAAAAAAAATCAAAAATGATGAAAAATCATATATGATGATAAACGTAATCAAAAGCTCATAAAAAGACACTGATTTCATTTTTGCACAATGGCGCTAAAATTCTCGTACTGTACATATGTAGGATTATAACAATATATTAAAATATTATACTGTAAAAAGTATTCATTCATATTATATTATATGAATTCAATATGGCTTGTTATTTTTATGACAACAAAATTATTCAAATATTGGGAGATCAACAAGATATGCAAACATGTTGAAATATGTGAATGGATGACAAAATCTTATAGAATGATGAATACGATGTATCTATTATGAGAGAAAATATGTAAAAAATGGGCTCTTACAAACAAAATTGATTTTTCATATAAATATAAAAATCAGAAAAATCTTAATGTGTGTGTACCTATATATTGTAAAGCTACGTATTTCTGTATTTAGAAATATGCGGATAATATAATAATAATACATACAAGTATATAGGTAGGTATCGATAAGTAAAGTACAAAGTAAATGGACACGTGAATTTATTAGATATATGATAAAAATACAATATATGATATAAAAATATGTGATGTAATAATGATAAACACTTCCATGCACCTTGCGCAAGTGGCGAGTTTATTTCCGCATGACAATTTGTTCCAACTAACCAGTGTTTCCAGCCCAGAGAAGCAATATTTGCTTGAAAAATTAATTTAGATAAATAAATTCATTCTCTGCTGGGATTCGAACCCAGGACGCCCGCACAGAAACCGGACGGCTTACCAACTGTGCCACGGCGCGGCGGTCGGTATACATACGAAATCGATTGTAATTTTTTTTTTTAAATTAAATATATTTTTTAATTATTTGACTACCTATATTAGACATGATTTCGACCAACGACTAATCAATCTACAATATAAAATAATATGTTCATAACATCTCTTTACAACTCTAGACCTCATTTTATGTATTTTGCCATTTTTGTCGTACATTTGAGTGCATGGGCGCCCGCAGGGGGGGGCAAGGGGGGATTGATTTATAATAGTCAAATAATGTTACGTTCGGCCCCCGCGCCTCATTGCTCGGGCCGATCATTCTTTTCCTGCCGTCTGCATTAAAACATTACTAAAAATATTTTGCCCCCCCCTAGAAAATTTTTTGCGGGCGCCCATGTTTGAGTGTGGTATATTCTATAGATACGTAATGCAGATGTTCATAGATTTCTTCACACCATGTATTTTTGAATGAGAAATTTATAAAATAAAAAAAATATTATCAATAACAGCGCCACCTATCGGTTCCAAACAATACTATCTTTCATTCCGAAACCAACCATACAAAATTTAAAAAAAATATTAAAATCGGTTGGACATTTTTAGAGTCTAGCGTGAACGAACATCGTGACACAAAATTTTTATAATATATTAAGATAATATAATATGTAAAATTTTCAATTTGTGATCTGTATCTTGTGTAGAAATTCATATATTATATTATAAGTGTTATTCTTCATGTACAAACTCTTTTTATATAAAATATATTTGTATAAAATCATATTAAATCAATAAAATACTAATGTAAGTTAAGTTCATAAAAAATGGTGAGTTTTTTCAGCAAAAATTTTAATTGATTGTTTTCATCTAATTGTGATATTATAATTATTAATTATATATTATAATTGCGATAAATATCACAAATCTCCAGAATGTGGCAAATTGTTATTGGGTGCGTGTTTAATTAATATTTGACATAGTGTCTGTTAGTTGCTTGAGAAACGATACAAAATCAAATAAATACATGTACGATTTTTGCTGTTTATATTAAATGTGATTCTGAAACTAATATGAACATCTTGGTTCGGGAAAGTAATGCCGTTTAATTAATTATATTAGCCAAATTATTTTCTGGCTGAAGGGATTGCAGGTTGAATTCTGTACAGCACAATATTCTCAATATGCTATTAGGTTTGGTTGTCAATATCGATTCAATTCATCGGCGTCCATTGTATTGCGTCGCCGAATGTCGACAGGCGAGTGCTCTCTAATGTCGGTTATTAGCTATAGACATTCGACGCACAATAGACCGACAAATCGACTGACCTTTTGTCGGCTACGATGTTATCAACGCTAAATTCGTTAGGAGTCATCTCACAATAGCTAATGGAAAACGCTTTGAAGTGAGCTGTAATCTGGGATTACTTTGTATGTGAGTGTGTCGTGTACTGCACTAATAATACTCGAGGTGTATTGTCGTCTTAGCGGAGTTTGAATCTTATTTGACTGTAGGCAGACGACATAAATATTAAACATGATTCATACATCACCAATTTTCATCGCAATTAAAGTTTTCAAGAATATACTGTACTTCTGAAAGCTACTCATATTATTTTTATTTGTTTAGCGGATCAATCCTGGAGCACAAAATAAATTAATTACATATCTTCTTTAATATTTGATTAACGCAAATTGGGAATACACAGTATTAATAATATAAATTTTGAAATAGCACAGTTTCATGACACAAGGATCAACACAAGATCGCGGTTACTTAACATAAATGATTGTTGGTTTAAAGAAACAAACCTAATCTTAAATGATTTGCCTGATAATGTCTTAAATAATTGATCTGTGATCGATAATCTCAATTTACGATGTGTTTCTTGTTTTTGAAATTGCGGAGCTAAGTCATAGGAGCTTAGGCTACAGAGCCTTGATGCCCATCAAGATAATTGAAAAAAAAAGACTAATAAATGGAAAAAAAGTTACTGTATGTGATTTTTTTATTTTAAATTGCATTTTTTACAAATTGCATTATAATATATTACAAAAAAATACTTAAGCGGGAAATACAAGAAAAGGAACTAATAAATTGAGAATAAATGTATGGATAGCATATTGAAAATCGAAGTTTATTTGTGTATGTTTGATTTCTATTTCTCCTACCTCCTTCGTCATCTCTAAAAATAGTTTATAATTACATTTTGTACATCATTATTTTCTTATTCGTGACGAAAAAACATATAAATTTACCGAAAATCGCGTAGAATGACTGATGGCTAGTTCTAACACGAAATTCACGAGAAGGTATAATTTAAACCTAGGATAGTATGAATTTATATTATAATCGTTATTTTTGTTATTATGAGAAGGTTACCAATAACAAATAACGATAATTTTTCCGTAAAAATATAAATAAAAATCCATGACAATAATTCAATGTTACAAAGATGGTAAAGTCGTGAACAAAATGACCTCATACATCAGTACCTAATTATTATAAAAGAACTACAAGCCGCTACATAAGACCCATCTCCTCTTACATACAACTTAGATGGCTAATCGATCTGTTTAACAGATTAAGAGAGAGATCTTTGGATGAACTCATAACCGGTATAATTAATGGATTAACAAAAAAATACTTCCGAATGTATGAATGTACATAATGTCGGCAACACTAGGGACCATTACTTCATCCCATCTTAATCTTACTATTCCATCATTTTAATGAAGAAATACCTATCCATACCTAAGATCATCAACATTATTTTTAACACTGTGTTTTGTCTAGCGATAATCCGTGATTATAACAATAAATTTGGTAAAAAAGTAAGCAAGCTAAAAATGAAATAATAATTCTGGCGCAGTTCAGGACACATCTGCGCGAGAGCATTATCTCCTCATATACAGTCCTTACTGTTGTTTTCATTGTTTAAAAAAAAACAATTTCTCAATAGATGGCGTTACACAAAAAAGGTTTCTTCGTTACTTCATAGATGGCAATAGTACAACTCATTATTTTCAGGTGAATAGTTACGCTCATTCAAATATATAGAACTTTCAAAAAATTACATTGATAAGGGAACTCAATAAAAAGGCATACTTAATTGGTGAACGTTGCGCAAGCGCATAAAGTTGTCACGTAAACCAGTCAATTACAGGTCGTGAGCCCCATAAGTGCCTTAAGTTCCTGGTTCTCCTATGATATTCCAACTTCGTCTCTATTGAGATGTTGAAAATTTGTCAAAAAACATCATTTGACTCCCGACATTCGATATTCGTTTTACATATGTAACGTCAAATAAATTCATTTACTGTATAATTTTTAACAACCGAATCATTACATATTTATATAATTTTCATATTTACACACAAGTTTCATACGAAAACAATCAATATTTGTAAATAAAAAACATTTGGCAGATTATCTCGATTATACATAATTTATTATTAGGCAATGCTTTGATAAAGACATGTTCTTTTTAATAACATAAATATTGGAAAAAATAGTATTTAAAATGATTTTAAAGAACAACAAACCGTACCGTATGAAGAACGGGTTAATTAATGTTGTCGCATTATACCTAAGATTTAATAACATAATCATAGAACCATATCATAAGCCTTGTTATTTTTAGTACTATCTTCATCATCTTTATGTTCTGAGTAACCAATATTTCATTATCAGTAAAGGTATAAGAACAAACAAAAAATACACTACTCCTAGGAGCATATTTCTTATATACCCTCGGGCCATCTTTACACCATTATTTTATCTTCGCTCCTCAAATATTGAGAGAGTAGATTCTCCTCTGATGTATGTACAAAAACTACATAGAAATATGGGCTGAAATAAATGAAAGATTGCCGCTGTGGGATCTATATTTCAATGATAGATATTAGATGTTATACAACCATATTTATTTATCCCTTCTAAAAAGAAAAGAGATTTTCAAAATTTTCAATTAATTAACACAGCATTTCAGTGCAGTTACTGTTAATGAATAACGCAATCGACGGAAATATTTGCATTCAAAACCCACTTCAAATGCCTCTTAATTAAGATACGGCAGTAAACAATAACTGAACTTCGTTTTCATATCGAAAGGAGTGGGTTGTAGCCAACACTAAACTCTCCACTACTTTTCTTCTTGAAAGATTGACAATCCCTAAATGCATTTTTATGAAGTACTTTTCAATTAGATTCCATAACAAATATTAGTTTCCCAGAAGACAAAAGTTTTCATAATACACTATACACACAAAAACATTGTCACGAAACTCATAGTAAGCAATCTCTACATACAGATACTTATATAGGAATTGATGTAAAATTTGCTTTAACAATAGTCGAGCATGTATGAGAAGATGAATATTAATGAGGCGATGGATGTATTAAAGATATAAGAATGTGGTGTTTGGTTTTCTCTACCTACCCCGTGAGGAAGAAGGCGTGATAGTATGTAGATGTAAATGAATACTATTACATTCATAATAGCGGAGAGTATAAAAATTCCGTTTTCTATAGAAACACATACAATATCAATATGAAGTCAATCAATCAATTTTATAATACAGAAGCATTTTTGCTGTTATATACATTTTTTCATATAAATATGCAATTTCACATATATATTTTTTTCTTTGATGAATGACAATCACTGAATGCAATTTTCCAGACGGTGAGATTTTTGAAAATTTTGACAAATAAAATCATAGACAAGAAATCAAAGGATATCTATGGAAAACTAGTCAGTTTATAGACTACATATATGATATCAAAATGAAGAAATAAAGACAAAAATCAAACTATATTAGGAAATTGATGTAAAAATATGCTTTAAAATATTGTGAAATCATGACTCTCTACTATTCCAAAATGGCAAATTGAATTTATTTTGTTTAAAAAGTATGAATAATATGTCCCTGAAACAAGTACATATACATCCTCATACATTCCCTAAATTGTATAAATATTTGTGCTATAGGTGAACGAAATCGGTCGTGGCACGATTCTAAATAGCGACCACTGGATTACTAATCCAGTGCTCTCACCGCTCTGCCACCATCCATCTATCAGTAATCAATAGTTAGTGAAATATCATGAAGAATTCAAATATTTTGTATATCAAAGCTCCTAGGTTTATCATGTCTGCAGCCATGTCTGCCCACTTCTGATCATGAGCCTCCCTCATATCTCACCAGTACCTAAATATACACATATATAGCTAGTATTTATCAATGTATTTGAGGACTTGATAAAAAAATAAGAATTATGGCAGGGAATATCGTAAAACAGCACTATTTCATATAAAATTTCTATGGAGAGAATGGTCAAAAAATGTATGAAGGTTGACATACCTACTGTGCATTTGTTAAATAAATGGCAGGATGGTACCTACAATGTATGCAAGGTATATTACGAATATAAATATAATATATACATTCGTTCGTTCGTTTAAAATTTGAAATGTAATAGAGTCATAAATTTGAGGACGGATGGACGAAATATTCCACCCGTAGCCATCATACCTGCACCACACAACCACGCCGTGCCACACCAGCCAGCCTAACAATCCAATTACGAATGCTTTTTTTTATAAAACGGGGAACAAAGTACCTACATTTGTACAACACAGGGATGATCAAACAGCTCAAAATACACTGCACATTGCAGCGAGGATTTTTTTAAATAAATCAATTGCGAAAATGACATATTAAAATGTTTTAAAAAGACATGTTCAAGATAATATATGTAGAATGTTCCTGAAAATAGTCATTCATCAAAAAGCAATAACACAGGTAGGTATCTAATTAAGTAAAAAACAGAGACTCAAACGAACGATGCGCAATTTCACTGAGGCAAACATTCTATGCTTTTTTTACTACATCTTCATTTATTTGTAATTCAATTTATGAAGTTTTTCGACGGACAATTCTTGGTGTAACTCATCATACTTCATACGATGAACGATATCATAGGATAAAACAATGTTAGTCTCACTAATGTTTTATAAAAGGCAATAACCAACATTAGTCGCTTTCTCTATCAAAGTATACTAACGTATGTTACTTGAAAAATAAAATATCAATGAAACGAAAATTAGTTTTTTCTTCTTCGTTTAGAAGACCTGTTGACGAAGTCCAACTATCCTCCATCTCTTGGGTCGTCTTCCGGGTAGACGGCGACCAGAGAATATTTCATTTGATGCTATATACGCAAGTCTATCACTGTCCATTCTGGCTACGTGGTCCCTCCAACGTCTTCTTCTGGATCTACTCCACCGAACGACGTCCTATTCCACATATTTTCCTTATTTCAACATTGCGAACACGATCTCGGAGAGTTTTTCCAGTGATTGACCTTAGAACCTTCATTTCCGTTGACCTTAGGAGCCCCTTGGTTTGTACAGTGTCTGCTCGCGTTTCCACAGCATACGACATGATCGGTCGCACGCATTCATATATATTCTGACCCAGCTGTCAATACGCATGTATTCATTATTTTATTCTATGATATTTATTTCAAGATTATCTCGATAAGGAATACGTTATGATATCAGGTCTAAAAGATTAGTCTGTATTGGGCATGTCGGTAGATCGGAAGAAGAAAGAACCACAAACGCATCCTGCAAAATAAGACTGCGGACCTCTGGGAAGACTAAGGCAGTGATTTATTGACAACGTCATCCGTGATCTGAATGTGCTGAATGTTTGTGATGACTAGGAGTCCGATACTGCTGACAGGGAGGCTTGGAAATTTATTGTTCAGGAGGCTAAAGTTCTACCGAAGTTGTACGGTCATCGGAAGTAGTATAAGTAATATAAGTTCAATAAAACACAATACCTTTAACACAAGCTATCAAAAGTCTTGCTTTCAAACAACAATTACTTTAGGCAATTTTATTCGTATCACTATTTTCACTGGTTCAAAAGGCAGCATAAATAATGAGAGGGTTTCCACAAAAAAGGCATTTGGAGAATGTTTTGAAAGAAGACAGAGAAAAGGATAAATAAATTATAAATAATTCGGAAATAATACTTTCTAAGAGAACAAAAATAATTCCAGGATAAATTTCTTATTTTCCATTATTCCGAAAAAAATATGAAATAACATGGAAATGATTTCAACCAGATAAGTAAAATGTCTTGTATTCTTTTACCATAGTTTAAAGGAAGGAAACACTCTATTTATTATTTTTTATACAAAAAAAAGTTCCTTTTCAATTCCAGAAACGTAGCAAAATTACATTTCTGGCAGAAAAAAAATACATGGAGAATTTCGATACAAAAGAAAATACTCTAAGCTAGTTTTTGTGAGATTCCAAAGTAATATCTTTACTAGATCAGAAAAAGAAATAGGATTGTCCAACTTAATATATATTTGCGATATTGAATATGTATAGTAACTACGTACGTACAGTAGGAATTTGTTCAAAATCACAAAATGTTGCTATTTCAATATGTACATGGTATCCAATACAAATAGGAAAAAGATCATATTTAGTTTTATTTATTAATATTAATGGCGAATAATCAAAAAATATGTAAACGTGTTTTTCATATATTTGGAAAACCGTTGATATAACACACGAACAATGCAAAATTCAATCAAAATACATTAGTAATCTATCAATACCTAGATATAAACAAAATAATGGTTTACAGATTTTTTGAGAGATTTATAATAAACGTAATCGTCAGGTCTAACCTAACTTATAGTCTAACTTATATTTGTTTCAAAATCAAATTTTATAATGGAATAATTTAAAATTGTATATTTTTATTTTTAAAAATATATATTTCATTGGTGAACGCTACAATAATAGGTACAAAAGGAAGAATAACATCTCACATAGTCCAGCAATGAGCTCAATCTACCATTTACTTTTAGGTGAGAAAAGATTGAAGTGTGGGGATACACGTATGTGGCGTGCTTCCTTTCATAGTGTAACGCACACCGGCCGCTGGTTACCCCACATTGTGGTTTCAAACTGCGATGTTACGTATTAATTAACATGGATAAAATACAATTAACGCCAAAAAAGAATAATCGAAAATAACTAAGTAAAAATCACTATACAATAAAAATATACATTTGATAGAGGGGAAGGAAAGTTTAATTGCTTGCACAAAATGGGGGTTAGAGTAGGGTGTGGTGGTGGAACTAGGCGTGGAAAAATAAGGTACTACGTAGAAGAAAATTACTCTGACAGGGAATGTTAATCCGAGAGCCCTCCTAGTAGTACCTTCTAGCTAAATTTCAAATACCTGAACCTCTTAACCTGTGCCAGCTCAATTTTACGCTCCGCCGATGAGATTTTTTTGAAGTACTCGTACCTACTTGCTAAAGGCCGAACTAAAGAAATTTTTCGACAATCTTGTGTCGAAGATGAACATAATATTTCTTTCGATACATTTAATTGGATTTTTTACTTGAATTCAATAGAATACAAAAACACTAAATAAATAGACAAATAAACAATATACTGTAAAGCAAGTTTTTCCAACTTTATAACGTAAAAATTATTCATGTAAAATTATATGGTTTAATATGATAACAGCAAATTTGATTTTTTTTAATATACTAATACTAATCAGTACCTATAGTAACAAATTTATAAGTTAAACAGTTAAATGGACACAAGTATTTAAGAATAAACACTAATATTCATTGACATTTACAAATGTATTTAAAATATGCACCTCATAATCAGTACCGTTATAACCGTCTTCTTATTCTTCTCTTTTTAGGCCTGTTGGCCTATTTATTTCCTGTGTCAGCTTTTCTCTTGTGACGTGGACTGCCAGCTGTCTTTTCATCTCTTGGGAGGACGTCCTCGAGGACTGCTTTCTTAGGCAATTATCTTATTATTAATTCTTATCTCTGGCAATTTGACGCTGACGATTCTTGAGTCTGTCATTTTTGACACGTGTTCGTTCCAGAACCTTCTTCTCTGTCGAACCCATCTTACGATATCCTCAACTTCGCGCATCCTTCGGATCTCTGTGTATCGTATTTTATCACGAAGTCACGTTTTGCCAGCGATGCTTCTGAGTACCTACCTTCAATGTTGAATTTCTCGGAGGCAATGCGAAAACGGTGGTAGCATTTTGTGCAGGTCTTCTTCCGATTCAGCTATTATGGTGGCGACGCGTCGTCGGCATAGCATAATATGATGTTTGGGATATTGTCTCCCATTTGTTACCCCAGATTAAGGCAGGTCTTCTATTATTATAATCATGATAACAAATAATAACTATGTATATACATACGTATTATTATATTACAATATTTGTTTCGGTTACAAAATGAGGAAGATAAACAATATTTGTCTTAAAAAAGCTTTCGCTGGACATAAATAGCATCCTCAAACATTCCTTGCGGAAGTTCTCGGGCATAGTAATTCAAAATCTTATGGGTTTCAATTTTTTTCAAATACATTTTGTACCTAAAATCATAAAATGAACATCATCGACAAACGATTGTTTTTTTACTTTGTGGTATCATTTTGTACAATTAATTAAATGAAATACAACACAACTTTGTGTACACCACTACAATTATAACTTTTATTCAAATGAATACAAATTTCTCTACATGTTACGAGAACAAAGTTCCCTTCCTCAGGAGGATACAGAGTATATTTGTATACTCCTGAGGAAGGGAACTTTGTTCTCGGAACATGTAGAGGAATTTTTATTCATTTGAATAAAAGTTATAATTTTATTGGTGTACACAAAGTTGTGTTTTATTTCATTTAATTAATCATAAAATGAACTTTCATGCTATTAAATAAAACGTATAACCATTCCTTTTTTAAAATACTTTTGGGAACATGGCAACAGTAATGACAATGTAAGTTAATAAATAATTATAAATACTAAGTAAGTTACCTGTTTAATTTGTTGATTCAATCATCAAAATTGAATAAAAAACATGGGGATAAAACAGAATATATTCTCCATTTATCCTTAAACCGTTCTTTCAATACACGCTTAACGAAATACCTTTTATAAAGGTATCGCGCAGACCGGGTTGGATTTTAATTGGAAACATGAAACTCTAATAGGAAATAGGGTATAAAGGAATTTTTAGATAAAATACGGCTGGCGTACTTACCTCTGAGTAAAAATGTTGCTAGATCAAACAATGAAAATTTAAATTACGCCGACATAGGTGAGGTAAAATCTGTTTTATACTAAATAAATTATTAAACTTACCTACGAGTACATAATGTATGAAGGTTTTATACATAAGATGAGAGACATCATCAAATATATTGTAGGATATTAATTATTATAGCAATATCTCTTTCATATCTAGATTTATCTGAATATATTTAGGTACTATAAATATTATAATTTTCGCCATGTCTTTCAATATCTCATTATAATCGTGATTAATATTAACTACTAGCTTTTATGTCCCGCCGTTGGCCAAGAATGTAATATTGTGATGGAAAAAGCAATCTTTTTTATAATATTGTCACCCAATTATTTTTCAAAATCGGACTAAGAAAAGTGGTTTGAAATATGATTGAATTTGATTGTAAAATGTTCAAGTGATGGCCACAACCCATTATTTTTTATAAAGTGAGAATGAAGTACAATATACAAAATTTCTGCACGCATGGACTATGCGAAATGGTTTTAAATATGACTGTTTATCAACGTTGTAAAGAGATTGGTTTGGCCACAACCCCCATTTTTAAATATTATCATCGAAATAAATTTTAATATGTACCTATTGAAAATTTAGTAATTTTGGATGTTGGGATGTGGTTAAAATTTGATTAAACAAATGTACTGAAAATATCTAGTGTTGGTCACATCATAATATTCGTTTTTATATTTTTGCATCGAGTGTGCATTATATTTTTGCACAATAAGACTAACAGACTTAAAATTGACACAAAAGTCTACATTTACGAAGAAGAAGAAGACTTAAACTATGGTAAGTAGTTTTTAATTTGAATATAAACGTTGTGAAGAGTTCAGTAATGGCCACAACCCCCATTCTTTAAATATTGTCAACTAAATCAAATACGTAGGTGTTGAAAATTATTCAAAATAGGATGATATAAATGGTTTAAATTTGATTAAACAAAAGTATTGAAAAGATTCTAGTGCAGGTTACATCGTCACATCCCACAATCCATTCGTTTTTACATATGTATTTTCATCAAGTATGCATATCGTTAAAAATATTTCTGCACAATAGACTATTAGACTTAAAACTAACCCAAAAGTCTAGATAAAAAAGAGAAAGATAAGTATAAGACTATACGAAATAGTTTGTATAAAAAACTATCCCAATGGTCTACGTAAAATAAGTTAAAATACATAAAATAGAAGAAGAAGATTAATCTATAGGAAATAGTTTGTATAAAATTCACCCAAGTTCTACATAAAATAAGAAAACGAAGAAAAAGACTAAAGGAAATAGTTTGTGTAAAAACTGACTACATAAGTAAGATCTACATAAAAAAAGATGAATTAGACAATAGGAGTATGTATAAAAGCTCACCCAAAGGTCTACAAAAAAGAAGAAGAATTAGACTATTGGAAATTGTTTGTATAAAAACTGACCAAAGGTCTACATAAAAGAAGATGAATAAGACTATAGGAAATAGTTAATATAAAAACTGATTCAAAGGTCTATTTAAAAGAATAATAATTAAACTATAGAAAAAGTTTGTATAAAAACTCACCTTTGGTCTACATAAAAGAAAAAGAAATTAATAAGACTATTGGAAATAGTTTGTATTAAAACTCTCCCAAAAGTCTACGTAAATGAAGAAGAATAATTAGACTATAGGAAATAATTTTTATAAAAACTGACCCAAATGTATACATAAAAGAAGAAGAAGATGAATTAGACTATAGGAAATAGTTTGTATAAAAACTGTCCTAAAGGTCTACATAAAATTAAGAAAAAGAAAAAGACCCGTCGCTTCAGACCCTTCAGTACCTCCCGTCGCTTCAGACCCTTCAGTACCTCCCGTCCCTTCAAGCCCTTCAGTACCTCCCGTCCCTTCAATTCCTCATTACGTCCCTTCCCTTCATTAATTACATCCCGTCTCTTCAGTCGGTTAAGAAAAGTTTAAATCCAGAAACCATCCTGGAAGAACCGCGAAGAGATGAAAAGACCTTCTTTTACCAGGATACTCCACCTTCATAGGTAAAATGACTAAATACACGAAGAAGAAGAAGAAAAAAGTTCAAATCCAGAGACCTGCGAAGATATAGAAGGAAAATTGGACCTTCTTCTCCCAGGATAGTCCACCTTCATAGGTAAAATGACCAAAAGCACGATGAAGAAGAAGAAGAAAAAAGTTTATATCCAGAAACCGTCTTGGAAGACCTGCTAAGAGATAGAAGGACAGTTGGACCTTCTTCTCCCAGGATTCTCCAACTTCATAGGTAAAATGACCAAAAATACACGATGAAGAAGAAGAAGAAGAAAAAAGTTTAAACCCAGAAACCTGTGAAGAGATGGTCGGAAAATGGGACCTTCTTCTCCCAGGATAGTCCACCTTCATAGGTAAAATAACCAAATACACGATGAAGAAGAAGAAGAAAAAAGTTAAAATCCACAAACCGTCCTGGAAGACCTGCGAAGAGATGGAGGGACAGTCGGACATTCTTTTCCCAGGATACTCCCCCTTCATAGGTTAAATGACCAAATACACGAAGAAGAAGAAGAATAAGAAAAAAGTTTAAATCCAGAAACCATACCGGGCACACGCTCGACAATTCACCAAAGTTTCATTGTAATCGGACAAACGGTTTAGGAGTACATCGCATACAATTTTCCGATAGGAAATCAGTATATTGTTGATTTGTAAGTAAATAGTAATAGGTAGGTACCTACCTACAACAATATTCTAAAGAAATTCTATTCATAACAAATTTTATTTGAATATCAGAATCTTTCCGTTACCATAGTAACCATTCCAATACGTTAAAAATATCAAATGGTTTGAGACTTTTTTGAATATGTAGGTACCTACATTGGTTTGTTCGATGCCATAAAAATGAAAATTGTCCGAAATATCAAATATTATATACAAATTATGCAATTTTATTATGCCCATATCTTTACTAATAATTAACAGACTTTTACAATATACGTCTTAAAACTTGCTGTAATGTCTTGTGTTTCATTTTATTATTTCATAATTATATTTATTTCAAAGGTTTATTATTTTCAAGAACATATTCATTCGGTAGGAAAATGAAATATTGTATGAAAAGATATTAAAATGGCGGCATTTATGTACAAAACGCTTACTTTAAAAATAAGTTAAACATTATAATTATACAAAATATTCACCATGTTTTTCACTTAAACGCTAAGTTATACTGGAAAGTAAATTTTTTTCGTGTAAATACGTACTTCTAACTTTTAAACTAACAGATATATGCGTGCAAAATGTACACTTTTTTGACAGATACGACTTGGAAAATTTTGTATGAAAAAAATAATTATTGAAATATTTTTAAAATTCAGCATTTTTATCGCATTATTTTTAGCGTGACACTGCATCAGGTATACAGGTACACGTTCGCACATAAATTAGATTTTTAGATGCTCTTGGTTTTTCAGAAGGCGTGAGACAAACACACACACACACACATACACACACACACACACACACATACACTAACATTTTGATTGCTTTATTACTTTAGATTTAATTTATCAGAGTAAATTTCGTTGTACCTACATTAATAAACAATTTTATTAAGAATACTTCACTTTGTTTAAACCGCGAATTATTTACTTGATACTATCAACATTGAAGTGACCATATTATGATAACTTCGAATATAATGATCGATCGGATGGAGACTTCGAATTAACAGTTGGTACCCCAAAAGTATAAAGTGGACGACATACCAACAACGGATGATTTTCAGCATGATCCTAATTTATTTATTTAAAATGTACATTCCTGCCTCTAAAATGATACCGTCTTACTTATAAACGTAAACTATATAATGTATATAGTAGGTACCTAGTAACAGAGTGTGATTAACGAAAAAGTTTACTTATAAACCGTGACTATCTTTATTACACCTTTGTTTCATATACGTCAAGTTAGGACAGGTCGAGAGGTTGTTTAACGCTTTACTAACGCGTCATACCAAGTATCTCAAAATGGCTGATCTTTCACATATGATCCGACGCATATTTGAGATTGACAAAAAACTTTTTTTCTGTCAAAACGTTTTTCCTTGTTATTCTTCATCGCAATCGTGTTCAAATTGACTCAACATGGCACAACGCGGTGTTTGTTTTCATATTTCGACGTCATTTATCCAAAGATTACATGCATTTATCTATTTTTTAAACATCTGTGAAGTCAATGCGACCACATGAAAAAAATAAATGAGGGTGATCGTAAACAATTCGGTAAACTAGTTAGTCATATCTTAGTATACGTTTATACATAAGTAAGATTTTTAGTACTTAACTATTTTATTCGTGCTTATCTAGTTGCGTGTTTAATAAGCTATTAACAAAATCTAATAAGTAATATTGGTTAAAACTAAATTACCAATTTATGTGATTCAGTTATCTCGTTGATTGTAAGAATTAAAATTCTCTTATTTGAATAAGGTGAAATAAAAATGGTACATCTATGAAAGCTTTGATCGTACAATTATGGGATTCTATTTCACCCGCAGATATTAATTTTGCGTAGTAAGGAAAATTAACAAAACGACCGAATAATTCCGATATCGATAATCAATCGTAATATTACTCGACGAGAGAGATAAAAATATATAGATTTCGCTTGTGCGGAAATGCGATGAAATAACAGAACTGGTATTTTTTTTTATTTTCGCTTAATTGACAGAAATCCATGGACCGTGAATCCTTTGCCACAAATAAATTGAATAATCAAAAAGCAACCGAAACCATAAATTTTCGAATTTCATACGTAGCGTATACAAAAGGGAGTACCACCAACCTCTTAAGTTTATTACGACTGAAGTTTATTAGAAATAAATATGAATATATTAAATAAGTAAGTTGTAATTTTGGAATACTCTCTAGTGAAGTAAAATTTCAGGATTTACAAGGATATTTCTTCATTATTCTTTTTTAAAGCTTCGGATTAATGTATAATTTTACAAAGTCAGGCTTCCAGAAAATAGAATAGGTATAATTAGAATCTATTAGATGATGGATAGTTCCAGGATTACCAGGTTCTTTCTGCCTAATTCAATCAGGGACTTGGATTCATGGCACGTAGGTGTTATTCTTCTCCTTGGAAATAATTATTCCCACATGACATTTTTATGATAGAACTTCAGAGATCCCGAGTGAGTTGCTGACAAATAATAAAAATCAAAATGTATCCAATTTGAAAAATGTGCATAGAGGAGGAAAATAAAAGCACCTGCATCTGATTTTCCATGGCAAAATAGAGGATCGAAGAGGTTTTGGCAGAAAATAAATATGGCATACTTGCTCTGCAAAATACGGGACTGGACTAGAATGACAACTGTTGAGGTGCTGTTCCAAGCTGCCCAAGACAAAGATTCTTACTTTTTTATGATAGTTAACATTTAGGGAACCTGACGCGACACTCAGAGTAAAAATTAGTAGGTATTTACTAAAACTTATTTGGTAAAATAGTGAAATGAATAAAATAAAATAAATATTGGAATTGTAAAAACTAAAAACAAAAGTAAATGTGGGTTGACGGGTTTCTGTTGTTTGAGAGAGAGGCAATTTAACGGTCGATTGGTTAACGTAGCGTGAGTTCGGCACTTTCCGGAAACTACCGGAAGAAGAGCGGGAAACCGCTCGGAAATTCTGCCATTGTTCCTTGAGTATTATTTTTACACGATCGTTTTATTGCATGCATTGTCTGCCTTTGATTTTTCAGTATAAATGAAAGCACTGAACTGTTTTGACAACATAATTGGAAATCACATCAATGAGGATAATTTGTTTTTAAACAATATACGCCTAATAAAAATAACACCAATATATAAATTTATTAACTGGTGTCCCTGTATAGCAAAAATACAGTAAAAAAGCTAAAAGGATTACAAAAACATAAAGAAGAAACTTAAACTATACAAATGTCACTAACTAAATCTTAATACTAAATCGTTAGAAAAGTAACCAAACACGATCAATAACAACAGCACTTTACAAACGAGTACATTATACTGATGACGTCTTATAGTATGAAATTGTGGCCTTCTGGAAGCAAATGGGAGTTCATTTGAATTAACATATCATCTTCAAAAGGAAAACATACAAAAACCTTTAATTTATTCTTTTTCCTCTTCTAGTAGGTAGAGGATTTGCTTTCATAGAACGACGGTCGACATCATCGTTTTCTTCCACTCTATTATCAGTTCATCCGGGGTCGGGCCTCCTAGTCAATAGTCGCCATGATTTGCGACGCTGCGTTGTCTCGTGTGGGACACATTGTGCCGCCATATCCCTCTCAATACTCGTTCACCGTGTCGCGGTGGTCTGCCTCTTCCTAGCGGCTTTGAAGGGACACCGAGAACAGTTGACGAAGTAGGTGTCTTCCCTTCGCATGACATGGTCATACCATCGTTGTCTGTCCTCTTATAATTATTCTTCTATTTGGGCTACCTTGAAGGATCCTCTGATGTTCTCGTTGCGAATTTTATCATGGCGTGTTACACCACCTACCCCATGCAACATCTTCATTTCATTCGTTGTGCGTGCTTTTTTGATGTTGTCCATCACTCTGATCTGTATAAAATTGCAGGTCTCACGACTGTTTTGTATATTTTGCCATGGTTTAAAAAGGTATTATTTCATCATACAGTATGCCAGAGAGAGATCTCCACTTCAGCTACGCCACATTGACACGGTGGTTGACATCCTCGTCCAACTACCTGGGCATCTGTCGTCAGCGTGGATCCAAGGTAATGAAAATGATAAAAATTAAAAAAAATAATAATAATAATATTAAAATCACATATAACGGACGGAGACTAATTGTCGTTGCAGCAATACAATATAGGCAATTATTTCGCTAATTACTATTTTATCGATTTTCATACAACAATACGTTAAATACAATCGAATTTCCAGTATGTGAACACAGTGTTTAATTGGCAACTAGCAATATTGGATGTGATAGGTACATCGTTGATTGTCGAGGTCTAAAATCGATTCAGGTACCTACTAAGTACAGTCAATAATGTCAGCAGAGTTAATTCAGTAAAACCCACATTGGTCTCTCTCAATACCTTTGCTGGACGATTCTGGGAATATTCCACGCCTTCATTTCTTCATCATCGACTCCTAGGATCTTTTGAAAATAATGTTCACAGTCATAGTTTTCTGAACCGAAATATAAAAAAAAACATGTATACAATCAGATATTCCATGAATATATTATACTCCATAAACAAAGCTTAAGTTGCCTATGACGAAAATGAGAAATGGAAAATTAATTACTGGCTTTGAGCCGTGGTTTACTCGGTTAATTCCAAAGACCTTATAATAATGTAGTTAATTCCTATTGAATACATTAAAACAATTATCTGATCCAAAAAAAGATTGTTAATTTAAAAAAAAAGAAGTAGTTATATTATACCAATAAGTAAAAAAATATTCCTATCATTTATATATGTAACACGTTCGTATTCTATTTGAAATACGTTCTAAGCATTTTCTCAATGCTAAACATTACAAATTTTATAGCACTGAGAATGGTTTATAAATACGGAGACAAATATTTTATTTTTAAACATTTATCAAAGAAAGTTTTGTGGAAAATGTTTTGGCGCGCAATCGTTTTCGAAGAATATTCCTGAAGCACGGGTGAAAGCTAAGGTTGGACATAAAATTTGAGACATGGAGGGAAAAGCTAATTAAATCCGTGGACCCATTAAAGGTTGATCAAGAAAGGGTCGGTATTAATCGCTCACCTGTGACCGCCTGTTGGTAAATACCAACACTAAATACGTGACTTGACATTTCTCTGACAAATGGACGACAACTGAGAACGGTTGTTCTTTGTTTGTCTCCTGGATTAATATGTCCACCGCCAGTCCAGGGGAAGGTACAGTGATTGAGAGACCCTGGAATACATTCTACCTACTACTATTGTTGTCATAAACCTACCTATAAGAAATAATCAGACCCGTGTTATAGACACAACAGATTATATATGTTTAAGGAAATAATAACCTGGATCGAAATTAATCCATAAGTAATAATATTATCAAAATAGGTACACTGTACTGTAAAGAGAATAAAAGTAAACACATTGAGATGGTTTTGCCGAAGTCAAAGATTTCTATACGAAATCCATTCGATTTTTTCACAAAATATTGTAAAATAGGTACTTTGCATTGTAAAATAGCTGAGTTACATTGCAAAATTGAGTTACATTGTAAAATAGCTGAATCCTGATCTGGCACAGGACAGGCGAGTTTGGCGAAATAGAATAAGGAGAGCCGACCCCAAGTAAATGGGACAAAGGCGAGGGCGAAGAAGAAGATTGTAAAATAGGTACCTACTTGTTAAATACTAGTAAATATACAAGATAATTAAATATTTGCTTCTATAATCTAGTTGTTTCATAGCTATACTCTGTTTATAACATTATTACGATCTAACTTTACACTCCCCCTAGAATAGGAATGTATATAGGTAAGTAAATATGTATGACATAACATGCTTCATTATATGGCAGTTGGAAGTTAAATGGACCTGCACGCATCAAGTCAAGTTTTTACTCAGGCTGCAACAACATTAAATAATATTACAATACGACAGAGATGACTTGTTTAATGAAATGAAGGTTCAGGAGCCTTATTATGCTAACTCTAATTAAGGCAAAATGGCGGAAAAGTATGTATTATTTTATTACACTAGAAAGATCTAAGGATGAGCATGAAATTTTCTTTTCTAACTATAATTTACACAAAACTGGTTCTAATCTACACATCATGGTTTATCAAAAAAAAACTAACATAAACATCGAATATTTTTTTAATTGCATAAACGCAAAAATTGGATTGTTTCCCTTTCGGGAGTCAAATGATTGCTTTCATTTTTCATTGTTATTGCTTTCATAACTAATTTCTCAATAGATGGCGTTACAAAAAAGGCTTTTCGGTTACATCATAGATGGCAATAGTATAGTTCCTTATTTTCAAGAGAATTTTTACACACTATTCAAATATATAGAACTTTCAAAAATTACATCGATAAGGGAACTCAATAAGAATGCATAATTAGTGAACGTTGTGCAAGCGCATAAAGTAATCACGTAAACCAGCCGATGACAGGTCGTAAACTCTGTAGGTGCGTCGAGTTCCTGGTTCATCTACAATATCCCAACTTCGCCTCTATTGAGATGTTAAAAAAGTTTAACATATACATTTTCTGAAAATCTAAATAGTTAAAGCAATCTGCTTCTAATTTGAGAAGATAAATGACAAATTATTTCGTATTATCCTTATCTTTGTACATATAAACATTTGTATTTTCCGGAAATGAATTAAAAAAAATTTTTGAGAAAGTTATGACAAAAAGGTTTTGAATCGTTGTAAAAATAGCTTTATAAATTGCAAAATCATAACTCAACACAATACATTTGCACAGTTTTGAAAATCACGGATAACACAACACTAATATAACATACAATGTAAAAATAAATCCCTACAGTAACAGCAAAAGACTAACGTGTATTTTTTCTTACACAAAATTAGGCACACATCCTACTATCATTCGTTGATACTTAATAAGAAAACATATTTAGCAAGAAACTTTCTAAAACTTATTTGCAACTCTCATATTCAACGACCATACAGCGTCGTTAAGTTTAGAGCTTAGCTCATCGGCAAACTTGGTCGCTAAAGCTAAGTATAGCTAATTGCTCAAGTTAAAGTAGAGTTAAGTATAATTTGAGCACAAATTACTGCTGAAACAACGTATCTCATGCAGCTGCGTTCGGAGTTGGCGTTTAGTACCTACCTATTTTCATCCTGACATAGGAATATAAGTACAAACATAATTATATTATTCATTTTAACATAAGAAAACTGTACTACACGACTTTAAATGCAGGCAAAAACTAACAACGCAGGGTAAATAGCCTTAATAATTCAGTAAGTAAGGAGTTTTTATTATATTTGATATCATCTGAATCTTTTGACTTTCGATTTAAAATTGTTGTCAATTATTAATAATTTCGGAGTTACTATACTTTGAAGAACATTAAATTTTAAACAATAATGATACAAACAGTTTCAAAGGACTCACTCGTAGTTTGCAGAAAATGAATTTTAATTAATATACTTACCTAAATGTATAAATATCGTTTTTTTTATCATCTAAGTTTTTTAACAATATTTTGAATCATATACCAAGCATGCAGCTACCGAGAGCAAAAAAATGAGTGAAATATATTTTATTGTGTTGAAATAAAATTTTGAAATATTATTGTAATTTTCAACAATCAATTAAAAAAATATTATTGTTGATATGCAGCATACTACGTCATATGTTTATTTAAAAAAAAAAAGAAATTTTGATGACATTGTGAGCAATTTCTAATAATAATATCAGTAGAGGAAAGCCATCACATTATCCATTGAGTTATCAAGGAAATACTTAATGGCTACAAGCCTCATTGTTATTAAACTAATTGTCAATGGTTCAGACACTCGACTCAATAAGGAAAAATACCGTAATAACCGTTTGAAGTATGACCCAAAGTTAGCTTGACCCGCCTCGCCAGCATAAAGGTTAAAAGCAAATAGGTAAAACGTATTACTTACCAACCGGGGAGCTGGGTTTGGTAGAAAGTTTTAATTGGTCATTAGAAATAATTACCTGAAACAAAAAAAAGGAAAAACAATAAATATTTCGTTTACAATCAAAAGTGTTACGTGGAAAATGTACATTTTATTTTTTTATATACAAAAACGACAGTAAAAATGTTATTTTTTCTTACATCTAAAATATTTTTCCATCGTGAAATTGTTTGTAGTATCTGAAACAATTATTTGAATCAATAAACATAGGTATTTTAATTAAAAAACAAAATCATAGTTAAGGGAGCGACTGTTGCCAACGTACCTACCTATTTTTTTTTCAATTTGATATTGCATCATCACTAAAAAACGAATCATTTTGAAAAAAAATAATTTGATAATTTGGATGTAAATAAAGAAAAATATTCCATAACATTTTAATTATGTTCTGTAAATATTCTTGTAGAAAAATAATAAGCAAACCCCCATTTTTGACATTTATTTTATATTTGACTGTTATTTCGCAATGGCGCTGAATGGAAAATAAATATTTTTTTAGGTTTTTTTTACTAAACCTGAAGCATTAATCAGGACATATTTTTCCAGATATCTTTGTCTTCTTTAACTAAAAAAAATGTATATGTATATATTATAGAGGGAAACACCTGACGGGTTTATAATTTAACAATCGGAAATTACTTTTAATCGATTAAAAAAAACAATTTATAAATATGCAGAGTTGTAAGTTAAAATTAATTTCAATTCAAGGATCATGGTTAAAGCGTACCCCGATAGAAACGGGACAAAAGCGCTAAGAGGAAAGAAGAAGAAGAAGAAGTAAGTTAAAATTACAAGTGATTACTCTGAGCGCTTGAATAACATCCACCAGTAATTTAATATATCTTCTCAGGCAACTAACAATAACTATGTCTGGTAATAATTTAACACGCACCCGATAACAAATAACCACATTCTGGATACATGACATTGATCGTCTCACATATTCAGACTGAAAACACAATTAAAAAATGTATCTCCACCGGGAATCGAACCCGGTACCTTTAGATACCGAACTAACTGAGCCACGAAGGCCGACAAAATGAAATACATATAGTTTTTTAATCAATCCTATTAGGCAAGCTGTATAAGTACATATGGTAATTCAAAACCAACCTTTTACATGAAAAAATTAAAAAAACTAAGGATGGTTTTTGATAAAATAATAAGGAAAATAATGGAAGCAAACACCCTTACATAACCTCTAAATAGTAAAACTTTGTTTATTGTAAAAAACAAAGTGAATACCTACTAGGTTTTATGTGCATTTTACTGCAAACAGATATATCTTCTAGATCATAATCGCCTCTTTAAAAATATATCAATCATAGAAGGTTTGTTTAAAGTAACTCTTAAATGAACAGGTTGAGTATTATTGGCATTCGTATGCCATAACTAATGTGATGGTCATAATATATGGTTAGTAGAAGTGGCTCTTGTATAGAAAATTCCATACTTGGTTGTCATTAATACCTACTGTATAAATGTTCACCAAACGAGAATCGACATCAACTTCCATCGAATGTCCAGTGTAATTTTTTTAAGTACAAATTAAACCAGACCAAGTTATATTTATAAGTAGATATATAAATATCTTGTTATAAAAATATTCTGCATTTGACTTTAAATTAATTATTTAAAAAAAAGCATCATGTACATCATGTATTGTACCTACACGTCAGCATATATTAAAGTAATTGTTTAGGCTAACGACTGGCTGTTGTTTTTTTTTGGATCGAAAGTTATTTACAGGATTCTGTTCCATTAAAAATATTTCCAAAACAAACTGTTTTATTTTTAACAATTAAATTATGTATTAAACACAAATTAACTAATAAGTTACAGATAAATAAATCAGATTTGTAGAGACTTAAAACATAATATTGTAATAATAATACATAAGTACTAAAGGGGCTATGCTAAACTAGTAATGAGCAAACACCAAGACCAAGACTGCAAGACTTGCTCATCGCTATGTTAATCTGGCGACATTTAAATATCCATTATTCATTTGTTTATTACCACGTAGGTCCGCCATTGTTGTTTTCTCGGATAACTTTGCTGGACTGCCCCGAGTTAAAACGTGTGACAGTTACTTCCAATTACCACCAAAAATTCCCCCCCCCCCCCCCCAAACGATCCCTAATTATAATTTAGGCATAAAATTCCACAAACTTACGTTTTGCCCTATCACGCATAAATGTGCGATATCAAAAATAACAAACACGTTACAAAAACCGTCCATTTAACCCTTCCGACTGCCGCTGTTTATTGTTGCAAAAACCCCTACAAATAGTCTTATAAATCATATGAATTATACAAGGGTCGGAACGCGTGAAGAGGGTTGCATATTACTGGGGGGTGGTGGATAGAATTAGGCGAATTTTGTAGAAAAAAAAAATATAATTGTACCTCTACCACCGATGCACGGAAACGGATGTGATTTTTTTTAGTGTGGAGAATACAATTATTCAGGAAGGACTTGCCAGTGACGTGCAGTGAAATATTATTACATACCGATACATAAATTTTATAAATAAAACTGTTTTAAATTTAGATTACGTAAAAAACATGCATGAATTAAATTTAATGCATTACTAGAACGCAAAAAATATATTTATAATCAATGACATTTTATTTATAGACACGTTATATGAGAACAAAACGCTCTATAAAAATGGTAAAGTTTGACGAATTCTTACAATATCACCAAGAAAGAGCACACAAATATAATAATATATATTCAGGCACACACTGTAGACATATTTCTCTTTTACTCAAATGTAATCACATTATATTTATCTCTCACAACAACAAATAAAAATAACTATCGAAAAATCCATATAAATATATTAGCTCTCGATAAAAAATGTAGCATGAAATGACACGTCTGGTCGTCCCTTCAAAGTTGTAGTACCTACATTTTAACATGATTTCATCACACAAGATTTTGACTAGGATAATACGTCCGAACACTACAACACCTTGCGTGTAACTAATGTGCGTTAAGAATTGAGTAAGGCATGCGCCTTATTTTTTTTTACCAAATTTTAAGACTAGTAACGTATCTATTATTTTTATACATCATTATTTATAATCATGTTTGCTTCATTTAATGGCAGATTGAATCTTTGCTCGACGAATGAGAAAGTTTTTACCATCAACACACCAAGTAAACATATCTCTTTTTATGTGGTTTTATTCAAAGCCAAAGAAACACGACTCTGACACGTTTTTCTTTCTTATAATTTTTTTATCCATTTATTTTCTCCAATGACACCTGTATTTACTTCAAACTCTTCTTCTGAGGAAAAATTATAAATCTTTTATCCCTGTGTATGAAATTCAATGAAATGCTGGTAATTTGTCATTAACACATTAATAATTGCTAGACATGTCAATAGTTGATTATCGTGAGCATAAGATTTCATATCAATTCTATCTTCTTCTCAATGTGCCTCACAGGTCCCCCCGACCAACGTTGGCAACCGCTCTGGCGAAAGCTTCTGCCCTGCGCCGCCCGGAATAGATCCTCAACGCGCTTCATTCCGGTCCAATGTTTTTTGTGTATTTTTATTAAATAATTCGAAAATATAAATAAGTGCTTTTAAGTTTCAAAGATTTATCAATATTTTTAAATAAAATCATTTACATTGATTAACGATATGTGCTCGATATATAATGATATGTGATATAATTACATAAATGAAATAAATCATGCGAGTATACCCATTAGATGTAGAATTTTGTTGAAATATAGAATCAAAATAAGAAATTTCGTGAGAGACAAAAGGTTATAGTCAAGTAAATAACAGGTATTCATAGATAGAGACTTGGATTGAAGTAACCTAATAGAACGATGCTGTGTGTATTACAGATAGTAGGATTATGGGATTGAACGCTGTTGGTATATTGATATAGGGTTAGAAAGTTAGAAGAGGAAATAATAGGATAATATTGAGAATATTGTGCTGACTTTAAATGAAGGTAACTGTACAGACATTGATATCATAAACGAAATGATTATATTTATACACAATATAAACAGTGTATGAGCAAGTTGTTATTGATTGAATATATATTTTATGTGAAATACTCTTTGTTACATTTTATATTTTCACTAAATTCCTCTTATAATCAAGAAATTGTCCAATAATGAGTAGGTATGTTATTTTTGATCTACATAGTATTTTTTTCGGTTGTTAAAGGAATTGCCGTAACTAAAAAATACCTTTAAAATTATGTATATATTTTATTCAAAGTATTTTACTCAAATATCGTGTTTTTATCTTTGTGGTACATTTTAACAAAAATTAAAGTGTTTATATTTCCAAAATTTTATTATAAGGATGGTTCATGGTCTCGTATACACTAGTTTATAATGATGGTTCATTGTATCGTGTTCATTATTAAATAGGGATGGTCCATGGTATCGTATACCTACACTAGTTGTTTATGATGATGTTTCATGGTATCGTATTCACTATTATATTCGTATACACTAGTTTATAATGATGGTTCGTAGTATCGTATTCGCTATTATATAAGGATGACTCATGGTATTGTTTACACTAGTTTATAATGATGGTTCATAGTATCGTATTCACTATTATATAAGGATGGTTCATGGTATCGTATTCACATTAAAATATTAGATAGAGGAACAAAAAAGCAGGGGGATAAGATAGAAACATACATATATATGCTGATTGAAGGAACCTATATCCCGCAGCGGATGAAAGAAGGCCGAGGAAGAAGTAAACGATTCACTGGTTTCAAAAACACCAACATAAGTTACAATCATAACCATTCAATTTCAATAATAATATAGTGAAATAACAGTTCTACAGGTTCCAAATAACAATGTTAAGTATATAAGAGAAAGAATAATGATCTCAACGTACTTATTTTATATGCATAAGCAAAAATGTGGAGCAGTAAAGCAAAAGAGAAAAGAATGGCTTTTATCCTCGTTTTATATTCCCATAGAGGTGCTGGAATTTTCGGATGACTTTTTAAGGGTAGAGTCCGCAAAGTTGATATTTTAATCTCGTGACTGCGCCAGGAATATCGGGTCCTTTATATCTCGGTAGTATGTTAATGCTGTGTCTGGCGAGACCGGTGTCCCTACCTAAGTTACGCACACACACACACACTATAGTTCCTCTTCCGGCTATACCTATATTCCCTCTGTCCCTATTCTCGCATTATGCTTTATATTAAAAGCCAACAACGCACAGTGAGTTTGGACGGAATTGGGGATGCAAAATTGACACCGTACAGGGTGACTAATTGCAGCTTTGATACATTTTTGCCTACCCATAGAAGATTATGTCAAATTTATCGCCTCGAATTCGAAAATAAAAAAAAATTAAAATATAAACAATAAATTTACATAAACCACATTAATCAATATCATAAGGAAAGGGTATAATTGTAAAATGTTTGAATAGCAAAGTTAAAAAACGATAAAATTAAAAATATTTTCTTCTTCACTACAGTGTATGGAATATTTTTTTTTAATAATGTACATATATGTCCTTGTAACAAGTACATATACATCATCGTACATTCCCTAAATTAAGCATTAATTCTTGTGATATAGGTGAACAAAATCTGTCATGGCAGGATTCGAAATCGCGATCACTGGATTACTAACCCAACGCGTTAACCGCTCTGCCACCACCCGTCTATTATATTATATACCAACTATGAAAAATATTTTTACATGAAATTCTATATGTATCATGTCGAGATCGTATAGGTATTATAAGTTTCATCTTGATGGTTGTGTCATCATGACAAACTCTGATGGTGCAAAATAAAATATACATTAAATACATTTGAAACATACAAAATAAAAAAACAGCACCCTTGCAATGATAATGAATCATTAAACGGCGCTATAAAAATCCATATTATTATTATAATGTAATTCCAGTAGAGTATCCACATTATAATATTAAGCACAATAATAAAAATGCGAAAAGAATTT
Source organism: Molanna angustata (assembly GCA_963576475.1). Taxonomy (NCBI): domain Eukaryota; kingdom Metazoa; phylum Arthropoda; class Insecta; order Trichoptera; family Molannidae; genus Molanna; species Molanna angustata. Next base: position 34,888,527 of record OY754965.1, read on the forward strand.
TTAACATTTTTTCTTCAACTTTGACATTGTGAATATGACGTAATATTGCTTTGAAGTTGATGAATAATTTTGTCTCTACAAGCAACGTTGTGATTACAGACAAACAACAAAGCCAACTGAATAACATAATACTACAATAAATTTTAAATATTTTATTGAAAAAATAATATCATACCACGGTGGTCAAATATCGTGATTTTTATTAGCTATTGTTTTGAAGATTCTAAAACTTTGATTGTGTTATTTTTTTGCGTAATACCTGATTGAGTTATAATGAAATTTATGACTCTTTAATTATGACTATATTGATACCCAGTTACACCCGTGTAGACATTAAAAAAACATATCGGATGTCATTCGGATGATAATTAATTTGTTTACAACTCCCCCAGTACTAATCATCAATCATCTGTAATTGATCAGAAACAGGAGACACATGGAGCAAAAAAAAAACAAACAATAAAACGCATCGTGATAAAATATGTATACACGAGAGTAGGATAAATATTTACTGATCTCCCTGTGAATGTCCGTCCCCAGTTTTAGATATAGGGCCTTTTATTGCACCTGAGCCTAAATCTCGTGTGAATGCTAAATTGTTAGAGAGAGAAAGGGAAAACGCCCCCATAGAAGCTATGTTGTACAATATCTAGGTCTACCCTTCGCATCCCATCCAAAGCAAAAGCCGGTCAAATGGGTTAGTTTGTATTGTTTGTATTAATTAATCCATTCCGTGGATGCAGAATATGAAAGGTAAAGGTAAACTAAAGTCATGTATACTGAATGTATAACCATTAGATGATTTCCAAGAAAAACAAACCAAGTAAAGTCCGATTTTTTTTAAAGTGCCAATTCTATACATACACAAAAAAATGCATAGTATTTACGCATGTAAATGTATTAGTAGAATCGTGGTTGCTGATTGGTTTACACCATTTGGTGTCCTTAACAACAAACATCAACAAACCCGACAGTACGTATCTATCTCTCGAAGTGTGCGCACGTTTGATTTTTTATGGTGACCATGTGTTCTAAATTAGAATTGTTTTCATTGATGATTTTTTATTTCTAACTTATGTATTTTATTTTTAGTTTAATATCGATATATAATTATTATTATAAACATGTGTTATCACCGTTTTAGTATAGAATAAATGTCCATTATTTATTTGTATTAGTTAGATAGTTATATTATTTATGTATGTGTGTTTGCCTCAATGAACTATTATGTAAATATTTTGTATAATATAATTTATTATTTTGTAAAATAATATGTAACTGTTTATTATTATAAGGATTGATTACTTCATAATGTATTATTTTTATATTCCTAATAAAAGTATCAAATAAATATTTTGTTTAAATATTACTTTCCCAGGAGATGCCCATTAACATTTGCAGAAAATACCTAATAATGTAGACCCATTAAAGCCGCATGGTACCGGGGGTAAGTATAGGTATGAGTAGATTTGAAGGTTTTGAAGATATATGCATGTGCAAGTTACAACCGTTTTATATCATGAAATGATAAAAAAAATCCCATAATATTTTTTTCTTTTACACCATGGTCACCCTATGAGCTTTGGCACTTTTAAAAAAATCAGACTTTACCTAATAACAATTTCTAAAAAAAAATTCAAAATATTAATAATCAAAATAAACTTAACTAGGTACTCCAAGTGTGGATTGCACGAAATTGCCCGTAATCAAAATGAATTTTATATTGAAACTATAAAATAGTTTTTTTTACTCCTCACTAACCCAAGGGGATATAGTGGAGAGTTATGTTTTCGCAATTTTAAGGCTATTTTTTTATTGCAGATTATCAAATGGTATCATGCTGAGATTGTATTCTGAAAATTTCATCACAATGTATATGTGTGTGTGCTATGTCCTGTGTGATATGTGTACTGTATGTTAAGTACGGCGTTTTTTATTTTACTTTAGCAATTATAGACTAAAGTACTCATTCGATTATTTTCAAATATTGCAAATATGTATATCTAATACTCGCTTAGACCCCCATTTGATTTTGAAGGATATCTGAATAGTGTTTCTCATTTTTTTTCACGTCAAATATTTCAAAGTGACCCCAAGCGCAGTAAACTTAAAATATGAATTTATTATTTTCAAATTGGTAAAAAGGTACAAAATTCCATAAAATGGCATTGAAGAAACATCAAGTTTTCAAGATAAAATATTTATATAAAAAAATATTTAACAAACTCATTACATAAAAATATTGAAAATTTTCCATACAATAATTGAATACTTTGCGGAGTTATTTGGTAGTAAGGAGTATAGCGTTGGCCACAACCCACTCGTTTTATTAATAAAAAAAATAATGAAGAAATCAAATGTAGTATCATTTAATGATTCGGCGGATATTTTTGTGGTAGTTAATATAAACCATTTTTGAATTATAAATTTGCTATAAACCACTTGTTTTTTGAGTCACTTCGCGACATGTTTCGGAAGCGCTGTCCTTCCATCTACCGGCGTGTCGAGACTAACATGTTGAATTTGTGTGTATCTGTCTGTGAAGCGAGGGGGTTGGCGGTTGAGGGTTGGTTGGGTTAGTGGGGGGAGGGAAGTATTGTGAAGTGTTTTTGTTTTTGATGGGGAATATATTAAGTATTGGAGAAGTGTTATGAAAGGTATGGTTATTTATAAGTTTTATGCCGGAATTTATGTGTTTATGTACATAACCAAGTACATAAACATAAACACACATCAACACATAAATTCCGGCATAAAACTTATAAATAACCATACCTTTCATAACACTTCTCCAATACTTAATATATTCCCCATCAAAAACAAAAACACTTCACAATTCTTCCCTCCCCCCACTAACCCAACCAACCCTCAACCGCCAACCCCCTCGCTTCACAGACAGATACACACAAATTCAACATGTTAGTCTCGACACGCCGGTCGATGGAAGGACAGCGCTTCCGAAACATGTCGCGAAGTAACTCAAAAAACTAGTGGTTTATAGCAAATTTATAATTCAAAAATGGTTTAAATCAAATGTAAGCTGTTTAATAGGTCATGGACATATTAATAAATATTTAAGTATATCTTTTTACTCTTCACTAACCCAAGGGGATATAGTGGGGAGTAGTGATTTCGCAATTTTTAAGACTATTTTTAACTAGTAGGTATGATGCTGATATTGCATTCTGAAAGTTTCGTTACAATGTATCAGTGTGCTGTGTGCTATAGTACGGCGTGTTTATTTTACTTTATCGATTATTGACTAAAGTACTTATTCGATTCTTTTCTAATTTTGCAAATTTGTATATCTAATACTCGCTTAGATCCCATTAGATTTTGAAAGATATCTGAATAGTGCTTCTCATTTTTTTAATGTAATATTTTAAAGTAACCCTTAGCTCAGGAAACTCTAAATATGCTATTTTTATTTTTAAATTGGTAAAAAGGCAAATCACTTTCTTACAATGGCATTGAGAATTATCATTTTTTTATAATAAAACATTTAAATAAAAAATAATTTAATAAATTTATTTCATGATAATACTAAATATTTTCCATACAAAATTTGAATACTTTGTAGAGTGAAAAGTAATTATGGGATCTACAATACTTGTTTTAAAATTACACATTCAATTGATGAATTTGAACATATCTTAAACTCGATCAAAGGATTTACATCTTATTTTAATGATTTACAAGTACCCGGGTTAGTTTCCCTACCCGCATATATGTAACTGTATTATATAGAAGTTTGAGTAGACACCACGGCGCGTAGTACGAGATACAGTGAGATTTCTCCCATATCCCCAACGGAAACGGTTTGACTAATCACAATGTCGTAGTACGAGCGTTTCGGGTATATAATTTCCATACCATATCACACAAATATCACTAAAATCTTAAAAGTGGTAGTATGAGCGAATTCCGCAGGTGATTTTAAGGCAATGTCAACGGAATAATTTCGTCTGGTAGAGGGCTGGTCGAATCTACAAATCACAGTTGTTTGACGTTTCGTCAAGGTTAATGTGGCGTATTTCATATTGATTTACTTACGAGGAAAACGAAAATAACTAAAATCTTTACAAATATAAATATAATGCCGCAAAATAAGCGATTTTTAAAATTGTCTGATGTTTAATTTAAAGAAAAAACTATTTGTACAGCATTAGATTTAAATTTACTCTCATGACGAACTAACATGAGTTAAAAATGGTGGTGAAGCAATATTGTTTAGTTCTATAATATTATTATAACAGGCACACCCGTTTGAAAAATTTATTTCAACTACTTACCTACTTGCCATACTAATTACAGATATAACTCGAATATTTACAGAATTCAACATGACAACAATCTAAAATTTAATCACACAGACATTTTCCATGACTCCTTAGAAACTTACCGTAAACAAATAAAGCTATTTTAAAACCAGTTCCCTAACTCCTTCAAACAAGCTCTTTCCTTTACACCAATAATCCCTCTATTTCCTCATTTTATTCTTATTTTGTATTGTTTTTTTTTTATATCAATCATATTTTTCTCTTATTATTGTTATTCAAAATATTATTTCTACTTTATTATTTTAATTAGAAGAAAACATCATTGGCCTGTACTAATTTTAATAGCACCATATAATATGTAACCACAAATTTACAAAGCTGTAGTTTACTGAAATGAAATAAATAAATATAAGTACCTACATAAATATGTTAAAAAAATATGTTTATCTACCTACATAGTTATTCAATGAGAATATAAAAACAGAATGTTAGTAGGAAATAAAATTAATAAAGAACTTATGCCAGTAATGAAGCTTAATTTGCCATACACAATGCATTTAGTAGTACTAAATAACACAATGCATTTAAGTAGTACTAAATATTTCTTCCATTCCGTTGTAAAATAACTCTAGCTCAATCATTTCTTCTTCCATTGTTTGATTATGCCGATGTATGCTAATGAAGTGCATCTCAATAAACTTGAACGTCACAAGAATATATGTATCAGATTCATCTTTGGGTTCAAAAAATTTGATCATATTATATCATCTTACCTTCTTCTTTGTTGGTCCAGGATACGCCAGGGGCGCAATATACACATTTTGTCATTATTCTCTCGAATCAAAACCTGCCACAGTACCTCAAAAGCAAATTCACTTATTTATCCAATCATGGACTTCCACTCTGATCTGCTGAACGTACAACTCTATCCATCCCTATCCATAATTTCTCAGCTCTTTGTTCGAAGTACAACCAGAAAGATTATGGAATAGCCTTAGTCCGGAAATTGTGTTGTCTAACTCACTTTATATTTTCAAGAAAAAACTAAAGAAGGAATATTTATCCCTGAACACCTGATCCCAATTTCCTCTCCTTGTCCCTACCCTATCCTTTTTTTGTTATGAATTATTATTATTTTTTGTTTAATAGTATCTTAGTGTTATATATATTTTCTTTGTTTTTATTTATTTATTTAATATTGCTTCTCGGGCAACTAACAGGTACTATGTCAAATATTAATTTAACACGCACCCAATAACAAGTTGCCACATTCTGGAGACTAACGATATTAATCGTCTCACAGATTCAGACTGAAAACACAATTCAAAACTGTGGTTCCACCGGGAATCGAACCCGGGACCTTTGGATCAGTAGTCTGATACCCAACCATCTGAGCCACGAAGGCCGACAAGGAAGGTTTACTTTTACTCTTATTCTTTTTTTGTTACACAATTTTGTCATACTTTGTTATCTGGTTGGTTGGAAGAAATTGCCTAATAGCAATAAGCCCGCCAGTGTACAATATATTTGTTTATATTATGTACAGAAAGATGAATAAATAAATAGACATAATATACAGTTGAGAGAAGAATATAATACCTATATTATAATAAAGAAAGGTGTCACCACGAATCATAAGTCGGGGTTCTTGACCTCCACCGAACCCCTGGGGTCCGATCGAACCCAGGTTAAGAACCACTGCAATAAGACAATATTTTATTTTATTTCATCTCAACAGCTATTTCACAAATTGCTTAAAAGCATTACACATATCAAAGCCAATTATAGAGATGTCTTATATTATTTTAAAAGCTGAGAATAGTTAAGTAAATTTGGTAGGTAGATATTCAGTATACATAGGTATAAATAAAGTATAATTGTGCCAATACAATCGCCACAATACATTGATATTTAGTATGATGAGGTATTATTTGTCCTTTGGTCACTGTACTTTTAACGCACGGGTGATCTATCTCCACACCTTATGAAAACATTACAAGGAAAAAAAGTTAAACGGTATAATATGGTTAACAGATAACACAGAAAATAAGTTTGCATTTTTTTATGCCTAATAGGACGGTGACCGGTATGGGGATGATGAAGTAAAATATGGAAGTATGGATGTGGGTTTTGTGGGAGGGTGTATGTATGATAATAAATTCACTGTTGTAACGTGGATAGCAGTTACTTTTTTTTTGAAGCAGTCAAGATTAACGTAAGATGGATCAATCGTTAAGTATTTCTGATTGTATGAGTTGCAACTGCGATTAATAAAGGAGTTTATATGTGTTAATTTTACATTTGCTTAAGTTGAAAAGTTCAATTGTCGAGTGGGTCTCTATAATTGATTGATTCTGTTAGCTCTGGAGAGTTCAATAAGTATTTTGTAGAGGAATATGATATCTGTTAAGTTTCGTCGTCTCTTATCGAAGCTCATAATGTTATAGGAACGAAGACACATAAAATAATCATCTGAGACGCTATAGTAAAATCTGTTGTTGAACTGTTTGATAATATAATATTATGAGATGAGCCGTTAACATAAGACGAGTAGCTGGAGGCAGTTTTCCTGTGATTTAGAGCTCTGGAAGTTGCAAGTCCATTATTAACTTGAAAGATATAGTAGAAACTACATAAACGCTAAGTAATATGAAAGAAAAATTGACATAAAATAGAGCCGATAAAGGCATGAGAGGATTCCAAGAAAACATTGACACGACTGTGTTTTATATTCTGAAAGAAGTTTAATTTATAGACATACATGTATGAAGCGAATAATGTATGCAAAAATAAAGGATGTGTTGCTCGGTTCTCTAACCTATGACAGGTTCACAAATGAGAATCTAATAAAAATGTCATTAACAAATAAATATGGTCAAACAAATGGAATGGAAGTTAAGAAGTAAAAGTCATTCAATAAAAATATGGTATAACCATTTGAATGCTTTCCCTTAAGTTGGAACGTACAAACATGTGAAACTTTGCACGGGGTGATATGACATAGCACTTAGGTACCTATATCTATTTATAAAATTTCAAATTTGACACCCTTCATTAATTTATACATACCTACCATTGAAAGTACTTGCTGTCGACAGGGCGGGATGGAGGCAGTTTCTTGAGGAGGCCAAGGCCTTCACCGGGCTGTAGCACCATTGCTGATGATGAGCATTGAAAGAATTATAATTGGCTGATTGACATTTCAAGAACAGCTTTTCATGAAATTCTTTATGACATACCAAACGTAAAATAAAAACTCATTTAATAGATTGGTAGAGATTTATATATTTTATGAACATAAAATACACAAGTAAATAATGTAGGTATCATTATATATCAGGAAAAAAAATGAAACTCTTCAAAAAACAATTTAATATATGCAGAATTCAAAATTGTAAAATACCTACACTTTATTTTATTATTTACACCAATTCTATAATTAAGAGATATTTGCTTCACCAGATTAAAGTGTTCTGAAACATGCCACAAATTTGTAAAGTTTCTGTTTCTATTAGTCATTTCAATTTATATAAATGCACATCCATACAGAATTTTTTATGAATTCATACAGAAACATTGTAATCTAAAAATTGACTAATAGATACTTTTAGACAATCAGTTATTTGTATTATAATTATTTAGTATTAATACAATATTTGTTTTTTGGGAACAAAAATAAATAGAAAAATATAAATCTGCAAGTTCATAATATTATGATACTTTGTTATCTCATCTCTATAAAACTCACACTGTATTATACTGAACTTATGTTAATGAAGAACTGAGAGATTAGATTCTTATGTTAGTACTTTTTTTTAATTTCATTTAAATAATATAATAAATTTATATTATCAAATATCGTGTTTTTATATTTGTGGTTCATTTTTAATATATAATTAATTGTTTAAGAAACATATACTTTAATACAGTATACAAAAAAGACTGATATGTTAAATCAAATACTAGTAGCATTTAACACATGAGATGATCCAACTGTCGATAGCGATAGTATTTATAGTTGAAGAATAAGTACCAAACTATAAAACCATAAATACAAATTATTTAATATTTTAAGATATTTGGTTTTCTATACAACACATGTAGGTATGTATGTCAAGATAGCGATAGTATAGAGGGCATTCCTTTGATCCTACCCAGAATATGAAAACAGCATGATGGTATGTATGTATGTTTGGAGATTAGTATTAAACAATTAAGTCTTCTTAGATATTGTGTGTATTGTGTGTAACAATTAAGTCTTCTTAGATATTGTGTGTATATTGTGTGTAAGCGACTGCCATATAAATTGTATGAAGCAATGTCGTCATTAAATTCAATGTTTACAAAAATTGTTAAAAAAAAATTGAGATGTGCTAATACAACATTAATATTTTTTATAGAAAATTAAATTATCTAGTTGGGGTGTTTCAGATTTTTTCGATATTTTTAAATTATTTGGAAATATAAGGAGTTAAACTCATAAATTTTTCATAAAAAAAATATTTTTCTTAAAAAAAATTGTTTGACAAACCCTAGAATTTTTTTGAAAAAACCAATTTGAGTTTTTGTATTTGTCTATGTTTGTACCAATTTTCAGCGTTCTAGCTTTTATGGTTTCTGACATATATGGAAAAATAAACCAAAAATTCAAAAGTTGATAACCCCTGACTGAAACAATAATTCACCATTCTGAGTACAAAAGTTTTGTATGCTTATAAGTGTTTATATATTTTGAAATTTTGGGCTCTGTAAATTGAGGGGATCAAAAGTTATAGGGGGGGGGGACAGACACACACAGACACACAAAACTCACATAAAATGTTCTACTCCGAATTCTGAGTAAACCCATGTATGGGAACATATATGCTGCGAGGCCTCTAGTTGGTGTTATTATCATGCAAAAAGTCCACTACGCCATACAAAATGTTCCTTCGTACACGCATTTTGGCTTAATAATGTCGATTCATTCAGAGAATTGAATTCTCATGAACGAATCGACAGTTGGATAAATCAATTCTGACGATGCTAGTTATATAGCAGAATTGTATATTGAAAGTATTATCAATGATTTAAAAATATAAAAAAAAATCAATTAAGCATTGTCTTCTTCGCTTTGTCTGTGGTCCAATTTAGCTGGGATTGCCTCTCCTTTAAATTCAACTACGCCAATCTCGCCTATCCTGGGCTAGATCAGTGACTGTTGGTCATCTTAAAATGTGGCCATATCATCTGAACCTGTAAACAGTGTAAATATTTTTTTTGTTAAATATTAAATTGTATTCATTATAGCAAATGAATATTTGAATTCATTATAACTTATATGAATTATCTATGAATATCTGGTATAGTCTTAGTTTGGATATAACATCTTCAATTGCAATTTATAAGGTGCTTGAAATTGTGAGAGAGGCTTCCAAAGGAGATCTGCAAATCATCTCTTAGGCCTGACTTGACAATATACTCTCTTTCATTGAAAAGAGCTATTTATGTGGAGCTGACTGTTCCATGGGACACAAATATTCCAAAGACCACCAATACAAGCTAATCAAGTACAAGGAACTGGTACATAAAACAGTTCAAAAAGGCTTTAACACAAATATATATGCTGTAGAGGTGGGGGCGAGAGGCCTGCCTGCAAAGTTTTAAATTCCTATTTTAAAGACCTAAGTCTCCGTAGAGGTAAAATAAAAGAAAATTTGGATAGAGTGGTAAAAGCAGCATTATCCGCGTCCGATTTGATTTGGTTCCGCAGGGGAGTGGAGTATCAATCGTAGGTTGGTTGCTGAGTGGTGAGCGTGACTCAAGTCATAAAGGATCCCTTTAAGCCCTCAAACATGGTCGCAAGCCCATTTGGCTCATCTATTCTGGCTGGTATTCTGGTTGCCTGTGCTCGTGGCCCTGGATTCGTGGACGAAGTGAAACCACAATTGCCTTTCTCTTTATTTTCTAAAAAAAAAATATCTGTTAACACATAGGTAGGTACTCTTTGAAGTATAGCGAATTTTGTTTTTATTAATGAAATGCTTTTTTCATTATAAACATTATTTATATTTTTTTGTATGTATTTTTACTCCTCACTAACCCAAGAGGATATAGTGGGGAGTTATGATTTCACAATTTTTAAGGCTATTTTTTTTATTGCAGATTATCAACTAGTATCATGCTGAGATTGGATTCTGAAAGTTTCATCACAATGTATCTGTGTGTGTGCTATGTACGGCATGTTTATTTTACTATATCGATTATAAACTAAAGTACTCATTCGATTTTTTTCAAATTTTGCAAATTTGTATATCTCATTAAACCCCATTAGATTTTGAAGGATATCTGAATAGTGCTTCTCAATTTTTATTACTTTCAAATATTTCAACATGACCCCAAGCTCAGGAAACTTTAAATTTGAAATTTTTATTTTCAAATTGGTAAAAAGGCACATCACCTTCATAAAATGGCATTGAAGAAATATCAAGTTTTCATTATAAAATATTTAAATAAAAAATAGTAAAACAAACTTATTTTCTGAAAATGCTAAATATTTTCCATATAAAATTTGAATACTTTATAGAATGACTTGTTAGTGAGGAGTTTAGCGTTGGTCACAACCCACTCGTTTAGTTTGTGATGATTTTCTTTTACCATTTTAATTTATACAATTGTATATGAACAATTTACAAAACATAATATGTTGTCTTTGTATCTGGGGGCCTAGACAACGTGTCATTTAAGCTAAGCGTTATATCGCTAAGCGATAGTAAATGTATGAAATTGGTCGCTATGACAACACGTGACAGCCACAAATTTCATACATTTCTATCGCTTAGCGATATAACGCTTAGCTTTAATGGCATGTTGTCTAGGGGGGCTGATTGGAAGGAATTATTAAATGGCAATAATGCCAATGTTCAATATTTTGACACAAACATAATATGTAGGTACTAACATAAAAAAAAAATATGTCGTTGAACATATTTGACGAGTAGATCTCAGACTTTTTCTTTTCTTCATGTCCCTGTTGTTCCCCGGAAGATATCCCTAGATTATCAGCCCAGAATAGATTCTCCACTCGTCTTATCCCAGTTCATTCTCTGAAGATGGTTAAATTCTGAAAGAGAAAAATCAGTTGAGCACTGAATTATGACCAACGCATAATATCTGTTGACTGGCATAGAATTGTTTTTACTCAAGGAATGGGTATGTCCTTGAAACAAGAACAAATATGACTTGCCGACAGCAGTAGCACAGTTGGTAAACCGTTTGAATTATGTGCAGGCGTCCTAGGTTCGATCCCCAGCAAAGGAGAAATTGATTTCAATTCATTCCTCACGGAAATGTTGCAAAACATAAATGTGTCATTTGAACCTAACCTAACTCAAAATAAATATTACGATCGTTAAATTACCTAGGATTAAAGTTCAGTTGGTTAAAATTGTATATTTCACTAAAAAGTAAATACTTTTACAATACTAAACTGAACTTTTTACAAATAAAATATGATTTTAATGTAATCGTTTAAAATATATCGTGTTTCTTAAATTAAACAAATAGGTACTAACCTTTTTCAATTACGAATACACTTTTTTTACACTTTCGCGGATATAATAAAATTTTCGTATAGTATTACTAAACATTTTGTTTAGTTAATTAAATGATTATTGTCATTATTGATAAATGACGAGGCGACATCGATATTTCCAATATTTCAATTTGTCATTTGTATAGTGGTGTGGGCACATGAAAAAAATGTACAGCACTACAGTGTTGCCAGTGGGAAAATTAAAAATTCGATAAAACCAAAAAATTCGATAAAAGTTGTAGACAAACATTGATGAGACCTCTCGTCTACCACGAGGAAACATCAAGCCAAGGTGTGGGGAAGAAAAGGAGAGAAATGATGGTGACACTATGAAATTGTAGTAGTACGGCGCATTTATTCAAAATATCAGCATTGTTCGTCCATGGCAATTAAATAATAAAAAACAAAACAACAGACAACAAATAAAACAGAAACACGTGGCATCTATCGAAACGAACTGTCAAACACACGCGAACACACGAAAAGACGCCGACCAGAATATACCGCCCCAGGGTACAGCGACATCCTTACTCCAGGCATGTCACTGTCTTCCACGTGGTGACGGTAGATCGGTGGGGCCCAGCCTCTGCGTCAGGCTAGCAGGTCTTCCTCGTGTCCGGCGTGGTTTCTTCTTCTCCTCCTGATCTCCTCCTCCAGACCGTCACCCATGGCTGGCTCTGTGCCCCACGACACGCTATGACGGCGCATCTCGACAGAGGTGGCATACCAGTCGGGACCTCACCGGAAGGCGAACCGACGCCCCAGACGACACGGATTGCCCTTCGTGGTCCAATCTGCGAGCCGCCGCGTTCCCTACGCGGTGGCCCCACACTGCGCTCTGCCTCCAACCTCCTGTCCTGTTGATGCCCTCATCTTGGTTCTGGGGCACCATCAGCGTCCATGCGCGTGACGGGTCCTGTCACACAGACCTCCTCGTGCTCTTGAAATATGGCCGCCATCGGGACGCGCGTGTCGACCGATGACGGCGTCACACCAAACCGTCCGTCCTCCACCAGCGTCGAATGCCAAGAGCGCGCGTGCCATAGCGCGTGCTAGCTGCTTCCTTGTCGTTCTCTCACGCCGTCAGGGGCGCTAGTAGTCTTCCGCCAAAATGTTGCCGCGGAAAAAATTAAAAATTATTGTTTTTCGACAACACTGTTTTTCGGCTATAACAACATCTTGAACTTTTAGTCGAGAAGGTGAGTGATTTGCATGTAAACCAACGAAGCAAAAAGACACAAATTCGCGCTCTGCGCAACCGGGAGATCCTTCAAGATATTTGGCGAATATCATACATAGGTATATACTTATAAATCGTAATGTTTATATGGTTATACATATTACATATGCGCTCTGAAAGGACGGGAGGTACTGAAGGGACTGGCGGCATTAAAGGTACGGGAGGTACTGAAGGGAAGGCTTCCCGTCCGTTCAGGCCAATCAGTTCCGTTGCTATAGGCTTTTCAGTAGCTCCCGTCCCTTCAGGACCTTCAGTATCCCCCGTCCCTTCAGGCCATTCAGTACCTCCCGTCCCTTCAGCCCTTCAGTACCTCCCGTTGTAACAGGCCCTTCAGCACATCCCGTCCCTTCAGGATCTCCTCCCAGAACCTCCCACCCCTTCAGTGCTTCCCGTCCCATTAACGCCTCCCGCCCCTTCAGCGCCTCCATCCCTTCAGCGCTTCCCGTCTCTTAAGTGCCTCCCGTCCCTTCAGTGCCTTCCGTCCCTTCAGCACCTCCCGCCCCTTCAGCACCTCCCGTCCCTTCAGCACCTCCCGTTCCTTCAGCACCCCCGTATTTGCAGCGTCTCCTATCCCTTGAGCGTCTCCCATCCCTTCAGCGCCCCCCGTCCCTTCACGCCCCCGTCTCTTCTGAGCCTCCCATCCCATCAGGCCATTCATTACCTCCCTTCCCTGCAGTGCCTTCAGTATCACCCGTCCCTTTTGTGCCTCTGTTCGGCTCAGTGCCTCCCTTACGCTCAATGCATCCCGTCCTTCAGTGCCTCCCGTCCCTTCAAGACATTCAGTACCTCCCGTCCCTACAGTGCTTTCTGCGCCTCCCGTTCCTTCAGTGTCTGTCGCCCTTTCAGTGCCTTCCGTCCTTTTAGTGTTACCCCTCTATTCAGGCTCTTCAGTATCTCCTGTCTCTTCAGGCCCATCAGTACATTTCGTCCCATCAGGCCCTTCAGTGCCTCCCGTCTCTTCAACGCCTCGCGTTCCTTCAGTGCCTCCCGTCCCTTCATCACCTCCCGTTCCTTCAGCGCCTCCCGTCCCTTCAGCGCCTTTCAGCTTCCCGTTCTATCAGCCTCCCGTCTCTTCAATGTTTCCCCTCCCTTCATCGTCTCTCATTTCTTCAGAGCTTCCTGTTTCTTCAACGCCTCCCGCACCTTCTGCGCTACCCGTCCCTTCAGTGCCTTTCATCCTTCCGTCCTTTCAACCTCCTGTCATATACACCTCCCGTCCCTTCAATGCCTCCCGTCCCTTTAGCACCTCCCGGTCCTTCAGCGCTTTCTGTTTCTTCAGCGCCTCCCGTCCCTTCAGCGCCTCCCGTTCCTTCAGCGCCTCCCGTTCTTTCAGCGCCTCCCGTCCCTCCAGCGCCTTCCGTCCTTACAACGCCTCCCGTCCTTTCAGTGCTTCCCATCCTTTCAGTGCCTCCTTTCCTTTCAGCGCCTTCCGTCCTTTCAGAGCCTCCCATATCTTCAGAGTCTCCCGTCCCTTCAGTGCCCTTCGTTCCTTCAGCCTCCCATCCCTTCAAACTCCCGTTCTTTCAACACCTCCGGTCCCTCCAGAGCTGCCTGTCCTTTTAACGCCTCACGTTCTTTCAAGGCCTCCCGTCCTTAAGGATTATTATGACCTGGTTTTAAAGGTACGCCTTTTTATAAATTGGCCACCTTGAGTACGTTGTTATTGTATTGTGTCATACTCATTGTTAGATGCAAACTTTTTAAAGACGATCATCATTAGAATGTTTATTTTCAACGCCGAGCATCATCTATACAGAATATACCGCTATACCGAATTTATTGCGCCGAAAATTCTGTTTTGAATTTGAAATTTACCAATACACAATCGGCGCATAATCCTAATCTATTTTTTCTACAACAAATGCCGGAAGAATCACGTGACCACCATGTACTTTTTTGTATGGAGATAACCACAATTACTTTTTATTTATCGTATGTTTATATTATGAAGTGTTCAATTTCTTGAGTATATTTGATCTTTGTTTATCTTGGATCTTTTTATGATATATCTACATCGATCGATGTTTTTAACCGTTATTATATTAAATTAAAACGTGATTAAAAAATACTGTCCGTCCGTAGGTAATGCAACTTGCATCATACAAGTACTTTTTCCTACTCATCTTATGTAATTGGGTCAAGACATTAATTTATTAAAACTCTTGTTTATTAGATGTCTTAATTGCACAGCACTTTTATTGTATTTATATAAAATATTGATTCATATATTATTGAATATAATGAACCGAGTAAAAACCAATATCAACCAATTCGAAATTATAGTTTCATTTAGGTATTATAAACGAATCATTTCTTCGAGGCATAATGTTTTGTTGAATGTAATATTCATTTGGATTATCTTCATTTTCTTCCCGAGTCAATAAAAAAAGCCAAAACGTAATGCAAATGCGCCATTTTTAAGAAACGTTGAAAAGTTGTTAGTTTCATAATTTCACTGCGCCGTCGCGCCTCCTATCGGACAGAATTAATTTCACTTACGAATTCACTCAGCTCATACTACCATTTTAACTTTTGTGACAAGTAATAGGTATCCCACGGATCTCCCAATTATTAGGTGACAAGTATCGATTCCGTATCGTTCATACTAGGCTCCCACACACATTTAAAAGATCATTAAACCGTGTAAATAATGTAAATTTACATAACATGTTACACAGTTTATAAAAAAAGGTTCATCATCCTACCTACATAAAATTTCAGAACACTCATTTTAAAAAAGACGATAAATTTAATATTCAATTAGTGGCCATATTAGTATTTTGAAAAATCCTTTGGGACTAAAATGTTGATTTAAAATACATTTAGTAAGTCAAACTAATACTATTTAGACACGAAACAAGATAAAAGCGACTATGTTATCTTCGAAAAAAACATATTTACATTTTTTACGTTGGTATGTATCGACAAATCTAATAATTATTGTAGTCCATACGATTTATTTTAGTTAATAGAACGTTTTTATTTGAAGAAACCAAATGATAGGTAAAATCTATAAAATATACTCAACTAGACAACTAGACTGTAAAAGACTAATAAAAAGAATCTAAACTAACAATTTAAGCAATGAATATCGAAATAAATGATGTATCATTCTATGACAATAAAATATCCATAGACATTTGTACCGATGATTTTTGTGTATATATATTTTAATAAACTAGTTGCATGTAACACATGAGATCCAACTGTCGATAGCGATAGTATGTATAGTTGAAGAATATGTACCAAACTATAAACCCATAGATACAAATTATTGAATATTTTCAGATATTTTGTTTTCTATACAACATATGTAGGTATGTATGTCAAGATAGGATAGTATGGAAGAAGATCCTTTTTCCTACCCAGAATATGCAAATTGCATGATGGTATGTATGTATGTTTGGAGATGAAGTAACAAACTATTAAGTCTTCTTACATATTGTGTATAGGCGACTGCCATACAAAATATATGAAGCGATGTCGTCACTAAATTCAATTTTTAAAAAAATTGTTAAAAAAAAATTGAGATCTTCTACTACAATGTTAATATTTTTTATAGAAAATTAAATTATCTAGTTGGGGTGTTTCGGCTTTTTTCGATAATTGTAAAAGTTTTGGAAATATAGGCAGTTAAACTCATAAATTTATCATAAAAAAAATATTTTTCTTAATAAAAAATGTTTGAGAAACCCTGGAATTTTTTTGAAAAAACTAATTTGAGATTTTGTATTTGTCTATGTTTGTACCAATTTTCAGCGTTCTACCGTTTATGGTTTCTGAGATATATGGAAAAATAAAATAAAAATTCAAAAGTTGATAACCCCTGACTGAAACAAAAATTCAAAATTCCGAGTATAAAAGTTTTGTAGGCCTGTAACTGTTTATATATTCTGAAATTTTAGGCTCTGTAAATTGAGCGGATCAAAAGTTATAAGGGGGGGACGGACACACAGACACACACACACACAGACACACAGACACACACACAGACACACACACACAGACACGAAATGTTCTACTCCGAATTCTGAGTAAATCCGTGTATGGAACATATATGCTGCGAAGCCTCTAAGTTGGTGTTTTTTGACTTCAAAGTTGGAAAATCCATGAAAAAAGTAGACCTCTCCATACAATTCTCGCGTATTCTGGCTTGATACATTGTCGATATGTTAAGAGAACAAAGTTCTCCTGAACAAATCGACAGTTGGACAATGATAGATTGTGTGCTAAAAATGTGAATTCGTTAATTTATTCGTATTTCAACAACAACGAAAACGTAAAAATAACGTTTTCAAACATGTATACCGAACCATGATTAAATTTAACAAGGAAACACTAGATTTGATTAATGTAATGAATTCATGAATTCACACCACATCTCTGCACGCTGTTTCGCTATAGAGGTCATACAAGTTCAATTCATTCATGATTTTTTTTTCATACGTGTTATGCCAATTAATATTCATTTTAAGTAAGGAATGGATGTAAGATGATTAAAAAATGAACAGTAAGACGAAATGTAACTGAGTTTTTAAACGTAAATGAATATTAAAAAAAAAATAGATAATTACTTTCTTAATTCCAAAATAAATACCAAAGATTATGTTTATGGTTGGTTCTAATTTAAACTTTTAAATATAATCTGCAAAATCGCAGGATTATATCGGGAATGATATATCAGGACATAGCAGGATTAGTGCGAAAGTGATATGAGGCATGGAAAACTTAACTCCTTTATATCCCCACAATTCCTACATATCCCATTATAATCTGCAAGTTTTAATTTTTAATAACTTATCTGGTTTTTTGTATTTTTTATCTTTGATTTCTGTGGCATATATCCTTAATTTCAAACTCACTTTACTGTTTACGTTATTTTATTTTTATATTACGCATGATGAATGATGAAGGAACTATATTAGTTTGGTAAATGCAACATTCAGTATTGTATTTTATTTTATAACTTGCAAATTTCTGTATGTTTCCCATAAAGAGAAATGGGTCACAGAATCCATCATTAACAAACACCTTGTAGTGGACCCAACAGCTCGAGATCCAGGCTTTGACCTAGAGCGAAAATTTTGGATACAGCAAAATAGAGTAAGAATGGAGCAGGGTTGCTGCAACCATTTACTCTGGAGGTGGGGGAAAAGGGATAACCCTGATTGTGAGTGTGGAGCCGAGCAGACAATAAGACATATAGTACAGGACTGCCGACTCAAAAAGTTCAATGGTGACCTCCAGGACATCCACAGGGCGACCCCAGAGGCGGTGGAATGGCTGGCGGGGCTGGTGCCAAGGATTAAACCTACTTTTGTGACGCAACCCACACACAGGTGAAGAAGTTTTACACCGGAGAGAGAAGGCCAAACGAAAAGTAAGTAAGTTTCCCCTAAAATTAAATAAATAAATATAATTAAGTATATCAATGATCTATTTACAATAAAACGATCTATGGAGAAATTCTTTCAATCTAAATGGTACATTTATTGATGCAGTATCTTCAAGGTGAGTTATCTGGACTATGTCATTTTGTTTTGAAGCGAGTTCTGCAAGAAGACAATCAGTCCCTATAAGTTAAGCTTCTTGTGATATAGGAAGACTAGCTTATAGATAGTTGTTTTGTAATGACCAACATGGATATGGGAATAATATAACTTTATGACCATTTAAGTTTACAATAAATTATTTCCAACAATGTTCGCCATCTTCTGAATTAATCTAAAATGAGAGATAGATCGGTTCAGAGGCCAGAGGCAGTCAAATTCGGAAACATTATTTAACAAACTGAAAAGTAGAGGACGGGGCATAACGGAAGGGTTATGGAGTTGGAGAGATAAAACACAGATGGCACCACTGTAGTGTCAGGGGTTATTATCTTTAATGTGTTGGCACTTAAGACTTCTGTTAATATTTGATAAAACACCGTAAGAAGGGTGCAAAATGGAAAATCTAATAAAATTTGTGTCGCGTTGACTTTCGTTTTAAGCGGAGAGGTAAGTGCCTGATGCTAGCCTTTCTTAAGAACAACGTCCGACGCTCATAATGCAATATGAGGTGAGTAGGTACTTACACTTGAAGCCTTTATAAAATTATGAGGAATGTTGTATGTAGGTACCCACTAACCTAATACCTATAATGTTAAACACAACATAGTGCAGCTGTTTCATTATAATATTCAACAACTTTGCCATAATAATACGAGACTTGGGTAGGAACCTACTTCACGTCCCCATAAGTATTTCATATTCAATTAAAGGTACATTCGTCTACCTACGTCAATTGAATTCCAACATAAGCAGACAATATGAAATGTTTGGTCTAAAAGGAATTGTGAAGGATTACTAGTAGTTAAAATACTTTTTAGTTCATTGCTGAAACTAAAGTGTGTTTTTTAAGTATATACAATATATCCCATTGTATCCTACTATTCTGGTGAATTATTGTTCAACTTGTATACATACAACCATCACGCCACATCTCTATAGTAACACAATCCTATCTCGACAATGCTATCATTTTATTGAAACTTTTTACGGAACCCTCTTCAATATAATGTTATTTTATTTCATTTTATCGAGTACAAACAGTCGTATGTATCTACAATGTATAAGCACAAATGAGTTACCAGCATTAGGACCAGTGAAGCCTCTCAATATTACATTTTTTAATTATTTTCAAATTTAAATAACAAAAACAATAATCAATTATTCAATTTATAAACAAATAATTAAATCAATGAATTAATAAAAAATAAAATAAAAAAACAAATAAATGTATAAATAACAAACATAAAATAAATGTGATAAGTCTTTGCCATAATTTCAACTTAATATTATTTATTTCATCATAACTTCGATCATCTGTCGTTTTTTTGGTGTGGTAATACTACAATAGAACATTAACTATTATTTATTATATTACATTCGCTTACATATTCATACCTTATTACTTCATTTCTCACTATACCATAATCACTCATAATTTCGGTTTCAAAACAATGTGTTTCGAAAAAAGTTTTTTTCGAGAATAATAATTATACTTTTCAAATTGCATTTGAAAAGAAGTATGACAAAGCTCCCAGTGTATTGAATGTTATTTAAATATTTTATAATATGCTTAAACTGTGCCAAGAATCACAATACAATTGAAACTAAATAAATTGGACTCAAAAGACGAAACGTGAAAATCTACTTTGAACCGAAGATTTATAAATAGATCTCAAGAAATCAGTTATAGTTCATTTTAAATGTGTGCTTTAACAAAAAATCATTTATTAATTTCAAAGCTGTAAGTATAGATACATATTTCTATTACGTTTGCTGATAGTGATGGTTTGCCAGTGTGAAGATTGAAACTAAACGTCTTGTACATACAATGTCCATCGTCAACGAATTAAACAATTACGTTTTAGTTTTCGTTATGTTGACGCCAACATATGTTCGCCGACGGAATCAATTCTGTGAATCCACAAAAATGTGTTTCATTTGACCCTATATCATGGGCCGAGTGCAAACAAACATCATTCCAAACACAAATAATTGAATTAGTAGACAATTCCATCCAATTTACCAATTTGTTAACGATGCGGGGTAACCCTTTGCCGCCTGCTGCAATAAAACATGTCAAAGGGGAACAGACAATTTGTAAGAATACGTAAAATGTCACACGGATACACTAAACAACAACATATGGTTCGTATAATAACAATCCTTGAAGTTTTTTTTTTCATAAAAAATCATTTGCCTGGATGTAAACGATAGTATGTTATGAATTCGAATGTATTTTCATAACATATTGAAATGTAAATGGGTAGATAATTCCACCAGTTTAAGTTTTTATTTAAAATGAGTGGGTTGTGGCCAATTCTCTACTCCTCACTACCAAGTCACTCCACAAAGTTTCCAAATTTTATAAGATTTTTTTTATAAAATGCCATTCTATAAAAATGATGTGTCTTTTCAGCAATTTCACTTTGAAATTGAGAAGCACTGATCAGATATCCTTCAAAATAAATTATGGGGTCTAAGCGAGTATAAGATATACAAATTTGAAAAATTTGAAATGGATCGATTAAGTACTTTCTATAATCGATTAAGTAGAATTAACATGCTGTAAATAGTTCATAGCACATAAGTAGGTACACAACACATACCTACACAGATACATTTTGATGAAACTTTCAGAATACAATCTCAGCATGATACTACTATTTAATCTGCAATATAATAAATAACCTTAAAAATTAGTAATTCATAATTCTCCACTATATCCCCTTGGGGTAGTGAGGAGTAAAAATATTATGAAATTGAAACTTAAACAACAGAAAAAAAACTGTCCTCTAACGTCGAGCAGTTATTAAAAAAACGAATCGGTTAGAAATTACTAAAAAATCGTATAAATGACTATACATATGTAGCTGATGATCAACGATAAAAATAAATTCACCAATATTAGTAACGAATTAAATTCAGAATCCACGAAAATAAAAATAAAAGCAAAAAGAAATGTAAAGAAAAACTAGATAAGTCTATAGCTTCTAAAAAATAAGAAAAATACATAGTTGTATAAAAATATTCAAAGAAAATTTAAGTTAAGATCTGCATTTGTTTCTATCATTTAGAAACAAATAAAAAGAAGTACTAAAATAAAATAAAATAATAAGCAGAATAACAAATGAAGGTATGAAAGAACAAATAAACATAATAAGTAAATATTAATTATTAATATAACGAAATATACACAGTGGAATCTAACATGCAGTTATTAATATTGCCTATATACGGATCCATCTATTTTTAATGACGTATATGTATGTAAATGGTGTGATAAAGAATAAATAAAAATAAATAAAGTCATATGTCAAATTACCTAAACCTACAGAGTTCGCCATATAGGTACCTACCTTTAATAAACTGGAGAGTTTTTTATTGTCTTTATTCTAAAAAAAACCCAGATATACAAAATGTGTATTAAATTCAAATATTCCTCCCCTTCTGTACACATTTGTTTTAAAACAAGAGATTACCTTACTCGTGTAAATAAATAACAGGACATAAAACCGGCTAGAGAGAACATAATACTTTTTCATCTTATTTATATTTCTCCTAGACCTTTGTACTAAACAAATTAGTCGAGCACCTCTTGGGTGTTTTTAAGGTCTCTAACATGGCAGCTGTACAAATTGGCGGCAATCTATATCAACCAGTACAGTACCGGATGTCGTATTCAGCCACGCTTCTCTATTTAAAATCGACCGTTCTATATTATTTGAAATGAAACCACTTGGTCGGTTTCCGCTTTGAGTTAGGGATGATTTGAGGGAGGCATATATAAGTAGGTATATGTACTAGTTATGAACTGCTATAACGAAAACAAAATGAACTATTAATATGCATATTTGAAACATGTGCACGTATTACTCATAACCTTAATGGACCGTTTGCGTTTTATGCATGGATGACCAGGTTTATTTATCAACAGTTTGTCTAATGTACCGGACAAACTAACCACCGATACCTATTATAGGTCGAATTAATTGGATACATAAAAACAATATGAATTCTTTACACAATACGAATAGACAAGTACGTACGTACAATTGTTGTCCTTCGTGGTTCAGGCAGTTGGATATCTGACTACAGTGATCTAATTTTACAGTGCACTTTGGCTGTATCTGTTTTATCCTAGTTTCACTCACATACAGTTGACACAAGAATCGATTTTGGATGAATTTGCTTTTTTCAATCTATTGGTTCGTGGTTCAGGTAGTTGGATATCTGATTACAGTTATCTATATAATTTTACAGTGCTATTTGACTGTATCTGTTTTATCCTAGTTTCACTCACATACAGTTGACTCAAGAATCGAGTTTGGACGAATTTGCTTTCTCCAATCTATTAGTTCAGACATTACTGGAATATTTATGTAGGAACCATATATTTTATTTTCTCTTGTTTGAATGCTAATGCTAATTCGTTACAATTTTTCTAATCGATATAATAGCAAAATTAATTTAAGAGAATATGTTTGGTCTACCTACTATCCATACCACAGCCATTTTATGTTTCCGGAAAAAAATCTTTCGTTGCCAATATCGCCTCCGTGGCTCGTTTGAAAATTCATTGAATAATTTAAAAATGCATTAAAATTTCAGAATGCCATTAAAAGTGTCGCGTCAGTTACCTAGGAGTTTTAGCACTTCGTTACGCGACAAGCTACTAGATACCCAATATATCCATGTAGATACTCGCCCTGCAAGGAACTGAAGTATATGAAACACTTTTAACCAAGTAATTGTATAAATTTTCCTTAACATAACTAAATAATTGTTCTTCCGAACCTTATAAGATTAAAAAGATTACAAGGAACTTTCCTGATTAATTAATACTCACGTTAAAAAAATGCCATTATGTCTTAAAAAAATCCCTTTCATTCATTTGCTTTGTCCGATCCCATTTGAAGCAAATAGTTGACATAAGATCCTTGCAATTTTAAAATCAAGAATGAAATTGGGAACATTTGCATGTACATATGTATAATGTGAACATGCAAATGTTCCTAATTTCATTCATGAGTTTTTTCTCCGTGTCCCAAATCATAATGAATTAATTGACAAATATAGGGAATATTATATATTTTAGGGAGAGAATTCTAAGGGTCAAAAAACATCTGGGTCATTTGGCCATTTTTGTTTTATTGATTGTCTTGTCCTTTGTCCTTTGGTGAGTAATTACTATATTATATAATATTACAATTATGAGTTATGTTCTTTTTTTCTGTATTTAATTTTTTATGCTTATAATGTATGTATTTTATTTCGTGGTTGAAAAACATATGTATTAATTGTATAAATTAAAAATAATTCAACATTGACTTTTTCAATAATCTAACCTATTATTGTATAATCATTAATTTAAATTGAAGAAAGCATTTTTGGCTCAACTTCCCTACAAATAATGTAATGTATAAAACATAACTTAAAGCTATAGGTTTCTGAGATGAAATAAATAAATAAATAATAATTTTGAGTTGTATAAATACCTGATTATAGTAGGTACGAAATCAGTCAGGGGGCAAGTCTGGTCAACTGGAGTAATCAAAACCATCCATGTTTACCCATATCATGGATATATTTATCTTATGGTGCTCTATAATATCTTAAGATGTTATAGAACTCCATAAGATAATTATATCCATGATATGGGTAAACATGTATGGTTTTAATTTCACCGGTTGACCAGACTTTCATAATAATACGAGTTTGAAATTAAAAAAAAATCTATTATAGCCAGGTTCTGATAATGCATGTGCTACACGTATGAAAACAAAAATAAAACATGTGTTTTTAAGGAGTAAATTTTTATAACAAACAATAGGTATTGATTAAACAAATAACCTTCGGCAAAATATCATAGTGTTGGTACTATGTGATTTTAAATGCGTTATATAACTCTAATACAAATGGTACCTACAAAGATACCTATATTCTACCATGCCTCGTACAGGGTAACTTGCCTAAAAAAAAGCCTAAGGGAAGAATATAATAGGGATTTCATCATGCACAAAAAATTAACAATAGGCACGCGCAAGATATTAACCCTCCCGACCAATGCTTACCCATAATACAGCCTTGAAGCCGCGGGGGTTCAAAGCACCTCACTATTTTTTTAAACAAAATACTTTTTTTTCTTTTAAAGGGGTAGAAGTGAGCTGAATCACAATGAATAATACACAAGAATTTTTATCTTGTAATGTTATCACAATCACGTATTGATTATATCACATAACATCATAAAAATACCTTGAATCAATGCAACTAAATTACCATATTTAAAATCTATTATTTTTATCAAAAAATAAATTGCAACTGGTATTATTTAACGCAGCTTCGTAGTTCAGCTATGGGGCTAATACTAATTACACATTATACAATTCATGTCATTATAAAACTAGTACATTTACATCTTCATGCATTCCCAATCAAATCCTGATTTTAATAAATGTTTGTGGTGAACGAAATTTGGTCGAGGCAGAATTTTTAATCGAGGGCCAACAAAGCGACATACAAAATCTCATTTATATGGATCATTCCAACATTTTCTCAGCCGGCCCCTACTTCTCATTTCACTCTTTTCAGCCTTGTATACTTTCTTTGTCACGCATTCATCGTTCATTCTCTCTACATGTCCGAACAATCGCAGAGCATTTATCTTCATTCTTCTCATAAGGGTTTTATAAATTTATTTTGTATTTTTTAAATAGGTACAAGTTTAATGTATCTTAAGGTCACTCAATTTTGTTTAAAAATATCGGCAAGTTACTAGCGGTCATGCCTGTGTTGGACATAATATGAACTCTACCACAATCCTTTAAAATGAAATCGGTCATAGTATAACATTCGAAGCGGAATTCCCGGGGAAAGTGGTATTGTCGGAATACATAACTTACTTCGTTCTGTCATAAAACTTCTTCAGATGTCGCCGGAACAGTAAAAGGATATCTGGCGTAATTTTAAAATCTCACTTTGTGGAATATGTCACCGCGAAGTGTAAACAAAATACAAAATATTCAACGGCGCAGAATAAAAGGCGACACTTTATTTTTGTTACACCATGAAACAAAACCGACGTTGCCATTTAAAAACTTTAAAAAATATACTACGAGCAGAACAGCTTTTGGAACGAAAATTGTCTCCTAATTTTACAACGCTGAAGGGTTTAAGTGTCGCAGTTGAAACTCACTAAGAGCAAAGGGGTAATATTATTTGAAAGCATCACAATATTGTGACATAGAACTGAACAAAACCTGTTGTTGACGTTGTCTGAATCATGGAAATATTCCGCTCAAATATTTTTCGGATTTTATTATATACAATTTTAACGTGTACATATTTTGAACCCCGTAAAAACGAAATAACACTAACGTACAGTCTTTTTTGAATTTGAATCCATTATCGACCTGATACAGAAAGCTGTTATACGGTTGAAAACATGGAAAAGTATACAGACACTAACAGAAAATGGCTAATACAGATCGTACTGTAATAAAAAGTTATGACAAAAAAATGTATGAAAACCTTATACTTGTTCATGTCCATGTCACTAAAATAATAAAAAGTCACAGCTTTTTTTATTATTTTTGTATCAAAGGCAATATTGGGCAATTTGACTGCGTAAAATAATACAATTGGTAAATATATATTTTAAATTGAAGTCAAACTACGCAACTTGACAAATCATCAACACTCACCAATAATAGTTGAACGCTTTGATCTCGTCCATCAGGCCGAAACATAATTACACCTATATTGGTCGTTTCATGAATTATTAACGAGGAAAATTATTAGTTTCAATGGCCGTTCGTTATTTGACTACTAGTTGTGTGGCGTAGAAAGCGATTACATTAATGGCAGTTTTTAAAATGGGCCTCGTTTAATTTCATCAAATTAGGATCAAATATACCTATTATGGAAACTCCGAAATTTACGCACGTGCTGCATTATGGTCGGATAGGCACGTGTTCGTGCCTTTCCCAAGCCAAAGTCCGGGTGAAATTATAATAGGGCACGATATTACCTATTTAAAGAAATACAGAGAATTGTACAGGAAAATATACCTACTCGTGTGTTTGTATTGAATATTTACAAAATAACCAACCAAACATAAAATTTTCGCTTGACTGACGGATAAGTAATTAACTACAAACAGTCGATAATTCAAAATAATTTTGACAGGAAGCGGAGTGGAGGAAAATAGGTATGCGGAGAGATCCATCGTTTTGCTGCAAACCAATCACCAAACTTGAAATCAAAGATGAAGAAGGTAAATACTTGAAATATGAAATTATTCATATTTATTTGCTATTTTTATTGACAAACATTTTTTCAACATCTCAATAGAGACGAAGTTGGGAAATTGTAGAAGAACAATGAACTCGAGGCACCTACAGGGCTTACGACCTGTAATCGGCTGGTTTACGTGATCACTTTATGCGCTTGCGCAACGTTCACCAATTATGCCTTCTTATTGAGTTCCCTTATCGATGTAATTTCTGAAAGTTCAATATATTTGAATAGTGTGTAACATTTTACCTGAAAATAATGCATTATTACTATTGCCATCTATGGAATAACGGAGAAACCTTTTTAGTAACGCCATCTATTGAGAAATTGGGAAATTAATTTTTATTTGTAAACAATGAAAGCAACAGTCCTTATAAATGAGATGACGGTGTCACACACAGATGTCGCCCCTGAACTGCGCCAGAAATATTATTTCATTTTTGGCTTGTCTACCTACTTGTACCAATGTGTATGTAAATCGAATATTCATTTTTAATTGCATATACGCAAACATTGGATTTTTTCCCTTTTCGGGACAGACATTTTTTCAACATCTCAATAGAGATGTTGAAAAAATGTTTGTCAAAAAAAATATCATTTGACTCCCGAAAGGGAAAAAAATCCAATGTTTGCGTATATGCAATTAAAAATGAATATTCGATTTATATTTATTTGCTTTGATAAGTGCAGTAAATTTTTTCTAATTCTACTAAATTCATATTATAGCTATACACAGTATTATAGTTTATGTCAATTTGACTCAAACAACTCTTATAATTAAAATTATAACTCTTGACTCAGTGATCTTATAGACATAGGTTAAGAAAATCACTACATCGCTATATAGAGCCACAGTAGAAAAAGTTTAAAATAACTTTGATGATCGCCAACTAGAGCAGAGGAGACGGCACTCGAAGAAGAATAGTTATAATCCATGTAATGAGTTTTTAATAAGAGTCTGATAGATTCCGGTGTATGTTCATCGTCTTCGGAGGTGATAGTTTAAACTCTTAGAAAAAGTGTCGTGTGCGGAGATGATAGTCGATTGCGCAAGTGCAATTAAATAAATATTTGTAAAGAAATAAAAAAATGGTAGTTTAAGTCATTGAGCATCTGTATTTACTTATGTAACAAACACTGATTTATATTAATGCAGGATTTAAAATACATTGTATACTGAAATATCTTATATCGATGCAACGTTTGTTTTTAATAAAAATAATGATGATATAAGCAGAATTGTGTGTATCGTGACAAAATGTAGTGAAATGATGAAATATAGGGAATTTAATTACATAAAATTGTATTGACAACACGAGGAGACCAACATCACGCTACGGGTGATAATATGAACAGATGTTCGTATAGAATATTAAAAAAAAAACTGTGTATACAGTATAGAAAAAATATCGAGGGTAAGGTGAGCAATTACCTACCCCCGAGTTAATAAATAATAGGCTGTCGTTCAGGTATTTCAAGGCAGGGGTTCGAAATCTGACTATAATGTTATACCGATACAACAATACAATGAGACTTTAAAAAAACGTGTGTTATCACGCTAGGTACTTAGATAGGAGCATCGAATAGTGAATATATTAATCGATCAAGGATTTTATTTTTAAATTTGAATTAAGTATTTTAAACTTAATTATGAATCGATTTTTTGCGAGGAAAAAAATCATATTCGAAACTGGGCAATCTGTGCATTTCTTTATTCAAAATAAATTTTATTCATTCACAATTACAATATGTACCTATAATGTATACAACACATATAATTTCACTCTTTTTTTCATATTAACTATGGTAAAAAACCTATCTTTTTTAAACAATATTTCAACATTATTTAATTCTAGAATATATAAGTATTTATTTGATTACATTTGGAAACCAACAGTTACAAAAGTTAACGAATACAAAATCACAAACATCAATTTACTTTCCTAAAATTTTTGTGTTCTGCAAAAAGCACTGCTGTCATAAAAACCTTAAGTGTTTTAATAAAAAGAGGCGTTGCGAGCTGTCAAAAATGTTCAAAAGTTGCATGAAACTATCCAGAGATAGCGATCTCTCTCGGGTCTGGCTCCGCCGAGCACCAGATGGTGTCAAAATTGATGATTTGTGTAATATGTTCCACTATTTTATGGGTAGTCGTGGAAAAAGGGATGGCTGAGCTACCGTTTCCTTAATAAATTACTATATTTTTTGTCCAACATTCATACATCCACATCCCTCTGTCAGTGTGAAATATACGATTGCTGGAGACGTATGAGATCCCACAATTCAAAGGCTTATTACCATTATTTCTCATCAAACATCAGAATACAAAATAATTGGACCTGATGGTACACTTATGATTTGGCACAATTATAATATTTTGTCAAAAAAATTATGAATGTGAGATATCATTTAGTAGGGCGATTCGTAATAGTTCATATTTATAAAAAAAAGGTTTTAGCTTAAATAATAAAATAACTTAATTTTGCCTCTGATGATGCTGGCTGAGTCCAGTGAAAGCACTTGGGCATTAAAAATAAAAACTCATTGTGGATTAAAACTATGTTATGTTTGACATAGCTCCTGTTATCTCAAATAATTAAATTAATTTATCAATACATGTCATAATCAAATTAAATTATCACTCTTTATTCCTTGAGATAAAGGCAGTATCTTAGAACTGTACCTACACCTGTGTCACTGCAAAATCTAATTTGTAATTTAATAAACCTATGTAAATATTATTATAAACTGTTAATTCTATATATTAATAAAATAAAAAACACATTTCTCGATCAATCTTTTTAACCTATCAGACGAGTAAAATTTGTTTTTTATCATTTCAAAAAAGGATACTAACCTAGCAAAAACCAATGTAAAGCGCTCTTGAGGTGAGCTCTTACGAAAACGGCGCTATACGAGCAAATTCGTCTTCTTTACAATCCTCCTACGACACTATACGTGAAAAGTGTCGAAATAAAATTCACACGCCAATTCAACAGTCAGAAAAAAATGTACGTCTCAAAATCGCAGGCAATAAAAGATTTTTTTCCGAGTAGACCTATTAAATTAATTCAATTAATGTCGTTTATACTAAACAATCGCCATTTGAGAAGAGTCAAGCGAAACGTTAAGACGCTCGCAACACTAAATTCGTTCAAATTATTGCTTTTAACGATCGATTAAACGATACAATCGGCCAATAAAACAATGAAACAAGCAGCGGTAGTAAAAGATTAAATAATTACATATTTGTCTTCGTCGGCGATAAATTGTAGCCATTAAACTAAATTATTAACACTGCAGGTAAAATATCTTTAACGAGAGCGAAGACAAATTATTTTGTATTTAATATAAGATGGATCAGTGGCAGAACGGCTAGCGCGCTGGATTCATAATTCATTGAACGCGGATTCAAATCATAACTCGATCGATTTCATTCACCTAAAACACATTTTTTCGACTGTAACATTCAAACGGCTAGACCCTTAAGCTGGGTTGTTTCAACCCAGCCTAAGGGTCTAAGGGAACAATTTCATGAAATTGTTCAAAAATGCGTCGTTTGACGGCATTAGATTTCAATGAAATAACCAAATTTTTTGAATAATTTTAAGAAAGTATTTTAACTATACTTTTACATTAATCTTTGTTCGAGAAACACCTTAGTATTGAAAGATACAGTTTCCAAAATGAAATCGATAAAGGAACACAATAAAACTATAATTGAAACTCCTTAAAACCACAGGTCGTGACCTTTTTAAAAATAAGTATTTATAGTGTCAATTTTTGTAAATACATGTAATAAAAAATAATGGTTAGGCAATGAAGAAATTTTGAAAATAAGTATTTGGTCTCATATTCATTTTCATTGCAGCGTTATAATAAGTTCAAGACAAAATAGTTTACAGAATATAACCTATACTAGACTTGTGAGTATTTTTATGTTTGCATATTATATCATAAGAAAACAATATTGGCTTGTAATAATTTTAAAAGCACCAAATGTAACGAAACAATTAACAAAGCTGTAGTTTTCTGAAATAAAATAAATAAATAAATAAATAAATAAATAAATAAATAAATAAATATTATTTGTATACCTATTATTATAACTACAGAGCCTATTCAAGGAACCAAACATCGTCCAAACGATAAAAATAGGGAGGCTCCGCTGGTTAGGACACGTGTATCGTATGGAAGATGACCAGACACCAAAAAGAATCCTCACAACGCGTCCGGAGGGAAGAAAGGGTGTGGGAAGGCCGAAACTACGATGGATGGATGGAGTCGAGAGGGATCTTCAGATAGTCGGTGTGCGGAATTGGAGAGAAAAGGCCATGGATAGGGTGCAATGGAGACGATTCCTTGAGGAGGCCAAGTCCCATCCTGGCCTGTAGAGCCACTGATGATGATATTATATCTAACTACATAATATAAAATATTAGTGAAAGCATCTGAAATGATAATTAAGTAGGTACTAGGAATCTACATATACGAATCAAATTTCTTTGAAACGTCGAGTAAAGTTGAGTTATTCATACTCAGATTAAGTTAACGTATGACGGGATCTCAGGGATTAAGAATGCTATGATTCTTGGTATTCAGACACCAAAAAATGGTCCATTAAAAACGTGTTAGCAATATGTTTCCCATTCACGAAAGGAAAACGAATTGGGTATCATGCGGTTTAAGAATCAAATAGGGATAAAACATAATCCAGGAACATTCGTCATGGGCCGGTATCGGGACCCTTCTGAACAAAACAGGTCTGGTGGATTTATAAATGTTGCATTTATCCATGACGTGTTGGGAGCGCGTGTCATTTTTTTATATTATTTTATATGATGAACTTCAAAAAGCGATGTTGTGGGTGGAGGTCCGGCAGAGACGAATAAGGATTATAAATTATATTAAGTTATTAAGCAAAGCTCTCATAAAATCAGAAATGGCAGGTACATAGGTATTAAAACTCTAGTTTTTAAATAATTTAATTATTTCAAGATTCTTGCTTATTTTCGAAAACTAATATTATTAAAACATATTTAAAGCATAACTGTAAAATGCCTCGATTTCGAGTTCATAATATAATAACAAATAAGAAATATATATAGCAACATATCATAGGTATGTAGTTCAAGTGAACATTAAACATAACGTAGAAATAATTCTATTAAAAAAAATTAGTCACAAATGCAATATATTTATATTTAATTGAAAACAGCAGACAGTAATACACTATTATTATTGTTGAATTTGATAATGTATGTCTGATATAATTATTAAACCATATACATTTGTCTTTCATTGATTATTTTTATGACACTATGTATGTATGTATAAAACAGAGATCTTTGATGTCTTCAGTGTGAGAACTACATAGTGTTATTAGTATATTTAATGATCCCCTTCACACGGGAGGTCGACTATAGAATGACTTGTCAGAATCTGTATTTCATCCCTTCTACAAATTAAGTATTTTAAGACTCCTTTCTAACCCTCTATATCCACATGGCACCGTTCACACCAAATCGGAAGATTCAATGGCGTCACACATGTGCTATATAACTTTAATTAAACGAAACAGATATTGAATGGCTGCTGGGAAATATAGACAGCAAGTTGTAGGTACATGAAATAAAACTTAAAAAATCAAAATGCAATAACACATTTTCGCAGTATGATTAACATATACAGGGTAAATATATATTTGCATAGAATCTTAATCATTGTATAAAATTAAAATAAATAGCTATATTTAAAGATTTTTCGAATATGGATTCGTGTGGCTTCTTTTCAATAATTCAAGGTCAGTGATCAATTATAGGTATGAACAACCAAGCCCTACAGTGTTTCGAAAATAATATCAAAGAAAGTAATTGTTTTTGAAACATCTTACAATCAGGTAAGTATATCACAAAGTAGCAACTCTTTAAAAAGGCGGAGAAGCCAACAAACGCTTAATATGAGCGATTCTTAAGTGTGAGTGACCCAATGAAATTACTTTCAGATGCCCGAGGTCTTTGGAGTTACGCTGAGCACCTACCTAAAATTTAAAAAAGTTTGTTTCGTAGAGCAACACAAAAGTTATTAAAGCAACCTTGAAATGATCCAAAATAAAAACGGTACAGGTCAAATTCTAAATACCTACCTATATTATGTTATTTATATTATAGAGCTTATAAATAAACTTGAATTCGAAAATATAAGTTATGTTACGGGAACAACGAAATCTTCCCTCTATTTCCAATTTAACTTTATAGAAAAAATATTTATTGAACAAAGAGAACCAAATTGCCTACACTAAATTAAAAAATGGAATAGGAAAATGTTTTGATATAGTTGTAGTCACCGCAAAAGTTATTTTTATTGTAGATAAAAACTTTTTGAATAAATTTTCTCGCAACACTAGGTTTGATGACACCCAAATATAAGAAAGTTTTCTCTACAAATGTTAGATACCGACTTCCAAGTACCAACACAACATATAAGAAAACGAAAAGAGGCAATAAAAAGTTTCTTGTTTCGTCCTTGTGATTTGTTTTGAAATAATATTATTATAAACTTACTCAATGTACCCACAATTTCTACACAGATAGGAACATAAGAATAATACTTAATGTTTGCTATTATACGTAATTCAAAACAAATTCAGTGTTATACATAAAAAAATCCTTGAATAGTGGTTGAATCACAGATCAATTGAACCCGGTTCAAAATCTCATTCCACGTTCAAATGAAACCTTATTTATAAAATTATATAAGCTCTATTTTATATTTATTTTTTATCGATAGTATGCGCGACATGGTACACATGCGCGTCACACGATAGTTTTGTCAAACTCTAGCTATTGCACTGACATTTTTTATTCTTGTTTGAATTCAACATCAATCGAAAATTCTAATGGATATAATTCTATTCTAATTCGCTTTTTGTATGTTTTTATCATATCTTATGGTCATAGGTATTTCAAAATAGTAAAATGGCAAGTTGAACCAGTGTTAAACTACCCCCGTCGGCGGTTCAATTTGACATTTGAGTTGAATCACGGTTTAACTTTTGATCCATGTTTATAAATTAGAAAAGTGATCAAATTAGGGTTCAAACGTAGTTCAATATTTGAACCACGTTAATAAATAACACTGCAAATGTTTTATAAAGAGAGGAAACTGCACCAAATAGAAATTTATTTCAAAACAACTCAAAATATTTATTAAAAAATGTTTTTGGTGAATAAAAAACATGTTATAGGTACTTACTATATTAATTTATGTTAGACCCGAGATACGCAGACTCGGCATCAAGCTTTCGCAGTACGCAGTTGAACCGCTGCAACTATTACAATTACTAATGGTGTTATAGGTACCTACAATTATTGAACAGTCGCGTTGCAGTTGGACCGACCCGACCGCTCCAAGCGGTTGTACCGACTGTAAGTTGCAGTTGACCCCGACTGTTCCAAGCACTTCGTGGGAAACTCTGGTTAGTTGGAAGAAATTGCCATACAGCAATAAATTCGCCACTTGCGCAGGGTGCAAGGAAGTGTTCATTATTATTATTATTATAATCTTGGGTCTTAAGAATGATTTTTTGCCCTCTGCCAATAATGCACGCGAAGACTTAGACACAAACATGAACTAGAGAGTCTTTTTGAGGAACCGAATATTGTCCAAACAATGAAAAGAGGGAGTACCCTGTTGTTTAGGACACGTGCATCGTATGGACGATGACTAGACGCCGTCGAAAAGAAACCTCAGAACCTATGGATGAAAGGCCTATGGATGGATGGATGAAGTCGAGATGGACCTTCAGATAGCCGGCAGGAGGATTTTGAACTATGGACATGATGCAATGGAGACGATACCTTGAGGTAGTCAAAGCTCATCCTGGGCTGTGGAGCCACTGATGGTGATGATGATTTTTTTTAATTTAAATTTCATAAAAAGTTGTCCGTTGAAAACAATATAACGGATATTTAATGATAATATATAGGAATATATTTTTTATTTTGATAAACACATCATAATATGCTTTATGATGTCCAAATATTTTTATCTATTTTACTTTATTATTGCATATCCCTGACCGCAGGTATAAACCCACATTAATGAATTCACATATTTCTTTGATGTGGGAAAAACGATTTTGCAAAGGCACTTAATGAATACTCAAAAGATATAATTTTACCTGCCTTTTTATTACTATTTGGGGTTCAATATTAACAACTTAATTTGACCCGCGGTGGTCTCAAAATGGATTTATTTGAAGATGATCAATGGAGACCTTCAGCTTTCAATGAATGAATTCATGTAAATACAACAATATACAAAACTGAATCGAAAACAAGAGCACAATGAATTAAACAAACGCTTTAAAAACGATCTATCTCAAAATATATAAAAAAAATTAAAAACTGAACATAAAATTTAATCATACGCTATCTTTTGAAAATTTAAACAAATGTGGAGGTAAAACACAGTATTTACAAAATAGTATTTATACATAAAAATAGTATTCATTTTTAATGAGATCGCTAAGAAGAATCTGTAATAGAACGATGTATGACAGGGTCAGAAATGAGGACATAAGGAAAGAATGTAGGATAAAGAAAGATGTTATGAATAGAATGAAAGTGAACACATTGAGATGGTTTGGCCACATGGGGAGAATGAATGAGGGACGCCTGACGAAGAAAATATACATACAGGAATGGAATGCGAGGTCGGGGCCGCCCAAGGAAGGGATGGCACGTCCATCTGAACGGTATTTTGAAAGACGGAAATGTTAGAAACGTGAACAACAGACGAGCATGTATAAGACGATTCGCTACTCGCTACTCCCACCACCACCCGCTCCGCATATGGGGACTGTCAACGGCCCCTTCGCAGAACGCTAGAATGAATGACAAAAAAAAACAATGCATGGCACGAAGAGTAGCTCATGGAGCCCTCTAGATTAGTAATCTCGGCACCATGGTGCAAAAAGAACAATCAACAAGTGCGAATTGAGATTCACACTTGCGGACTGTCGGCGACTTCAGATCCATATATATAGGGCATCAGAGAAGTGACCAAGATCTCTGGAAACAGAAAAGTCAGTGAGAATCTTCGGATAATAAGGCACCGTATCTATGGCAAAATCGTTTGAAGGCTTTGTAATTGTTCTTCGAGATCACTAAGTCCGCATGTCCAATGGGACCTTGAAGAGGCCCACGGACAGCAACGAGGAGCTCCGATCTGTAAGAGGACACAATTGGGTGGGAACACTCCCAAAGGATGTGATCCGAAGTTTGGTCCGGACAT
Organism: Molanna angustata; assembly: GCA_963576475.1. Classification (NCBI taxonomy): domain Eukaryota; kingdom Metazoa; phylum Arthropoda; class Insecta; order Trichoptera; family Molannidae; genus Molanna; species Molanna angustata. The sequence goes on from OY754965.1 coordinate 34,924,764, forward strand.
TGACAAAACTGACATGAGGAAGAGGGAGCAATGTTGAAGCGATGGAGATAGCTTTTAAAGTTACCGTGTCCTGTGAGAAATTGAGAAGTCCAAAAGTCTGGAACAACCCAAGGAGATTTCAGTCGCGACCTCACGTCAGGAAAAAATAAAAAGGTAACTCTACCAACTAGACAGGTCGTCCAGCGGTTTTGCCAAATGTTTAGTAGAGTGTCGCTCACGTTTCTCTTAATTGAGCTTCGAGACATTCGACTTTCAGGGGGGTGAAAAGAAGTGTCACCGACGACAGAAGGACGGCCTCGCAATAAATTGAAAATAGCACCTCTACGTTGAATTTCAAGATCAAGGGGGGTTAAGCCTGTCAAAATTGGCAGGGCTTCGGTGGGGCTTGTTCTGTAAGCTTTGGATAGTGCAATGAGAGCGAATCTTTGGCCTGAAAGCAAGGTTCTTCGAATATGCTGAAACTCGCAGGCGTTAGACCAACAACCTGCCGCATAGCAAGCGATGCCAAGATAAACGGCTTTGTAGAAAAGGCGGGCGATAGGAAATTGCAGACCCCAGCTTGCTTTGGCGAGGTGTCCTATTTTAATGAAAGCAAACTTAGCCTTATCTACACATGATTTGGCATGATTTTTGAAACTCGGTCCCCTTTCTAGAATAACTCCGAGACAGGTGACTTGGTCTCGAAAGACAATATTAGTTCCTAGAAACTGAATGGACGGCCGTCTGCGAAGTATGCCCTTAAATACCAGGCCATAAGTCTTGTTCGGAGCGAAGCATAGCTTGTTTTTTATACCCCAGTCAGAAACAAAGCTCAGCGCTTGGGTGGCTGAGTTCTCGATTGATCTGCGAGAATCAGCACGAATCATTATGTAAGCATCATCAGCATATGCTTGAATTATACAGTTGCTCGGAAGAGGAAGATCCAATAGATCATCGAAAAGAATGTTCCAAAGAAGTGGACCAAGAACAGAACCTTGAAGACATCCAATGCTTACTTGTCGCTTATGAATAAATTGACCCCCAGGAAGGACTATGTGGCGATTTTCGAAGTAGCTCTTAACAATAAGGTATAAGTTACGAGGAATATTTCTAGCCTTAAGTTTGTGCAGAATGAGCGGCCACCAAGCATTGTCAAACGCACCACTTATATCAAGCGAGATGGCTACAACATATTTCTCATTGGAGCACTCTACAAAATCTATCATCTCGTTAACAGCGTCAACGGTGGAGATGCCGGGACGAAAACCAAATTGGCGTCGGGATAGCGGACGATAATTAGAGAGATGTGACTCAATTCTACGGCAAATCAATTGCTCGAGAACTTTACCTAGAATAGGGAGAAGAGTAATGGGTCTGTATGATGCTAGACGCCAGCATCTCTGTGCTAGAGAAGAATCAATGCGATCTAAGCCTGGGGATTTATTTTGCTTAAGGTTCTTGATAATTAAATCAAGTTCCTCAGCAGAAGTTGGTGGAGAAGGGGATGTTAGAGGAATAGTTTTTTGAAGAGTACGAACCTGTTTGTGAAAATCGTTATCAGTCAGAGGATTGTCTTTTGAGACTAATGCATCCAGGAAAGCAGAGGCAGTATCATCAATGGATGAAGTCATATTGCCATTATTTATACGGATTATACATGAAAGAGCTCTATTGTTATCTCGTTTTGATGAAACACATTTAAACACAGCACCCCAAGGATCCGAAACAGATACCTCAGAGACCATTTTATGCCAGCTTGCGGTTTTAGCGCGAATTATCTCTTTTTTGTAACGATTGTGGGCCTGTCTGTAACTACAGTAAAGGCTTGAAATAGTAAAACCTGTGTAGTTTCGACTACGACCTGTTCGTAGGGCTCGACGAGAGCGTGATGCACATTGCTTTAGAGCGTCAAGACCGGAATGCCACCACGTATTTGGCATTAGCTTTCGAGGTATTGATCTGCCAATAGTTTTTTCAGCACATGTGACAATGCTATCAGTAAGGGCGGATGCCATTTCATGTGTTGTCAATAGAGTGTGATTGAAGTGATCAAGGAGAAGACGATGTATAAGACGATGTATGAATGTTGACGAAGCGATGAATATATGTCAAGATAGAAGTGGCGTTCGGTTCTCCTGCCTACCCCGTGAACATGGACATGCCGTGATGGTATGTATGCATTTATTATTACTAACCTCATTTTGACGTATGCTATTTTACACTTCGGAAGGAGTCGCTCTAAAGCGTGTTAAGTAATTCGTGTTTTGTATAAATAGAATGAAAATAAACAAATTATGTAGTTTAAAATGTGCCAAAAAGTTGACTGAAATTATTAAAAATATAATTTTTACTAATTTTAAATTGCTCTCATATTCTAAAAAACTTATTTCTTTATTTTCAATTTGATAAACAAGAAATTAATACAATGGTGTGTATTGAATGAAATAATGTATGATAGCAGCTGGGTGGAGATAGCACTAAATCCAAATATCTTGATATACTTTTTTATGTTTAATGTAATTGAATCGCGATAATATAAATTATGATATAAAGTTAATGAAGCAGACGAAGAAATGAAATGAGCTGATACAAACATGAAAGACAGGACAAAGAAAGAAGGAGATCAATATTGGATAAATGCCCAAAATCACTAAGTTATAATAATGGATAATAAATCGCATGTTCCGGTATAACATCTTAATGAGACGTGAATTCTAGAACATGATTTATTACAATATATATATACAAATCTTAACCATTATTGTACGTATGCAACACAGTTATGAGAATATCTTCCAAAATCATGCATTTATTTAACAATAATCGAAAAAAGTTTTCATAACAATACAACTCTTTGTCGCAGAACCCTCCTAGAACATTCACATAGGTACTTAATATTTCGATATTAATATAATTTTCTGGATTAGAATTTTTACCAAGATTGAACCAGAACGATGAATCGAAACAAATTTATTATTTTTTTTTGTTTCAGGCGCCATGGGATTAGCAGAACAACGTCAAAATTGCACTCTGTTGGTGGTCTTTGATAGTCCTATACCGCTTAGTGTCTTTGAGAAAAATAATATTTTATTATACCTCAAGGAAATTAAAAAAGAATTGTCTGTATATTTTTTTAAAAACTAGGCAAATTAAATGAATGCTAAATATACCCAATCTCTTTTTAGCCTATAGTTATAGTATTTTTCAAATTAGGATATGTAATATCTACTTATTTTTAAATGAATAATAATTTAGACCAACAATGAAAAAATCACAGAACAACTTTAATCATTTGAGTATAATTAGATAGAACTGATCTTTTGACTTCATTTATTTTGATTAAGTAGCTGCGAAAAAACCGATATGTATTCTAACGAGTAATACGAACCCACACATGTTCGCAAAAAAGACAATAGTAAAGAGATGAAATCATTAATTTTGTATACGGACCTCGTTTGTTCATCCGTATTGATAGCAATACATACACTAATGAAGAATAGCCATCAACTAATTTATTCAACACAAAGAATTGTGTTCACACCATAGAAATAATAATAAACATACTGGTTCATTGGAGAAATATTATGATATTTGATATATTGCCATGATATGTTTCATCAGAAGCGGATCTAAGAAACTGCGAAATAATTAATATAAAACATTTGTTTTCATTGATTTGTCTTAGGTAAGCCTAAGAAATATTAAAATATATGAAGATTCAGTTAACATGTTAGAAAAATGAATAATTAAAAAAACGTAATACGAAGGGAAGCCAAAAACCCAACTTTTAACACGGAGTCAATGAAATAAATATCATTGAAAAGTATTTTAAAAAAATAGAGGTCACCATTTTCAAAGTTTTTTCCACGTTAAAATGAAGAACAAGTGAAGTTATAGAAAACTGACATCGATATAAATAACGCCTCAATAATACGCAACATGTATAGCAGTATCTATTTAAGTTCAAAAATACAATGTTTTTAATTTTATCAAAATATTAAATTAATCAACACGCATTGTCATCGATAATACACAAATTACGAAATGTTCAGAGCTTTAACTGCTCTGACAGTTAGTTAAAAATCGATTGCAAAATTCCAGTACAAGTTAAATAAGGGTGTAATTAGAAGGTTGTATCCAGTTTTTCGGATACAGTCACTTGATTAGGGCCTTACCGGCCAAAAATATCGTCCGGTAAAAATAAATTAATCTCTATGGAACTTAAAGCATTATTTTCATTTAATAAAACCCTAATGTCTAGTTGACATTGACAAAATAAAAACATGTTAAATAAGTTTGACAAATTTCATCCTTGTATCGTCTGATAGCCATTGAATGAAACAATATATGTAGGTCCAGCACCACACACAACGATGAGTTATGTTCAATTCTGAAGAGTAAATAATTCGTGAAATTCTGCATCCACCACTGTCCAACGGGGTTATTAAAAACGAACTGAAACCCTTTTAAATGGCAGACAACTCAACCGAGTGTCAAAAGTTCCGAGAAATATGTCTCGCCATCTTTTTCAGAGATGTTGAGTGATGAAAAAAAGGAGATTCAAAACAAAGGTGTTTCTGTCATCAAGTGTTGGAATATATTAAATGATCCCTCTCCTCGAACGAACTTAAACAATAAAAAAAGACACGAAAAACCTTTTAACTTATTCCATTTTATTGCCTCGGTGCCGACAATTTGAGCACATTACAGTATCAAATGATCAGTGGGTCATTTTTATGCTTTTTATTTCAAAAAAAGTCCCATAGGATAATAGCCATTCATCTTATCGACCCGTATCACTTTTACTCGACCATTCCAGAACATATTCGATAAAAAATTAAGTTTAGTGTAGTAATATTCCTGTTGAGTGTATAATACATTCTACGCTTTGTTTTTGAAATGTCTGTTTTATGTTTATTACGATTTATGAACCGGTATCAAATTTTTCGATCACAAAAAACGGGAATTTCAAAAACCGTTGTCCGAATGACATTTGATAAGTTTTTTTTTTATTTTTTTCATCAAGGACACAAAAAATAAGTCTAATACAAGAAAGAAAATAAAATTAACAAAATTATGTATAAGTAAAGAAATACTAGCGATAAACACGTGTACACAATAAAAGTTAAGAGGTCTTATCGAGATTTTTAGTTTTTTTTTCCAATAGATAGTACCTAAAATAAGGTAATTTTTTTTATTTAATGAAATGAATATGTCACTGTCAAACAAGTACATATACATCTTCCCACGTTCCTTAAAATAAGCTTAAATGCTTGTTATAGGTATAGGTAAGTGAACGAAATCAGTCGAGGCATGGATTCGAACTCGCTATTTGAATTCATAATTATTTACAACTTCAAAACATGTGAAAATCGGAGAGGACATATTTATTGTCGGCCTTAGTAGCTCAGTTGGGTAACTGACTGCTGATTCAAAGGTCCCGGGTTCGATTCCTGGTGGAGACACAGTTTTTAATTGATTTTTCAGTCTGGATTCGTGAAACGATAAACACCGTAAATCTCCAGAATGTGGCAACTTATAATTGGGTGCGTGTTGAATAAATATTTAAGATAATATCTGTTAGTTGACCGAGAAGCAATATTATATAAATAAATTAATTTTTGGTGAATCAAGTTTGAAGTTTCAATGATTTAAGTACCTTTATATAGTACTTTTAGGTACCTACTAGTATAAACACGTAGAAAAAAAAATAAAATACAGATTTTTTAATTATCTCAATAGAGACGAAGTTGGAATATTTATTGTAGGAGAACCGGGAAATCAAGGCACCTACAGGGCTTACGACCTGTCATCGGCTGGTTTACGTGATCACTTTATGCGCTTGCGCAACGTTCACCAATTATGCCTTTTTAATGAGATCCCTATCAATTCAATTTTGAAAGTTCTATATATTGTAATACTGAAATTCTTTTCGCTTGAAAATAAGGAATTTTTACTACAGCCATCTATGGGTGAAATTATGAACAACAATCTTATTATTTTAATTTATTTTGTTGGAACGCCATCTATTGAGAGAATTGGTTTTTTGTAAATAATGAAAGCTACAATTCTTATATCTGAGGTGATCTGAGGTCGCATAAAGTGATCACGTAAACCAGCCGATGACAGGTCGTAAGCCCTGTAGGTGCCTTGATTTCCCGGTTCTCCTACAATAAATATTCCAACTTCGTCTCTATTGAGATAATTAAAAAATCTGTTAAAAAATATCTTTGACTCCCGACAGGGAAAAAAATCCAATGTTTGCGCATATGCAATAATAAAAAATATTCGAATAAAATACAGTTCAGAAACGAGGATTATAGAAGATAATGTAGGATTCAAAGATATATAATTAAACGTTCACACATTTAACATAGTAGAAGAACGTGCATGAGACGAAACATGAATATTTTTGTTTTTTTTAAACTGTTAGATGGTGCATAAAGCGGTGAATAGAAAACCATCATACATAATATATCATATACCTATACCACAGCATTTGACAAAGCGGAGGACAAGTCTTCGATTTGCAGCAACAGCCGCTGGTCATTTATCTGCAAAAATTCGGTGTCACTTCACTAGAATTTTAAAGAACGAGCTTTTGCTGTAAGGGTACCGACTCAGTTCAGATTGTTCATTTGTCACCAATAATCAGAGTCAACAACAGTGAAATTAGTTTTAAAAATCATGTAAATATTCATAACTTTTAAAAAAGTTAAGTAATTTGTTTAATTCAAGTCGTAATTGTAAGGTGAATACACAAAAACGGCGCTATACACGTAAGCTAGGTTATTTTTTATTATTTTAAGGTGAAAAATCTATACTGAGAGAGTTGAGTGTGGCATTCGGATATTTCTACCTAGGACGAATAATTAAACGCTCAGCAACCTCACATACCTATAAAATACGCTACATATTAGGTATCATTCAATATTATTAGGGATTATCTTTTAAAAATATTTTTTTAATAACTAAACAAACTATGTACTCTGCCGCAGGTAAACTATTAATTAATAATTCAAAATGTCGGTGGTGAATAATTGATTGTAATTTAATTAATATCGGAGATTATTTTAATGATTGTAACAAGGTATAATTATGTAGGTATATCTATAGGAAATACGGAGGCACACAAAATAACCTGATAGATACCTATCAATAGCTAACAAAAAGGTCAAAAATGTAATTTATAATGTAATTGTTACAGAGATTTATGATTTATTGTAACATACAATTTTATAAAATCACAAATTTAACCCTTTGGAGTCTGTAGACATTTATGGTTTTGAAATGTATAATTGCATCGGGAATTGATTTGATGACATATATTAAGACGGGCATTTTGACCCGATTGGTCTGTTTTATGTGAGCTTGGTGTCTGTTGTGATGTTTATTGAAGTATTGGTTAGTTAGTTATTCGTACAAAGTATATTGATGCCATTTAATGTACCTACCTAATTTAGAGCGGAAAATATCATCACCCAGTTAATAAGTATATTTTTTATTAGATAGGCAATTCACACAAGTCAATGTAAAATTTCAAACTGCTAACCCTAGAACAGGGTTTCCTAGCCGGGCAGTAGTAATCAACTTGTTTGTATCATTGTTGTTATCATTGTGAAATATGGGGTGAGAAAAAATTATATTTAATTGATTTATTTCAAAATACATTACCATTTTAAAATGAATAAATTACAAACTTACAAAATATTGAATGTCATCATCAACATAAGCTTTACAGCCCTGGGTGGACCTTGATTGAATCCAGGAGTCTCCTCCATTCCCGTCAATCCGTTGCCTTCGTTCTCCAGTTTCTAATATTTATTGTGGAACCATCGGCATCGACTCTGTCCATCCATCGAGTCCTTGGTCTTCCTGGTCTCCTTCGACCTTGTGACCAGCCCATCTTAAGCGCCCTATCTTTATGGAACTGATCACATCGGGCTCTTCATAGGTCTCGTATAGCTCCCTGTTGTATCGACGACGCCAACCATAACCATTATTTTCTTTTATTGGCCCGTAGATTGTTCAAAGGATCCTTCTCTCAAAAGCCGCTATGTATTCTTCAGTTTGTTTAGTCATCACCCAGGTTTCGGAAGCATACGTGAGGATCGGCTTGATGAGTGTTTTATATAGAAGGATCTTTGTGTTTCTCCTTACCAGTATTGACCTTAGCTGCTTTTGTAGGGCGTAGAAGCATCTATTAGCAGCCATGATTCTTCTTCTAGCTTCTCGTGTATCATTGTCACTGGTCACTGTGGAGCCGAGGTATGTGAACTCTTTTATCAATATTGCATGTATTCGAAGTAAAACTTTAAAAGAATTGTTGAAAAAATATCAAACAGATTCCTTACATGCCACTATGTATATATCCAAAGGAAATATTTCTTACAAGGATACTAACAATTCCGACACCTACAGGGCTTACAACCATTATTATCTGGTAGGTATTAGGTAAACATTACTCCATATATACATTTTTTATATTCACCAACTACATAAATATATATCCTATGGACAAATAAAATAGTCTTACCGAAAGAGGGCCATAATTGTCAGTTTTGACATTTGTAAGAAATTTTATAAAAATCATAAAAAATATTGATGCAAGATACAAACGGTGGAGAAACAATTGATTATTAATTATGCAGTAGTAGTAGTAGTAATAAAATAAATAGGCACCTACTTCGTATGAGTTATCAACTTTGCTATGAGATACCGACTTTGAATAGTGCTTCCACTCATTATTATCTATGTTTTCGAGTGCCCCTAAGGAGCCGGGTAATGAAAAATACAACAGGTAACAATAACATCTCAAATGATTCATGGAGAGGTTCACCACCTATCGTTTGAATGTACCTAATGCCAATTTTTATCCACGTTTGAAAATATTCAATTTAAAAGAAATGCTATTTGCACTGCTTACACTCATAATGATCACATTGTATTTTTCCTTTCTAGAATAAAACTCGATAAATGATAATATCTAGTTCTCACTGTTCATAAACGTTTGTTGCATTTTTTATTATATCGTTACAGATTTTTTCTTGTTTTTTTTACTTGTACTGATCTTTCACACTCGTATACATATACCATACACAAACATACACGTTTACTATGCTCCTCCCGGTTTTCCCCTCTTCCTAGTTTCTTACTTTCTATACCTACCGTTTTTCCACTACCTTTCATTCAAAGGTGAGTCGAGATAGTGTAATAGAAATGAAAAATCGTTTTTTTTAATTATTTCGCACGTGTACTCACCTTAAAAAAATTAAGTGTTTCTTCTGCATTCATCGTGTTAATATTATAAAACACTAATTAAAAATCATCTACATGGAAAAAGTAGATATCTACTACTAATCAAGATGTTTTGGATTAAACTTTATGATTGAATTAAGGTCAAACGATATCAGCCGATAAAAAACGTAATCCGTATAATAAATAATTTAATATTTTTTTATGAAAAATTCCGCCGATAGCACAAAAGGGTTAAGCGAATTCTTCACAAGGGAATATGTCGGCAAGCATCCTCAGAATGTGTCCGGATAAGAAAAATATATTATTCATATTCGATATTAAAAAAATAATACGATCTTAGATGCCCCGTCGGAGCCCACCATACCCTTCCTTACGAGCGATATTTTTTTAATTTTTTTCAAAATTTTCAAATTACAAGACGAAGGGCCGCCCAAAATGCGGTGTAATTTGGTCCCATTAATGTGTCAGTTATAACGTTTCGGGGCATTATTAACAACCCCTCTTCAGAACCGGGCTTTTAATATAAAACTCGTATATTTTATTAGAGACGGCAATTATCCCTTAATGCTTTCGTTGGAAGCGAGACTACCAATATTTTTTCATACGTGAACGTTTAATATTATAAGTTATTATACTCAAGGTTGTATGGGGATAATCGAATTTGTTATTGCGGTCAAGCTATCAATTTCATAGTTTATGGAATAATTAAAACATGGGTATTTATGTTTTTTTTTATAAATAGGTAGATTTTAACAAAACATCATGATTCTAGATGTAATTACATATTGGAGCTAGTGCGCAAAAAGTTAAATAATTATTTTTCTAGGAAGGCGTAACAAATAATATATACATGGATAATAATTGTGATAGACCAAACAATCAACAACTTTAAATACTGTATTTATCAACACGCCATAAACGTACAAATAACATAACATCTAATTACGATACTTAGAGAAATAATCACTAACGAATTTGAATTTAAAATTATGGTAGGTTTTATAAACTGCCAACATCCCAAGTAATAAACCACATGTTTTTGGTTCCGTTGATTTTTAAGGTGACTGATCCGAGTACAGTGCTGAATTCCCAAACAAGTGACCCTAATTCAAAGCTTGGCTTTGTCAAAACTACTAATTTATTCGAAAAATTACGCCAAGTTTAGAAGACACTCGTATAATAAAATAATTATTTAAGGTAAGTATAGTCAACATTCAACATAGCAGCAGACCATTCATACTTCGCGGTTTACTTAATGTCGAGAAGCCTCGGCAAAAACGTTTGAAGATATACTTTTGTATTTACTTTTCGTATATTTAAAATAGATTTTCACTCTGTTAAATAAAAGAGTAAGGAGATATAAAGAGTCGTTTCGATGTTACTTTCAAACAGGTGTGTTTGACACTTAAGTATTTAATAGAATCGGTTCAACATTGTTTTGTTTAATAATTTGGTACTTAGTGTCGCTAATAATCATCAAATATTATACAACAAAATATATTTTACCAATGATTCGACCATATATGAATCCTTTGGCAATACATACAGACACAAATGGTAATATTATTCACATAAAATCTTAAATTTATCACCTTCGGGCCACGATGTAGGTCTTTCTAAATACATAACACTGATATAAATTGGAAAATTATGTATAAATGATTAAATTTATTATTGTGCCTGCTACTGCAAACTACACCAATAATACTTTTTTATCAATGTGTGAAAATTTATGAGAAAACACTAAAAAAAACACATCCATAAAAGATGTGAATTATTGTCAAAAAACGACGAAAGCGGTTTGATTTTATGACAAATAATAATTTAACGTGTTTTCATCCGAATGTAAATTGGAATTATTGATCCATTTTAACTGTCGTTGACTATAGTTAAGTGCTTACATAAATATCATTTCTCATCATTCTACCTCTCATATTTATTTAACAACATATTTAAATTGATTTTAATTATAATTAATTTTATAAAATGAACCCCCACTGTGCTAAAAATAATACATTAAACTATGTTAATTATGATCATGTTTTTTTATTAAAAATATTGAGCTACATTGACAGAATTGATGTTTACTAAATTACGTACTTACAAAGCTGATATGAAACAATAATTTTACTATTTCAGAATACATAGATTTATGTAGGTAAGCACTAAATATAAAAAAAAAAACATTTTTTATACCATCTCGGCATAGCCCAAAATGTGGGGTGACCAGACACAGATGTGCGGGTGTGCACTAACTTATAAAAGGAAGCACAACGCATGATTGTATACCACACACCAGTCTTGTCTCACCTAAAAAGGCACTACATTCAGAATGTGTGGTGAACCTCATTGCTGAACTATGTATCGAAAATACAACAGGCAGCAATAAAACATTTCAACAGACTATAGGTATATTAGGTACCTATGTACATAAATATTTTTTTCGTTACCACGTCACCACCCGCTCTGCGTACGGGGACTGTAATCGGCCTCTTCCAGTATGCTATATGAACAACGAAAAAAATCATAGCGATTTTATTTTTAATGAGATCGCTAAGAAGAATCTGTAATAGAACGATGTATGACAGGGTCAGAAATGAGGACATAAGGAAAGAATGTAGGATAAAGAAAGATGTTATAAATAGAATGAAAGTGAACACATTGAGATGGTTTAGCCACATAGGGAGAATGAATGAGGAACGCCTGACGAAGAAAATATACATTGCGGACAGGAATGGAATGAGATGTCGGGGCCGCCCAAGGAAGGGATGGCACGTCCATGTGAACGGTATTTTGAAAGACGGAAATGTTAGAAGCGTGAACAACAGACGAACATGTATTAGACGATGTATGAATGTTGTCGAGGCGATGAATGTATGTCAAGATAGAAGTAAGTGGCGTTCGGTTCTCTCTGCCTACCCCGTAAGGGACATGGCGTGATGGTATGTATGTATGTATGTAAAAAATCATAGCACAAAGATTAGCTCATGGAAGCCTCTAGATAAGCAATCTCGGCAACATGAAGATAAAAGTACAATCGACGAATGTAAATAAAATTCACATTCGTGGAATGAGATTGACTTTATGTACAGCATCAGAGGTGTCACCAAGATCTCTGGAAATAATAAACTTTATGAGAATCTTCCAATAGTAAGGCACAGTTAATATACATGTTATATTGAACTGGGAATTAAAGAGACCAAGAGACATCGGAAGAAGCAGTAGAATTATTAAACTCTGCATGAAAACAATGTAGGTAGTAAATATGCCATATTATCAAACATGAGGACCTACATATTAATGTTTCTAAGCTTTGAATATTTTATTCTAATTTAGCCATAGACTAATGTTCATCCGCGATTCACGACTATTGACTTTACTCCAGTAGGTACGCAAATAGCAGCATCAATCGCCTTAAAAGTAAAAAAAAAAACAAGTAGGGAGCGAATGAATAGACAATGAGATCGTTTGTTTTCGAAATTTAAATTTGGAATGCTCAGTTGTGCCGTTTGAATAAGGAACGGCGACGTCGACATGTGTTAGGTACCTAGTTGTCTTTATTTTTTTCTCGATTCGTAAAGCTCGGGTGTTAAACAGTGTGTTAAATTTGTCGAGATTTGTTCGAGCATCATTATTAGATGGTATCCGCTAATTTTTAATGGTCCATATAAGCCCGAATTATAACAATGGCATTTTGTTCCGAGCAGAAATAATAATCTCATATTACCAAATATTAGTTCTTTGATTTTTTTCATGGCAATACGAAATTTCATAAGTTATTTGCATAAATACCTACCGCCTAAAAATAGCGTTAAAATCATAACATTTTTTTACTGAATGGTACGAACACAGAATTCTTTAATAGATAATCTAACACTTATTTTGCCTGTTCTAGGTCGCCATTCCAGCACTTTTTAATGAATTTCATAAAATATTCTTTTTTCGTCGCCATTTTAAATTATTTAAAAGAATCAAAACCAAATTCGAAAATGCATCTTGCATGGCATACTTTTGCGTTAATTACTTAAAACGTTCATAACTTTAAGAATATCGTGTGAATCCTTCTGCAATATAATTCCTTTTTATTTAAAAAATCTTCTTTTATTTAAATTGCTACTCGGGCAACCAACAGGTACCTACTAAAGTCTAATATTGATTTAACACGCACCCAATAACTTATCGTCTACAGGTCCAGACTAAAAATACAATTAAATTGTGTCTCCACCGAGAATCGAACCCCGACGAGACCTTTTGCTCAGGAGTCCGATATATAACCAACTGAGACATGAATGCCGAAAAATAGTATATTAAATAAGGCTGTAAATAATTTCTATGAAAAAAATGATGTTTTTTTTTATTTTCATTTGCGAAAATATAAAAATTGAATAAAATTATAGCAATGGATGTAATCAAATGTTTCACAAAACGTTTTATGGCGTAATAAAGGACAAATTTACATGAAAACGTTAGAAACAAAATGATAGAAACATGAGCATTATTGCCAAGAAAAACATGAGGTATGTATGTACCTACATATCTACCAATAGGTTGAGTGAGGTTCATCAATTTTCGAAAGACGAAAATGTGTTAAAGATGTAAACAACCATAAATGAATATATGAGAATATGTTATCGAATGGAAACAGGAATGGAAGTGTGCCAAAATAATATACATATCTATGAAATATAAGATAAACAGTAGGTATAAAATACTGATACAATTCCATGTAAGGTTATATAACGGCGTGATAATATTATATGCCTTGAAAAAAATCGTTTCAATATGAACACACAAAACAAATTATTATACTAAAATTGCGTTTAAGAAAAAGAAAATTGATGTAGGTATGTACAAATTAAAGAGACTTGGTAAATTCTACGACCATCATTCATTGTATAACTTTCTATGTAGGTACCTCTATATGGAAGACATGATACGAAGATAAATTATATTTCTGATAAGCTTTTTATAAGAATCTCCAATGTACTCGTATTGATTGATATGTGATGTTTTTATTTTGTCAATGATGAAGACTGCATTGATATTGTTGAACTTCATCTTACGGTTCGAATCAAATTATTGATTTATCTTGTTAATTTTGTCGACGGATAATTCGTGGTGAAACTCCATTATACTAGGTATAAATGAAAACACTAATTAGTTTTAGTTTCACTATTTAATTTTAACACTGGCACTGACCGGTATCGATCTGAAGATCATCGTCATCGTCACTCTGACGATGATCTTCAGATCGATACCGGTCAGTGCCAGTGTTAAAATTAAATAGTGAAACTAAAACTAATTAGTGTTTTCATTTATACCTAGTATTGATTTATGTTTTATTTCATTTTATAGGACGGACAATCAACCGATGAGACTAAACATCCAAAACGATTGTGCTGTCAAAAATTAATAAATACTTGTGGATCATTAATTAGAAATTTTATTTAGTAAAAAAAACTTAGTAATAGGACCAATTTATAGGTAATTTCTATCGATCAAATTGATAATAGGTACCTACAAACTCGGTAAAATGCGTTATGATATTTTCAAACAATGAATTATATTATCAGTTATATTCCCAATAAATATATCGGACACGGAAAACTTTTGTGTGTTAAAAATGGCGAAAAATAAAAATTATGAAATTTTTGATTACGCACATGTCACAGCATTTGGCGCAGGTACCAAATGGTCCTAAAATGGGTGAAAATTTTAACTTTTTGTTTGTCAAAATGAACGAGGGTTGAAATATTGTTTTGTTAATAAAAGAGAACGACATGATACATTGGTTGGTAGGTATTATATTATATAAAATATACTGGTACATTAAAGTGTAATGAAAAAGACGCTAATGTACCGTAGCTGGGGTATTATGAATGATCAATCAAAACTGGTTCCGCTACAAAATACACATTATACACAACATACACAAATTAGCAACAAAAAACAACATGGCGTGGAATATCGCGTAACGCGTTGATTACCCAGCCAGCCACTAAGAAAATGAGGACATTAACAAATGTTGGAATATATCAGAATTAGATATAGGTACAACCAATAGCAACAATGAATTTAGAAATTCACAAAATACCACTCGACAAAGAATCATCACGGAACGATCTTGCACGGATAAATTGTTTAATGAAATGCTTAGTCGCTTGTTGGCATTTTACCTTCAACACTTAGATACGCGATATACTGTCAAATATTTCCACATTATATGGAATTATTCAAAGATCTTTTGTTCGAAGTAAAACTCATTTTGTGGTAAGGTTGTTCAGTAGTGTTTCTATACATAGTAAAAGATTACATCATTTCATTTGAATGGTGATAAAAGATATGTTACTTTCATTTAAAGTACGTATTATACATGGTGTATTTTATTTTAATCCAGAATCACTTTTCAGTCTTCAGGTTACTAAAATATCTAAAATTTAGATGATACCTACTGTAATCAAAATATATAATAACTTTGGTTTATAAGAATTTTAATATTCATCATTACGAATCCACATTGTGAACGAAATAAAAAAACGTAGCATAATATTGAGTTGATTAATTGATTTTTTTTTAATAAAAAATGTTTGTTATACCTACGTCGAATTGAATAAAGAAAGTAAACCAATAAACTTCTATCATTGCTACAATTCGAATCATAAAAAATAGAGAGTTTTTGTAATAATGAAGAAAAATATGCCTTAACTTTTTAATTGGGTAGGTACATATAATGTTCTGTAGATGTATATTATATTTTTGAAGAAAAATTATAAGCATACTCCGACGTTTGACATTTATCTTAGATATCTAATAAACTATACCTAAGGAGTAGAGCAATATAATGTTTTTATAAATGAACACAAAAATATCTGAAAAAAGCCTTGACAATTGCAATGTTTTATAAACAAATAAAAAACAATTATTTTACATTCAGCGTCGTTGAGAATAAACGGGGTAAACTAATTATTTTTCTACAAGAATACAAACAGAACATAATTAATTATCTATGGAATAGTTTTATTCATTAATATTCAAACAATCTAAATTATTGTATCTAAAATGGAAAATCAAACTAAAAAATATGTACCTACGCTGGCTGCAGGCACCTTCTTTAGTCCAAACTTCTACTCCAACAAATGAGACAAGAATATTACTATCATTAAAAAATTTATAAGATATGATGAGACATCAATTTTGAACGTTTTATTTTCTAAATTAAATTTATCAGCGACTCAATTCTGAGTGCATTTAATACGCAGTTATAAAAATAAATTTTATCTATCAAATAAATAATGTTCCGATCCACGAACATTTTAAAACATTATAACCGGTAGAGGCAGATACAGATACTTGGGCAAGATATTGAATTGATAATAAATTTATTGGCTCACTACATCAATAAAAAATGACATAATATTGTGTATCGAAATAGACAAGATCATTCGGTATATCAAAACGAAAATTTCAAATGTCTGTTAGTGAATGTTTGATTTTTAATGTGTGATAATGAAATAGCGATCGAAATGATACGACA
This sequence comes from Molanna angustata, assembly GCA_963576475.1. Taxonomy (NCBI): domain Eukaryota; kingdom Metazoa; phylum Arthropoda; class Insecta; order Trichoptera; family Molannidae; genus Molanna; species Molanna angustata. The sequence continues at coordinate 34,941,535 of OY754965.1, forward strand.
GAGAAACATTTAAATGACAACATTTTGTTGTTTCACTACAATTTGTGAAGAACTAAACCGTACACAACGTAGCAGAATAAAATATTTATGCTAATATGGTAAATTCGAATGGACAGATGAGTTTTATAAATAAATAGAAGACATAAAAACATTAACACAGCGTGAGCTTGACATATTTTCTGTGTTTTTAAATTTTCTACACGCTGGACATAGTTTATTAGCAATCAGATTGGATTCAGTTCTTAAATTAAGATTACATAGATTACATAATTTATTCGCTGACCACTTTTTGACCACTATTGACCACTTGGATGTCCACAATAACCAGAGATCTCAAGGAGGCAAGGCTTCGTTCGGAGGACGCGGAGGACTTGGAGGATGAGGACTAGGAGAGCCGATCCCAAGTAAATGGGACGAAGGCTAGAGCAAAGGAGAAGAAGATCTTATATAGGGGAAGGGAGGGCAAGATGGAAGGTTTAACTTTATGATGTAAAAAAAAAATATAGCAACATAATATAAAATTTTTATTTCAATCAGTTTTGAGAAAGGTCTTACATGTTTATAAAATTGAGTAATTAAAAATATTGAAAATTGAGTATAAATTCTGTTAGGACTCATAAAAGAAAAAATGAAAAAATTCCATCTTGCCCTAACCCTGAGGGCAGAATGGAAAGCTTATACGGGCAAGATGGAATGAATAGGATATTCCTACATTTTACAATTAACACATAAAAAACAACATTAACACATAAACCACAACACACTGGACACTGTATTATACCCAGTCCTCTGTGGGTGGTTCCACAAAATACACACAACACATCTTCTTTTGAGGACTGCTCCGAATGTTGTAGTATATTTTTATCCTTTTCTGTCTTTTTTCCTTTTCCTTTACCCTTTCTTTTGACATTTTCTTTATTCTCGTGTCTTTTGCCATTTTCTTTTCTAAGATAAAAATCTTGTTATTTTTATTATCCTTGCCCTTGATGATCCGATTAAGCACTAATTTTTGTTTTGCTTTCAAGTCGTTCTTTTTTTCGGTAGCTTCTTTGAATGGAGAACTGGTTAGGATTTCTGATTTTTGATCCAAGATCCTCTGTTGCTCTTGCTTATATACTTGAACACCATCTACAAAGAACAACATCCTCAATTAGTTGAAAAATTGAAAACAAAAATCAAAATAATTGCACGCGGGCATCATGGAAACTATTCCATCTTGCCCTAAAATGCAATTTTCCATCTTGCCCATATGCCCACTGCCAATAATAATATCAACACTTTAAAAATCCTTTAATTATTTTCCTCTTTAAATATCAATTCATACAATCTATCCCTAATAGGTAGTTTGTATAAAAACAAAATGTCAGTATTACTTACTTTGTATAAATAATCACACTGCAAAAGTTCACTGATTTCGTAATGATTTGTCGCGAAAATACGAAACACGTGTACACGTCGCTTGGTGGCGCGAACCGAACCGAGTCACCGTTCGTAAACACAGGATGGCTGCGTGTATCTGTGTATGTGGAGACTCGTGCGCCTTGTCACGTGATTTGCAATAGGTAGGTAGGTAGTTTCCATCTTGCCCGCTTCTTCCATCTTGCCCTCCCTTCCCCTATATATTCGTAAATAAATCGTTAGACTATAGGTCTGTGCGTGTCAGCCTTTCGTCAAGAAGCAAAACTAAATATTTTGATAAATTATATTATTTCATTATTATATGGTTTTGATTTTGAACCAATATTTTTTTTTTTAAATAATAAATTAGTCGTTGTAAAAAGTACATATACATCCTCATACATTCCCCTAACAAAACATAAAAAATGCTTGTACATAAATGGTGAACGAAAGTGGCAGGTTTCGAACTCGCAACCACTGGATTACTAACCTAGCGCGCTAACCGCTCTGCCACCACCCGGTTTTTGGTCCGGAAACGATGGTAAATTGGAAAAAAAATGTCAATAATTTCGCCACTTCTTTGAGATATAAGAAAATAGTTCAGGATTAATCCAGAACAATTGTTAAATTAAACCGGAAGATTGTAGTATCGAGATTGATTGGAATAACTTATGCGAGATCTCTGACACTTACATACACAAACTCGCACACATATACATACCTACCCCAACCTCACACACAGACACACATGCATGCACTCGCTATTCTTATAATTTATTTTCATAGTTTTAAGTAGGTATGTAAGCATATCAGTTCAAATTTATTATTAATATTGTGGAAATTTTCAATTGGTTATGCAAAATTCATCTGTCTAAAAAATGTTAAGATACTTTATACTGAAATTTCAAAATAAAATGATCTACGAGTGACTAACTATATTGCAATACGATTTATCTATTTTTTATCTTGAACAAATTTAAGTATTATTATCAAGATGCAAATACAAATAATAATAACCACGTTTGCAAAGCAACTCACAATATCATAAAGCCTAATAAAAAATTTATACTTATAGGACTTTTATACTAAAATTTTAAATATGAAAATATTTTTTTTTTGTTCTCATACATAAAAGCGGTGATAGCCCAGCGGAAATGTCGTCGCCTCACATGCGTGAGGTCGACGGTTCGAATCCGGGCGGGGCACGCACCTCCGGATTTTCAAAAAATCTATGTGCGGATTTATATCACTAGCTATGTGTAGCCATGATCCGAATTGTCTGTTTCCCCTTTCTAAGGGTTACGAAGGTCAGAGGGCATTCGCTTCAATGTAAAACCAGACTCGCCAATTCCAGGTGAGGTCACTAGGAAAGAATGTAAGATGAAGAAAGATGTAGTAACTAGAATGAAAGTTAACACACTTAGATGGTTTGGTCACGTGGAAAGAATGAATGAAGAACGCTTGACGAAAAAAATATATAAGGCTGACAGGAATGGAAAAAGAAGTCGGGGGCGCCCAAGAAAAGGATGGCACGACCATGTGAACGATATTCTGAAAGAAGGAAATGTTAGAAGTCTGAACAATAGAAGAACATGCATGAGACGTAGCATGAATGTTGACGAGGCGGTGAATGTATGTCAAGATAGAATAGTGTGGCGTTCTGTTCTCTCTGCCTACCCCGCGAGGGACATGGCGTGATGGTATGTAATGGTCAAAGCGTACCCCTATAGAAATGGGACAAAAACGCTAAGGAGAAAGAAAAGTTCTGATACATACCATCACGTCTTTACTCTATTTGGGATAGGCAGAGAGAACTCCTATCTCTTACATAAATTACTCTCTTGATTTTCTTATTATTCTTACTTTTTTATTCATTAAGATTCCATCTATATGCCGATGTCTCCTTTTATTTAGCGTGTTTATCTATTTCTATTCTATGTACATATATCACCTTTCATATTTAATGTCGTAATTTAAACCAATAAATATTAATCTAATATAATATATCGCAATAAGAAATTCAATAAATTAGATCTACAAAATAATAATAACATTCAAATATCCACCCACAAGATTTCTATTATATGTACATACATATATCACCTTTCATATTTAATGTCACCAACAAAATGACAAGATGTTTGCAGATTTTTACGAGCACACGAAACTAGATACCCGACAAGTCTACAAGTTTATTAATAAAGTCATACAGAGTTCCTGTCAGTTTCAATAGTATTTTTTTCTTTTAAAAAAATATTTGATGCGACAAAATCATCCGCAATATTTGTCAAGGAGCCTTGACTGCGAATTGGAATGATGCTTCAATTTTATGAAAAGGATTTTTTTCATCCACAATATTTTGTTTCTATTCAGTTAGACAGCATTACATCAACTTACTACATATCGCCATTACTTTTATCATATTATAACAGTAATTTTGAATAAAACCCACTACGACGCGACGGTTTGTGAACGAGGAACGACTGAAAAAAATCTGATAGCGAAGGGGCTGGCTAAGAAAGTATTGCCACTACCGTGTGAACAATTTTCAGATAGAAGAAAGATTATATAACATTCAATATTTTTTAAGATTGTTCAGTCTATGAATCTGTATAATTGAATGAATAACTGAGTGCGTAGTGATCTGTACAAAATAGTTTGATTTATTTTTATTTTATTTCATTTTTATGTCAAATATTAATTTAACACGCACCCAATAACAAGTTGCCACATTCTGGAGACTTCGATATTAATCGTCTCACAGATCCAGACTGAAAACATAAATAAAAACTGTGTCTCCAACAGGAATCGAACCCGGGACCTTCGGATCATCAGTCAGATACCTAACCAACTGAGCCACAAAGGCCGACAAATATAGTTTAGTTACTTGTTAAAATGCAAATATAACATATATGTCTCCTGTAAAATATTAAAATAATACATACCTACTCTGCTATCCCTAGAACAGGTTTACCCAGTTGGGCAGCAATTATCTATTTTTTATTGACACATATGTTAATGGAGTGGTAAAGAATAATTAAAATATAAAAAAAATAAATGGACAGTAAACGAACATCAAAAGGTCGCTACCAAAATGAGAACTGTTTATTGTACGAGTAAATGAAATGAGAGTAGTCAGATTTGCCTCGGAAATGGTATGGTACAATATATGTATTCTAACTAGAATCCCTTGGTATCACAGGTACTAATAAGACGTGGTAATTTACCTTTACTTCTCCACAATCTCCATACAATATGCGGCCGTAGTCAGACTCAGGCCGAGGACAGAGCCCATGGCCCGTAAACCAAGTACCAACTGTATTGTCTTAGCAAGCGCCCCACGTAATATCCCCATAAAACTACGGGGCCTACCTTTGTACGTACCGTTTGTTAATACATACATACTCTCTGTGTACCCTCACGCGTTACATTGAACGTGTGTCTGACTCGTAGTCATGTATGTACGTGTGGAGCCGCCAGCATCGTACATAGTTCGCAGCCCACTGCAATAAACTTGCAATATTCCAAAACATACTATGTAATTCATTGAGCAAGACTAAGTATGCAAAACCAAGATCAAAACTACCTTAGTCTAATATTTTTACTGACATACTTTTAACATCTCAATGGAGATGAAGTTGGGATATTATAGAAGAAACAGAAATTCAATATACCTATAGGGCTTACGACCTGTTATCGGCTGGTTCACGTGATAACTTTATGTGCTTGCGCAACGTTCACCAATTATTCCTTACTGATTTCCCTTATGAATGTAATTTTTGAAAGTTCTATATATTTGAATAATGTGTAACAATTCACCTGAAAATAAGGAATTGTACTATTGCCATCTATGAAGTAACGAAGAAACATTTTTGTTTAACGCCATCTATTGAGAAATTAGTCTATTTGAAAACAATGAAAGCAACAGTCCTTATAAATGGGGTGACGGTGTCTTACACAGATGTCACCCCTGAACTGAGCCAGAAAAAATATTTCATTTTTGGCTTGTTTACCTACTTGTACCAATGTGTATATGTAAATCGAATACTTTTTTATTTTTATTTCATTAAAAAAAATATACTTTAAGTCTTTGTTTAAAATATTATGTGTTAACGTTAATTTTTTTGTTTATTCTTGAAATTTTATTATTTTTATGGATTGAATTATATGTACCTACTGTAGTACATACAAATCAATGTTTTTTTTAATGGTCACAATAATCGTATGAATAATTAAGGGAATTTGCTAGAGTAATTTGTAGCGATATGCTCATTCTTTGTATAAGTAATTAAATATTAAATGTTATTTATTTAATATCCATAATTACTTACTTAAGAAAACACTGTTTTGTTATCATTAAAGTTTAATCATATACTATGGTTTACTTCAATATATAATCACTTGAGATGCTGTTACAAACTTTAGACTTGGGTTGAAAAGTTTGTATGAACAATGTAAATACCTACTATGTACATCATACATGTACATTCGGAGAACCTAACTTTACCACTTGCATCTAAACCAAGTTATGTATCCATAAAATTATCATACGTAAACTAAACATACCTAAGTCTTGCGGTAACTAGTAACAAAGGAATAGGTACATTGCATGATATTAGATTTTAACTCACCACCATGTGCGACAATAACCATAATAATTTAGTCATACTTCCCTTACCGCGTGTGCTCGAGGGATGTCATAAACAAGGAGCACATTACTTATAATAATTGTACAATAAAATAAGTACCTACGCTTGAAAGAAATTGATGTGGAAATTGTAACACAATTCGAATCATTTTACAAAGTAGATGTACCTACTTGGTCGTAATGTAGGTAACACAGGTAAGTGTACTTAATTAAAGTAATTAAACGTTGACAGAAATAATATATTTTATGCAATGAAAAACATAAGAATTTTATAATTAGAAATATCACAATTGAAGGAAAAATGCCATCTGTAAAATAAAACAATTCAAAAGTTACAATTAGATATTATAAACCACATATAGGTTGGTGGTCTTGATTGTTCTAAAGTTTAGATGTGACTTTATTGATGAATGTCAATTCGATTTAACTTTCAGCGCAAAGTAGCAATAGTTTCATGATAAATGTTTTTTTTTTAAATATTGTTCTCCATTGCTGGGAATCGATGTCAGAACACTGACAAAGAAGTTAAAAGACTATGCCACAGCAGTTAACTATTATTTGACGAGAATCCAGCATTCTCAAATAAATAAATAAAAACTTCGCTACATATATAAACCTTTGTATATAGTATATCTCACTAAATATTTACTTAAACATTGATTTTATTAAAATATTTTTTTAAAATTAACACCAATAAATATATGAGGTATTTATTTTAATAATAAGTACAAATATCTAAGAATAATTTATGAAGTTTCTCCGTTCATCTTGGAGCAAGACCACTGCTAATCTAGATGTGGAATTGTAAATTTGCTAAACCAATAAATCTTAGGTAGTTAAAAAACTTCGGGGCAATGAATCCAATACATGAATATTTATATAAAGATATAATTCTCCAACACAAATACAATAACAATTAATTATTAAACATTATACATCTGGATGCTAAGTAACAAAGCTCAACGGTATGAAAATGGCCAGTAAAATACTCAACACCTTTTTCGCGTGACAAAGTTACCTACCTAATATAATCATCAATTGACTGGCTGCATAAACAATTAAAACATTTTGAACATGTACCTAATTTCGATAAAGAAAATATTTGATAAATCATAAATAGCTTCGTCGAAACCAGCAATAGCCGGGAGTAAGTTTTTTATTCGACCATGTTATAAAAAAACGTGTGTATGTAGGTAAGGTAGTCGCTTAAAAAACATTTTGCAAAGAAAAGAAACCTGTCTTCATTATCGAAAGCGGCCGTTGCCTTTATCCTTATATAGCAGCACATTGTTTATTGATATCGGGGGAGAAGTTGTATGAATGACGGCCCGCGATAAATATCATAAAAATTTACATATATTACTTCCTATAGGCATTTTCTAACACGACGGTGGCAAAAAATCATTAAAAATAGACAAAGAAAACACACGGTCATTAATTCAACACGACGCCAACGAAGCAATAACTCAAAAGACCATTTCAACATATGGAAACTTTTTTTTAGAATAAAACACTCGTTTGAATATTAAAAATTAACAAAAATAATTAATACACATATTAAGATGAGGTTAACATAAAAACGGTGTTATACAAATCATCTTAGTTTATAGTGAAATAAATAAATGGTATTTTAATAGTTAAATTCATGAGAAAAATTTCGCAACTTGATTGCGCGTTTCTTAAAGTATACTTAAAATAAGTTTCTTTAATTAAATTATGACAATTTATAGTGGTCACCCTAAAAATTTGACAAAATCAAACTAGATTTTATGTGACTTTAGAGTAAATGATTATTTTTGTGAAAATAATTTATTAGAAAGTGTATAAGTAATATTAATAAATACTAATTAGTGTATTATTATGTAAAAACCCTTATCTGGAAGCTATTTGTACGATTTGATCGATTTTACAAAAAATATTCTCACTGTAAGTTTTGACTTTTTTGACTCATATTTTTTTCAATATATTTTGTTAAACTTATATTTGAATTAAAAACATTAATTTATGAGTGTTATTTAATGAACTTTTATCTACATTCAAAACGGGTAGATTTACAAGATAGGGTAGATTTCAATTTAAAAACTTATTTTATTCAAAAAGGAATCTTGAGTAGTTTGTTAGCGACAGCAGATTTTTATTTTATTTTTAACAATTCCAATTCATTACGAAAGCAACCATAGAACTGGCAAAAAGATTCAAGACAGAGATTGTTTGATGTTGAGACTAAACAAAAAAAAAACGGAAAAAAAAGATAGACTTTTGTTTGAGATTTCTCAAAGAGAGATTATGTTGTTTTGTTGATATAATATAAAGACAATACTAAATTCAGAATTAGCTGTAAGGTTTTAACAGCCTCTTGGGATAATTATTGTAGAGTTAAAGACAAAAAATAAAAACAAATATTTCAACAGCTAAAATAAAAACATTACAACAATTTAGTATTAAAAAAACACTTAGGCAATAATTTTAATATAGCCCAACAGTATGGAATAAGACAATGTGGATACAAGACAATATTTCACTAATATGTAAATTTAAAATATTTGAGTCTTATCTTTCTTTGATTTTTTTATTTCAAAAAATACTTAATTCTAGAATAAATAACAACAAAAATTAAATGAAATAAAAAGATATCCAATAGGTGCATTTTTAAATTTTACATTAATCAATAATCACACAATGTGGGGTGCGCGAGTGTGGATTACCTTATAAAAGGAAGCACGACAAATGCGTGTATCCCCACAGACCAGCCTCATCATACATAAAAAGGCATCATTCACATTCATAAATATATTAATTTTCAACCATATACAAAACATCATACAAATTAAACTAGGTACTTAGTTAATTGAGTATTAACGTACCAACTTATTCTTGAGCTAGCAAATAAAAGATATATTATGTAAATTAATCTCGGTGACGAAGAAACAGGTATTTTTTATGAAGATGCGAAAAAACTCGTAGTTTTTTTTTTATTTTGCTTTCTCAGAGCGCTACTTAAATGCAGAATGTCATTGTTTTATCAGAGCATCCCATAAAAGGACTTGCAAGAGATGAATCTGGGTTCAGAAAAAGGCGAATCTCAGTCGGACAAGAAACGCGACCGAATTTCAATGGGAGCAAAAAAAATAACACCAAAGTAAATTTTGCCGAAAAACAACGTCGGGTAATTGAAAAATAAAAAAAAAACAATATTATAAAACGCGAGCATGTGTGCTTAAACGAAAATCTGTCAAGTGCTTTGAGACTGAGAATTCGGGATGCTGGTGACGCCCGTGCAGATTTATTCCCGTCAAGTTATGGAACGTAAAAGGACATGGTAGAGTAGAGAAAAGGAGTCCATGGGACTCCTTTTTTAACAACGATCACCCCAAGGTAGATCCAAAAAACATTGAAACCTTTCGGAATACATTTCATTTTTATAATACAGTGTACCAGCTACCTATATACATTATTATTTTGTGAATTTATTTTTTAGTTTCCCTAAACTCTAAAGGACTGAACAGCTTTCTTTTGTAAAGCAACATAAGGCCGAATTGATTCTGAATTGATTCTGAATCACTTTATAAACAGCGCTATAAAAATATTCTTATTACTTACTATTGAAAAAAATAAAGATATTTTGCGAGATGTAAGAAAATTTACTCCACTATTTTTAATACGAAAATATTGTCATTTTGAAAAATACAGATTTGTCATGGATACATAATATAGTTACTGTTTCAGTCTTACGTTTTGTTCCTTCCAAGTGTACAAAATTCTCTAAGATCTTTTTAATAAATATAATAAATGTGTCTACCTTATTTTTAAAATGTTAACAAGGTAAAAAAAGAATAAAACCATATTAGCAATGAGCATTGAGTATGTACAGAAAGAAGCAAAACTGAAAAAAAATATAATTCTTGTATTTTCGTTCACACTCTTCGTTTTTAATCTATCAAACTTTGACGATTTGTCAAAACAAATAAACTAATATCAACATCACTTTTGGTAGAAATTAAGTCATAATCAAACATTTCTACAAAGCAATCACCCAAGTAGTTCATCTCGCCCAACTAATAAATAAGACCTTAACGGGCCTAGTAGATTCTAATACCATCTCGCATCAATTTTGACTGAAATGTTATTAGGACAATAAAGCTCAGTTTCAGATACATTCGGAACAAACTATGAATGATGTAGTGGTGATAATTTAGTGGAATACCATTCGCCAACTTTATTGCTGCGATGAATTTGCTAATTTGGAGACGACACTCGAGTGGAATATGACTCGTAAAATTATATGAAAGCAGTTAATGCAGAAATATAATATTATCTTCGTCTGAATATGATTTGAAACAAATGCCATCATAGGTAGCATAATATTTGATAAAAACAATCAAGTATATTTGAATACTTGACATCAAATACAATATTTATTTGTTTTATGTACTGACGCTTATTTAGACGAGATCGACAGCAGAAAGTACACACAATTTATAGTTTCTAATAAAATTATTAAAGAAATAATAAATAAGAATAAGAAAATTATAGAAAAAATAAGGCGTCAGACCCGAGTAGTAGACTGAGTGCTGGGCCCCAAAAATCCTTAAATGGAGACCATGGAAAATAGAAGAGGCATCGGCAGGCCCCAAAATAGATGGACCGATTATATTATCAGGACGGCGGGGAGAAAATGGATGCAGATCGCAAACAGACAAAGGTGGAAGGAAATGGAAGAGGCCTGTCTCCAGCAGTGGAAGGAAGAAAGAAGAATAAAATTATAGGAAGATGTCACAAAAAAAGATGTTTTTATTTTGTCAATTTTCGGAGATCCTAATCAGCTGAAACAATCATCTTGTGAAAGGGAATAAATCTTGTGGATCCTAATATAGTCATATAATTTTGTGAATTCTCAAAACATGTGTACCTATATTATATTTTCAAGTAATAAGTGTATGTACCTAAATATTCATCTAACAATTAATAAAATAGTTGTAAGAACCCAGTTGGCAAAAGATTGAGAGCTGGAAGATGGCTAAGTAACTACACGGCAGTCAGGAAGGCAGAGAGAGTCAGGTCGACAAAAAGTTATGTTGGACATTAAAAGGAGTCGAACACAAAAACTCCTTTGTGTTTTTGTATGGACACACAGCGAGTTTTGTCCAAATATTTAGGGTGACTTGGCTTTGAATCTGAATGTAGACAGCCGCTGCCTTACATAATGACAAATTATATATCGTTTTATGAGAAACACAACAAAATGTAAACAAACAGTAGAAGAATACAGCAGAGGAAACATTTTCGACTATCTCCTGTCATAATTGTTTGTCAGGTCCTGACAATTAATTGTCAGGTCATAATTGTATCATAATTATTTTATTTCATTCGTTACAATTCGCTTTGTTTTAAACCACGAATGAGTTTTTTGATAAGATCAGTTTCGAAGCGACTGTTTTTTCCACGGGACGGATGTCAACAAATGCGGAAGAAGTGGTCATATCAAATAAGCCATTTGCGGTGAATTGTTTAAAATATGCACACAGTTAAATATAAACAAATGATTAATTTGATACGTAGCAAAACTAAACAAGATTCAACCAACTGAGACAAGTAATTTATGGTTGATATATGTAGGCAAAATTTTCCAAAATATTAAAACATTATACTCGTATGCTAACCGCGCTCGTATATACCTAAGTAAACCTGCTCGCGCTACAGAAAATCATAGGTCCAGACTAGATCTATGGTTCATATTAGCATTGTTGCTGATGGGCATTCTTTACATCAGCTGATGTTATATTTAACCATTGACATCAGCGTATGCTAATGCTAGTGCAGAATTGAATTATTTTCTTTAAAAAATCAGGAAAAACGGAATATATTTCCAAAAGATGTAAACTATTCCTTGGTATTGAAACAATTGATAATGTTTTAATAATGATGAGACTTTTAACAAAAAAATCAATCTTATATTGTGTACTAGTTCAGTAAAAACTCGCAAGCTGCGGTCGTCTCACAACTCGAACATAGGATAAATAATCAGCACCTATCAATGCTGATGTCAAAAAAGGCGCTGATGTTTGCAACAATCCTGATACATAGATGATTGCTAGAACGGTTAAATCAGTGTTAGAAATTCATTGGTAAAATTTCAAACCTATTAAAATCTAAACTCTTTGCCATAGCTCTTTTGCATATTCAGTTTGAGTTCGCTACAGTTTTTTCGTTGTTTTTGGATGTAATGATTTAAAGCTTAATACTACCAAGCATAGGTACTCATTCTAGACACCAATTTTGGGTAAAGTTTTGTCGATGAATTCGATGTTGTTGGGAATATTACTCCGCCGTGGAAGGTGTGTTTACATTTTGTTAAGTTTCGTCTAAAATAAAATATAAATGTAACCTTGTGTGTAATTTGACGGCTTGATGTCGTTGTATGTTATGAATATGAAAGGTATGGGAAGGGACACACATCCAAAACACGAACTCGTGGGTAATATTAACCCCTACTTATAAATGCATGTCGACACGTTCAAATAAAATATACCTTTAATACCAACACCCGCACTTACACACTCCTCCAAACGTATTTTTTTGTTAGTCACGTGTAATTTTAAAAATGAATGAATGTATCGAAAACAACGCGTCGTTGTCCAAGTGATCGTGAAACACGCACTTATAATGTTTATTATAAGTATCTAACTACTTCTAGTATACTACAAACAAGTAAGTACGTATGTATAGCTTTATCTTTCATTACTTATATGTGTACTGCACATACTGCTCTGACTCAAAAGTATGATAATAGGCATTTATTAGGCATGTTCTTTAAAAGAATATTGAATCATAAAAAAATATTTTTTGCATTCTTATTCTAACGACATAAGTAACGTTTTTCAAAAATGGAAACAAAACGAAATCGAATTTATTATAACATAGTGAAATTTTAAGCTGATAAAGTAATTGGTATAATAAATATTTGACAATTTTCGGCGTAATTGGTAAGAAATGTTCTGCGTGGCCCACGTGATAATTCAAGATATTTGCCGATTATTCTAGGTACCTGCCCACCTACTTAAAATGTAAAAGCAAATCGCGAAAAGTAGCCAGTTGCGTTAAAACTGATAAATTAAAAATAGCTCATTCGTGGTTCAAACAAAGTTAATTATCTTTAATAAATACAACACCATCAGTAAATTTTCTATTCTATTCTCAAAGTCAAAGATAACTTTCGAAAAATAAAGACCGATGTAGGCAATAAAAGGTAAAAAATTATATAAAATAATACATTTTAAAACATGATAAGGCATACAGTTAAAATATTACATATACTTTACATAGTCTCAAAATTTACTACAATCATCATCACAATAACACAAAATGTCAAACAAGATGCGCAAAAAATAATTGTTTATTCTTCTATGCCCGCCACAGGGACGTAACTATGAAATCTATGGACTAGACATTTTTATAAGCGTATCTGGGAGTTGCAAATAGTACCCAAGTATGTATCGGTATCGTTCCAAATATCGTAATATAAGGAAACAAAATGAAATGTTATTATATAGTTGACAAAATATCTACAATATTTATGCATATTTTACCAAGTTGGAGATAGGATAGAAAGTAGGGAGGTGGGTTAAAACAACAAAAAAAAACAAAGAATTAAATTATATTCGTTATCTCGCGCAAAGAATCCCCGCGTATTTAAAGAATAATGAGACCCCGAAGAAAAGATAAAATTCTTGCGCTGCGTTTAATTTTTTTCATTACTTCGGCCGGCGAAAAAATGCCAACGGAAACATTTTTTGTAAAACTGAATTCAACCATCAGGATTGTTTCTGGTTGTATGACTAGAAAAAGAGAAATATATTCGCAAAATCTCGAAATTCTGGTCGCAAGATCAGAATTGCTGGAGAGTAACCCGACCATGCGATATTTTGGTACCTACCATAAATAAATCAAGCATAATAATTAGTTCCTCTTAAATATAAATGGCTCAATATTATATAATACATTTTAATGTTTTTGGTAAAAATTGAATGAACCTAATAATTAAACATAAATTATAATGATACCTACTTAACATTAATCTGTCACTTAAATCTATATATAGCACAGAATGAAACCTCAAAATTCATTTATCTGTGAATAACTAATGATTTATTGTATTTTTACTCAAAATAAAGTATTGGATTGCTTAGGTTACAATTACCATTTCTCAGTATTACTAGTTGCTAGTAACACATGAGATCCAACTGTCGATGGCGATAGTATGCATAGTTGAAGTGTTTGTAGTAACTATAACACTTAAACACAAATAAATAAATATTTTAAGATGGTGTTTTGTTTTTTTTTCGACATTTTTAAAAACTTAAGAAATACAGACACATTAATTTTTTTCTTAATAAAAAAAATTTGAGAAACACGAATTTGTTTGAAAAAAAAAATGTGATTTTGTATTTGTCTATATGTATACCAATTTACAGGGTTTTAACTTATATGGTTTTTGAGATACCTATATCGTAAAATAATAATAAAAATTCAAAAGTTGATAACCCCTGACTGAATTTAAAATTCGAAATTCTGAATATTAAAGTTTTGTAGGCCTGTAACTACCTATATATTCTGAAATTTTGGGCTCTGTGAATTGAGCGGATCAAAAGTTATATAGGGACACACAGGCACTCAAAAAACACACAAAATGTTCTACTTCAAATCCGTAATTCATCCATATTTATAGAACAAATATAATACGAAGCCTCTAAGTTGGTGTTTATGGCATGCAATAAGTCCACTAGACCATACAAAATGTTCATTCACACACTCGTCTTGGCTTTATACTGTCGATTCATTAAGATAATTAAACGAATCGAAAGTTGGAAAATCATTACTATACGTGAGTAAAATACAATAGGAAAGTTTCCAGACCACCTCAGATACAAAATAGACTCAATATAGACCATAAAAAATAATTGCGGTAATTCGACTTTACCGATTGCCCGTATGATGTCAGTCAAATAGGCGTGATGTGTCAGTTAGAATAGCGAGCGGTTTTATTTTGTCAGTAGCGAAATGGAACCGTGTTTATCCGGTTTCATGTACATACCTACTTACATATTATTTTAGTAGTCAACCTTTTCAAATGTATTAAAAAGTTATGATTAAATGCTACGAATATAGTTATTGGCAGAAATCTTCAAAAATCACGTGGGCTGCGTAGAAAACATTTTGGGGACAAACCAACCCCCTCCAAGCCGAAATTGATCAAGTCATTTGTCGATACTTTTGAAAATGTATACCGTCTTATTTAGCTGACTTGAAATTAATAATCAGACCAAAATTAATAATCACCAAACAGACTGTAATATAAATCAGGATTGAGCTAAATTAGTGTACTTACATGTCAAAGTATAGATACTACCGATTCATATTATTCAAACGACATTTTTGAAATATCTATAGAACTTACAATATTTTGCTACTTGTTCCTCCACCCGCTCCGCGTGTGTACTATTCTACGCAGAACTTATATATATTTTATAAGTACTTACTATTATCTGTTAGGTATTCTCTTTTTATATTTCCCTTCAAAGGATGATATGGAGTTCTTAGCGATTGAAAAGTGTTTAACCCTTTACGACCTGAATTATTTTAAAGTTTTTTTTGTTGCTTGATTGCTGGTATGCAGCTAATCTGGCACTGTTTGGTATAAACGGTTAAAATCAGGCAGTGAATCTGGTGATTTTAAAACAATTTAGAATTAGATAAATTATTTCAAATACCTAGCAATATTATTTCAATCTTATATAAAAAAATAATTCAAATAACATGGCCGATCGCAGTGGTAACTGTTGTGCGGGCTTTAGGTTCGATCCCCAGCAGAGGAGAAATTTATTTAAAAAGTTATTTTTCACGCAACGCTGGTTAGTTGGAAGAAATTGCCATATGGCAATACACTCGCCACTTGATCAGGGTGCAAGGAAGAAGGAGGTGTTTATTATTATTAATACTATCGGGTTTTAAATCTTATGTGCAGAATTATGAACAGAGTGTCTGAATTGGGTTAACAGATATACACAGAATATTGTGAGTATTGCCGAAAGCGCTCTTAGACGATTCCCACTAATTAACGTTTCATAAGTTGACGATATGAAACACAGACTGTCTCGAAATGGCATCAACATGAAGTCAATCATTCAAATATATTCATATTTAATAAAATTAGTGTCTATTACTCTGTATTATAAATCATTTTCGTGCTCCATTTGCAGATATAAATATTTTAATTAAATGAAAATGGAGTGTTTTACAACCATACATGTCGTTATTTATTACCAAGACGGTGGACATTTGATTGACTGCCCATACAAGGTGTTCTGTTCTGCTAAATATCAATACAGTAGACCATTGCTAGTAGTTCAATTATCCCATAATATATTCAGACAATAGTGGCTTAACGAATTTACTGCCCTGGGAGGATATTAATGTGGGCATAAACCAGTTTCTTAACAGTTATAATATATAACTTATTAACATAAGACATGGGACATATTATAAACGAAACAAGAGCTAATTACAATCATCTTCAATGAATACGAAAATACCTTCACAGAATCTTTGCTCCAAAAAAAATCGTCAGTTACTTTCGTAGTCATTATCTACCTACTGCGATTTGGTATCGTTTCTCGGGCAACTTAAAGGAACTATATATCAAATAAAAAGTTGCCAAGTTCTGGAAACTTACGATGATAATCGTCTCACAAATACAGAATGATAACAAAGTGAATAACAGTCTCTCCACAGGGAATCGAATCCAGGATCTTTGGGTCAGAAGCCTATGAACTTACTGAGCAACAAAGACCGATTTAAATACAATATACCATTGATCCGTTTTCCGAAAATCGTTCAATAATTATACCCACTCAAGAAATAAAAGAAGAAAAAACTCAACAATAATTCAAAAATTTACAGCTTTAATACGACTTTTAACACTTTATGAAAATGGAAATACGTAGGTAAGTAAACTGTTAAAAAATAAAATATTAACATATACGTATTTATTGAAAATTACGCTTTACCTAAATACCTACATAGGTAGGTACCTATAATATTTTTTATACATTTATTTCTGACTATTTGCTCTTAAAAGATTACAAAAATTAAAAGGTGCTCACACTGCTCACTAAGAATGCATTATACACATGTTCCGGGATATTCAATTTACAATACATAATGTTTCACAATATAAAATGAATAATGGTTGGCATATTTGCATCAGTAGTAAATACAGTTAAGAAACATATTTCTTCTGATTAGTCAGATTTTTCAGACCACAAAAAATAAAAATAAATGTTATAAAATAACAAGAATAACCTTACGTCGTAAAGAAAACTGAATGCTGGCCGAAAGTTATACAACTTGAGGTGAGATATTCACAAAAACGGCGTCATATAAATTATCCAAATTTATTATATTATTATTAACCACTGTACCACGGTTTATCTTATACCGAAATGTGTAACATTAATAGTTTCTTCATTATTTAGATAAATAAAGGTTATTTCATTAATTTATATAGAAACATTACGACGAAACTTACAGAAAACACTTTCTGTGTCAAACTTGATACCCGTTGAGAATTTTATAATCTCTGCAAGGTAAAAAAAGTTAGAAGCCGACACTACCTCAACTTACACAAAACGATAAAAAAGAACGCATTTCGAATATCACTCATCATAAAGACATTTTTCATATCAGTATCTCTAACATAATAATTTTCATATGAACTATCTTCCGTCACATGTGAAATGATTGATAACCGAATTATCAATTTATTTCTAAACTTAAGAATGATAAAAAATAATAACTTTATGAATGAATAATAATATCAAACGATTGACTGATAAAAGCACTGACATCTTCAACATGAAAAAGTAATTTAATATATATTTGACTAATGATAAGAAACAATGACACATTTCCATCATTTTTATGATAATTTTATACAATTATGATAATACTTATTGCTTGATCACACACTGTTATTCTATACAAAACTTTAATTTATTTTACATTCCGGCAACTAACTTAATGTCATAATTTAATATTTTAACAAGCACCCCATGATAAGTTGCCAAAATCTGGAGACTACACGATCTTACTATTTGCGATTTGAATTTAATCGGACGCTTACCCAGTTTTTTGTATGGTGGAAACTGCCTATAAAACGCAGCTGATTTTTCAACGCGGTGGGAAAAAAAAGTGTTCTATTTTTCAATGCGTTTTGTATCGTTTTTCGTAAAACAGAAATCTTTAAAATTATTCGTTGCCAACGAGTCAACATGGCTGTCGTTTGTGTTGTGTTGACAATAAGTTCTCTTTTCTATGGTGTTGACTTAGACGTTCGCGGTATCTTTTGTTTATTTGGCATCTCTCGGTCAGAGAGCAATGTTTTAAAACAAAAACAAAAACTAAAAAGTGAGGGTTCAGAAAAAATCAAATCGTTTCCATTTGAATATCCGTAGGTATTATATACTCTTTGCATTTGAAGTCGAATGCCGGGTAGTCAAAATGTTAAGTCAAACGAAGAAAACGAGAGAAAGATAAAACACTGTTGAACGAAACGGGGAACAAGCGAAATATATTTTTATTTTTTTATTTTTCATATTTAATTTTTTCGTAATTGCAATAACAGAAGTCGCAAATAAATGATAAAATAATACTTATGTAAAGCGATGTTTTGAGTAGGTAATATGTATGTTGAATGCTGTTTTGCTTTGAAAACCTCTTTCGTGTAAAGTGCGCTAAGTGTCGGATTATAGTCATGTTGCAATTAAAAAAAATATGCGATCAGTAAATAATGCCCATGATATTTATTGTCTCACAGATTCAGACTTAAAACACAATTAAAAACTGTGTCTCCACGGGGAATCCATTCCGAGATCTATGGATTAAGAGTCAGGTATCTAAATTAAAGGTGGACTTGACGTAGTGATTGTAGATTTACATAATATCTTTAATCATTACTTTTTGAAGGTTTCAAAGATCACTATGTATATAACAATAATTATGCATTTTTGCATGTCACCTTAGAGAAACGTCGCCGTCGTTCAAACAAACATTTTACTCGTAATAAAGTAGGTGTATTTGTACACGATATGAACGTTATAATTATTATCTGCGTGTATTTTGCACTGGAATAATTATGACACAAATCATATGGTTGTAGAAGATCACAGTTTATCTTAACGTTGTGTTTATTGATCAAGCAGAGCTAATTCTAGACATCATCTATGGATATCTAGAATCTCCAGTATCTTTAAGCGAGTGTTGGCGTCCGAAAGCGTTCATCAAATGATGATCTAGATCTTTTATAATTATTCACAGACACATAAGACATGTAATAAACTATTAAATATATAGTAGGTATATTAGATTATAATATACTTAGATTAAAAAACCATTAAACTAAATTCCATATTAGTGTTTTAAAAAAATATACAAAAACACAATAATTATTAAATTTTGAAATACATAGTAACTTTGTGGTCTGTTTAAATAAAATTGACTTTATTAGAATTGGTCTTATGACATTGTTGAATTAATCAATAACGAATTAAATATTTTTGACGAGAGAGCAATAGCTCCAAAGCCAGTTGTTTGATGGTAAATATTAAAAATCAAAATTAAAAAAAATAGTAATAAATAAAAGTGAAACAAATTTTCTAGTTTTTCTGGTGTTTTCTATGGTAGGTACCCACATCAAAACGTTGTGTCACAAGACAACTCAGTCATAAAATAACGCTACATGTCCCTATCCTGCTAATTGTAAAACATCCGTCTATTACTATTTTTATGCAACTTATCTTGCATAATATATTCATCTACATACATAGGTACTATTCTCTCATCTATATATAAAAGGTATTCTCCATAGATTTTTTTACAAAGATGTCACTGGATTTATCTATCGGTACTGGATTTATTTTTCTGCGCCGTTCAGCGGTATCTAATAAATATTTTTATATTAATATTCATTTAATATTTTTTTTCTATTCTGAAGATTGTATAAAATAAAGGAAATTATATGACAAAAGAACATCATCAATGTATTATAAAATGGTTGTAGTTCAAAGTGACAGTTCTGGAGAACACATTTTTGTTCATTTAAATAGTTAATTCGTCTTCGGAATTGAATCCAATATAGAAATAAATATTTTAGGTAGGTAAATACTAGGGTTTCTCAGTTCCTGGGTGTTTACAATCCCGGGACCCGGGGTTAAAAACAATAAATTCCCGGGTTTTCCCAAGAATTGGAAATCTATGAAACTTTTATTAAAAGGTGCCGCGGATGGCTGTTTTCATAAACATAATATTTATTTATTTATTAAAAACCCTTTTTTACAAATATAGTATTATCTGATGTAGGTACAATATAAGTTGATAAAACAGCAAATAAAATGTATACTACAATAATTAATTTAAAAGATAAAGTTTAAGTCATCAGTGTAAAGGTATATATTTATTTTAATTTGTGGATTAGGCTACTCTACTAGGCTATGCCTGTCCCAGAGTAGCGTTATAATCAGTTCTATTATTTAATACCTCAGTAATATCACTTGAAACATACCAAAACTGAAATAAAAATCTCCGAAATCGCTTGGAAAATAGGAAGTTTGGAAGTTGATTTCACAGATAAAGCTTTGTAGAGCAACTCCAAATTAGGAGTTTGTTTTCAGAGGGTCTCAAATAATTAAAAATCTGTTAAAATTCTTGTCACATAAAAATTTCAAAATCTTGTACGGGAATTCCCGGCTAAAAATTCCCGGGATCGGGATCGATTATTTTCCCGGGAAAGCAACCTTAGTAGGTATATAATCATTGTTTTAAACTTGAAAACTCTATAGATACAAAAATATTACCTGCTATGCAAGCATACCTAACGCCGTGTTGCTGTCGGGGTAGGCAAATAAAACCGGACACCAAACATTTCGATCTATAAAAACATTCATCGTGAGTTCTACCTACCTTCCATACAGGCTCTATGCATATTCTATGCATAAGGTGCCGAATTTTATCATTATTCAACCTTTCCTTCTCATTGTACCTTTTTTTCAACCAGCCAGATATTTTTTGGAAAGTAGTAAATTCTTAATTTTGGTATTCAATACCCCGTATTCAGTAACTATTGTAACTAAAATAGGAACATACTAAAATTGTAGATTTTAGATTTACGGTCTTATTTCAGAGTTATAAAATATAAAGTTGGACTAAATGGAATAGGAGCGTACCTATATTGGCCGTAACGTTCTTAAAAAGTTACCGAATTAGACGTATTTTGAATAATTATGAAAATGATGAAAATTTCATAATTATTCATAACACTTCTGATTCAGTAACTTTTTAAGAACGTTCCGGCCAAAATATGTACGTTCCTATTCCATTTAGTCCAAGTTGATATTTTATAACGTTGAAATAAGACCGTAAATCTAAAATCTACAATTTTAGAACGTTCCTAATTTAGTTCCTATAGTTACTGAATAGGGGGTATTGTGACCGAACCATTTTTATTTTCATTCAAAAAACTTCGTCTTTTTTACCTGCCTACATTTTTTCTTAACTCTCTTGTGCTTTTTTCCATTACACATGCGCCAAAGTGATCATGTTTCTACATTAAATATAAAAAGAAAAAAAATGTCATACCTTGAACATTTGTGATGATCAATAAAATCAGGAACAGCATCCAAGTGCCGTGAAGCCGCCGGAAATTCGACGATGCCGGCAAGGCGAAACCTGACATCTCCATTTTAAAAATCGACAGCACACACACACCCACTAACGATATGACACATTTGTTAAAATATTTTTTTACACAAAAAACACACCAAGTACAATGTACACACTAACACATTAATATTTCTAAAATGTACACATTATATGATTATTATTATAAATGGTACTTATATAACTTTCAAATAGAGCTCGAAATATCTTTAAATTCACTTTTTTTTCTAAAACACAATAAATAATCGTAAATCGTTTAAAATTATTGTAGTTTTGTATATATATTTGCACAAAATTCTCCGAAACGTGTGTAAATTTCACAGTTAATTACAATAACAAACACTTTTTTTGTAAAAATAACAGAAAGAAATATTCAATGTTTATAATTACAAACAAACATTGTTCAATGATGGTAATAATCCGTTGAAAATCGCAAACACAAAGTATTATTAAACAAACATTCGAAAACAATGTTTTAAAACTTTGCTTCAAACAAATACATCGCGAGATTGTTTACCGGTATTTGACAGCGACGGACACAACCCTCCCGTATAAACATCAACTCCTGACTGAAACGACGTGAAGTTCGTATAAGTTGAGAGAAAATTGCATCTGCCCCATGATACACAGACCTACTCTCGTCTCTGTCTTGCGCACGGGTAACGGTTTTACTCATATGAAACAGAAATAATATTTAAATTAGGAATAATATCATAAACACATTTTTTTCTAGGCGAGATAAAAATATGGTGCAATGTTTTCATTTGTTATTTTTGTCACCTTAACTTATTTTGTGAGTATGGCACTAAAAGCGATACCGATAATATTTATCATCAAAATTATGTATTTTTATTCGATTAATTTTAAATACGTTGTCTTAACTTAGTAATCTTAGATTATATATGATATTAGTAATAATATTTTTTTACATGGGTATAAAAACATGCCATCACAGTTTATTATCCTACAGTTTTCTGCATTTCTTTATAAAAGGAAGCACGACACATGCGTGAACACACAGCCATAAATATTAATTTTATTTTCGATTTTGGTTTTGAAGCGACAACTTCTTGCTCAGGATGAATCACAACTTTTTACCATCCGTCAACGTCATGATAACAATTTTCATCCGTCAACGGCATATAATAATAATAATTGTAACAATTCTTGCTTCTCTGTGCTGGAAACACTGGTAAGTTGACACTTGTACAGGGTGCAAGGAAAAGCTCAGAATTATTTTTATTTTAATTGTGATAATTCTCCATAATTCGGCGACATCTTATTGATAATGTTCCTATCAACATCAATGTAGAAGCACTTGTACCACCAAAGAATGTTTAATCGAATATATTTTTTTAATTGCATATACGCGCTGGCGCAGTTCAGGGGTAACATCTATGCGAGACACCGTCATCACTTTTATAAGGACTGTTGCTTTCATTGTTTACAATCGAATATATTTTTTTATTGCATATACGCACTGGCGCAGTTCAGGGGTGACATCTATGCGAGACACCGTCATCACATTTATAACGACTGTTGCTTTCATTGTTTACAAATAAACTAATTTCTGAATAGATGACGTCACAAAAAAGGTTTCTTCGTTAATAAATAGATGACAATAGTACCTATAGTTCCTTATTCTCAGGTGAATTGTTACACACTATTCAAATATATAGAACTTTCAAAAATTACATTGATAAGGGAACTCAATAAGAATGCATAATTGATGAACGTTGCGCAAGCGCATTAAATGGTCACGTAAACCACAGCTGATGACAGTTTTTATGCCCTGTAGGTGCCTCGAAATCCTGGTTTTTCTACAATATCCCAACTTCGTCTCTATTGAGATGTTAAAAAAAGTTTGTCAATAAAAATATAGAATGTGAAATTCCTGGGCGTTCACTTGGAATATCTAATAACTATCGCTCGACCTGCAGATCTCAAAAACTCATGTTTCTTCCATCTGAGACAGCTTAAAGGTATCCGTCAGTTTGCCCAAAAATGAGACAAAGACACTCATCTTTTGGGCGGATATAATATGCCACATAACGCCTCTCCTAAACGAGGTGCACTGGTTGAGGTGTCCATAGCGAATAGATTACAAAGTGTGCTTGATGGTTTTCAAGGTTCTGCATGACTTGGCTCCGCGCTATAGAAATAACTGTGACAGAGGAACGTACCATCAGAGAGACGGTTCACATCGAGATCGTCAGAATCACAGAATACCAATTCTTTAAAGGAATTGGATAGAGCCAATAAAGCGGCTAACTTTGATCGTGGTGTTAACGGACCTATCAAATGGAATAAATTTCCTTCTGATGTGCGTGCGAGAGTTTTGGGGCCTTTAGTTTTAAGACTTCTCTGTTTCGCAGAGCCAACAAACAAGCAAAAGCGCCCTTGGAATGGTATTTTACCATTAAAAGGCGCTACATAAATTGTATTATTATTATTACTAGTTGCATGTAACACATGAGATCCAACTGTCGATAGCGATAGTATGTATAGTTGAAGAATATGTACCAAACTATAAACCCATAGATACAAATTATTGAATATTTTTCAGATATTTTGTTTTCTATACAACATATGTAGGTATGTATGTCAAGATAGGATAGTATGGAGGAAGATCCTTTTTCCTACCCAGAATATGCAAATAGCATGATGGTATGTATGTATGTTTGGAGATGAAGTATCAAACTATTAAGTCTTCTTACATATTGTGTATAGGCGACTGCCATACAAAATGTATGAAGCGATGTCGTCACTAAATTCAATTTTTAAAAAAATTGTTAAAAAAAAATTGAGATCTTCTACTACAATGTGAATATTTTTTATAGAAAATTAAATTATCTAGTTGGGGTGTTTCGGCTTTTTTCGATAATTGTAAAATTTTTGGAAATATAGGCAGTTAAACTCATAAATTTATCATAAAAAAAATATTTTTCTTAATAAAAAATGTTTGAGAAACCCTGAAATTTTTTTGAAAAAACTAATTTGAGATTTTGTATTTGTCTATGCTTGTACTAATTTTCAGCGTTTTAGCGTTTATGGTTTCTGAGATATATGGAAAAATAAAATAAAAATTTAAAAGTTGATAACCCCTGACAGAAACAAAAATTCAAAATTCCGAGTATAAAAGTTTTGTAGGCCTGTAACTGTTTATATATTCTGAAATTTTAGGCTCTGTAAATTGAGCGGATCAAAAGTTATAAGGGGGGGACGGACACACACACACACACACACAGACACACAGACACACAGACACACACACACACACAGACACACGAAATGTTCTACTTCGAATTCTGAGTAAATCCGTGTATGGAACATATATGCTGCGAAGCCTCTAAGTTGGTGTTTTTTGACTTCAAAGTTGGAAATGCCGTGAAAAAAGTAGACCTCTCCATACAATTCTCGCGTATTCTGGCTTGATACATTGTCGATATGTTAAGAGAACAAAGTTCTCCTGAACAAATCGACAGTTGGATCACTTAACTGTGCCGACAATAGCTCTTGAAAGAATCTTTCCAGGCTTTTGTTTAGGGCTTTCTAAAACACCCTTTTCTTTTAATATATGTTTTGCTTGTCTCACCATATAATTTGGTGCATTAAATTACTGCACTAGTTGCATGTAACACATGAGATCCAACTGTCGATAGCGATAGTATGTATAGTTGAAGAATATGTACCAAACTATAAACCCATAGATACAAATTATTGAATATTTTCAGATATTTTGTTTTCTATACAACATATGTAGGTATGTATGTCAAGATAGGATAGTATGGAGGAAGATCCTTTTTCCTACCCAGAATATGCAAATAGCATGATGGTATGTATGTATGTTTGGAGATGAAGTATCAAACTATTAAGTCTTCTTACATATTGTGTATAGACGACTGCCATACAAAATGTATGAAGCGATGTCGTCACTAAATTCAATTTTTAAAAAAATTGTTAAAAAAAAATTGAGATCTTCTACTACAATGTTAATATTTTTTATAGAAAATTATATTATCTAGTTGGGGTGTTTCGGCTTTTTTCGATAATTGTAAAAGTTTTGGAAATATAGGCAGTTAAACTCATAAATTTATCATAAAAAAAATATTTTTCTTAATAAAAAATGTTTGAGAAACCCTGGAATTTTTTTGAAAAAACTTATTTGAGATTTTGTATTTGTCTATGTTTTTACCAATTTTCAGCGTTCTAGCGTTTATGGTTTCTGAGATATATGGAAAAATAAAATAAAAATTCAAAAGTTGATAACCCCTGACTGAAACAAAAATTCAAAATTCCGAGTATAAAAGTTTTGTAGGCCTGTAACTGTTTATATATTCTGAAATTTTAGGCTCTGTAAATTGAGCGGATCAAAAGTTATAAGGGGGGGACGGACACACAGACACACACACAGACACACACACACACAGACACACGAAATGTTCTACTCCGAATTCTGAGTAAATCCGTGTATGGAACATATATGCTGCGAAGCCTCTAAGTTGGTGTTTTTTGACTTCAAAGATGGAAAAGCCGTGAAAAAAGTAGACCTCTCCATACAATTCTCGCGTATTCTGGCTTGATACATTGTCGATATGTTAAGAGAACAAAGTTCTCCTGAACAAATCGACAGTTGGATCACTTAACTGTGCCGACAATAGCTCTTGAAAGAATCTTTCCAGGCTTTTGTTTAGGGCTTTCTAAAACACCCTTTTCTTTTAATATATGTTTTGCTTGTCTCACCATATAATTTGGTGCATTAAATTACTGCACTAGTTGCATGTAACACATGAGATCCAACTGTCGATAGCGATAGTATGTATAGTTGAAGAATATGTACCAAACTATAAACCCATAGATACAAATTATTGAATATTTTCAGATATTTTGTTTTCTATACAACATATGTAGGTATGTATGTCAAGATAGGATAGTATGGAGGAAGATCCTTTTTCCTACCCAGAATATGCAAATAGCATGATGGTATGTATGTATGTTTGGAGATGAAGTATCAAACTATTAAGTCTTCTTACATATTGTGTATAGGCGACTGCCATACAAAATGTATGAAGCGATGTCGTCACTAAATTCAATTTTTAAAAAAATTGTTAAAAAAAAATTGAGATCTTCTACTGCAATGTTAATATTTTTTATAGAAAATTAAATTATCTAGTTGGGGTGTTTCGGCTTTTTTCGATAATTGTAAAAGTTTTGGAAATATAGGCAGTTAAACTCATAAATTTATCATAAAAAAAATATTTTTCTTAATAAAAAATGTTTGAGAAACCCTGGAATTTTTTTGAAAAAACTTATTTGAGATTTTGTATTTGTCTATGTTTTTACCAATTTTCAGCGTTCTAGCGTTTATGGTTTCTGAGATATATGGAAAAATAAAATAAAAATTCAAAAGTTGATAACCCCTGACTGAAACAAAAATTCAAAATTCCGAGTATAAAAGTTTTGTAGGCCTGTAACTGTTTATATATTCTGAAATTTTAGGCTCTGTAAATTGAGCGGATCAAAAGTTATAAGGGGGGGACGGACACACAGACACACACACAGACACACACACACACAGACACACACACAGACACACACACACACAGACACACGAAATGTTCTACTCCGAATTCTGAGTAAATCCGTGTATGGAACATATATGCTGCGAAGCCTCTAAGTTGGTGTTTTTTGACTTCAAAGATGGAAAAGCCGTGAAAAAAGTAGACCTCTCCATACAATTCTCGCGTATTCTGGCTTGATACATTGTCGATATGTTAAGAGAACAAAGTTCTCCTGAACAAATCGACAGTTGGACTAGTTGCATGTAACACATGAGATCCAACTGTCGATAGCGATAGTATGTATAGTTGAAGAATATGTACCAAACTATAAACCCATAGATAAAAATTATTGAATATTTTCAGATATTTTGTTTTCTATACAACATATGTAGGTATGTATGTCAAGATAGGATAGTATGGAGGAAGATCCTTTTTCCTACCCAGAATATGCAAATTGCATGATGGTATGTATGTATGTTTGGAGATGAAGTAACAAACTATTAAGTCTTCTTACATATTGTGTATAGGCGACTGCCATACAAAATGTATGAAGCGATGTCGTCACTAAATTCAATTTTTAAAAAAATTGTTAAAAAAAAATTGAGATCTTCTACTACAATGTTAATATTTTTTATAGAAAATTGAATTATCTAGTTGGGGTGTTTCAGCTTTTTTCGATAATTGTAAAAGTCTTGGAAATATAGGCAGTTAAACTCATAAATTTATCATAAAAAAAATATTTTTCTTAATAAAAAATGTTTGAGAAACCCTGGAATTTTTTTGAAAAAACTAATTTGAGATTTTGTATTTGTCTATGTTTGTACCAATTTTCAGCGTTCTAGCGTTTATGGTTTCTGAGATATATGGAAAAATAAAATAAAAATTCAAAAGTTGATAACCCCTGACTGAAACAAAAATTCAAAATTCCGAGTATAAAAGTTTTGTAGGCCTGTAACTGTTTATATATTCTGAAATTTTAGGCTCTGTAAATTGAGCGGATCAAAAGTTATAAGGGGGGGACGGACACACAGACACACACACAGACACACAGACACACACACACAGACACACACACAGACACACACACACACACAGACACACGAAATTTTCTACTCCGAATTCTGAGTAAATCCGTGTATGGAACATATATGCTGCGAAGCCTCTAAGTTGGTGTTTTTTGACTTCAAAGTTGGAAAAGCCATGAAAAAAGTAGACCTCTCCATACAATTCTCGCGTATTCTGGCTTGATACATTGTCGATATGTTAAGAGAACAAAGTTCTCCTGAACAAATCGACAGTTGGATTATTTTCCTAATGCCCCATTTCTCTTTAAGACTTATAAGTATTTACTAGTTGCATGTAACACATGAGATCCAACTGTCGATAGCGATAGTATGTATAGTTGAAGAATATGTACCAAACTATAAACCCATAGATACAAATTATTGAATATTTTCAGATATTTTGTTTTCTATACAACATATGTAGGTATGTATGTCAAGATAGGATAGTATGGAAGAAGATCCTTTTTCCTACCCAGAATATGCAAATTGCATGATGGTATGTATGTATGTTTGGAGATGAAGTAACAAACTATTAAGTCTTCTTACATATTGTGTATAGGCGACTGCCATACAAAATGTATGAAGCGATGTCGTCACTAAATTCAATTTTTAAAAAAATTGTTAAAAAAAAATTGAGATCTTCTACTACAATGTTAATATTTTTTATAGAAAATTAAATTATCTAGTTGGGGTGTTTCGGCTTTTTTCGATAATTGTAAAAGTTTTGGAAATATAGGCAGTTAAACTCATAAATTTATCATAAAAAAAATATTTTTCTTAATAAAAAATGTTTGAGAAACCCTGGAATTTTTTTGAAAAAACTTATTTGAGATTTTGTATTTGTCTATGTTTGTACCAATTTTCAGCGTTCTACCGTTTATGGTTTCTGAGATATATGGAAAAATAAAATAAAAATTCAAAAGTTGATAACCCCTGACTGAAACAAAAATTCAAAATTCCGAGTATAAAAGTTTTGTAGGCCTGTAACTTTTTATATATTCTGAAATTTTAGGCTCTGTTTATTGAGCGGATCAAAAGTTATAAGGGGGGGACGGACACACAGACACACACACAGACACACACACACACAGACACACACACACACAGACACACACACAGACACACACACACAGACACACGAAATGTTCTACTCCGAATTCTGAGTAAATCCGTGTATGGAACATATATGCTGCGAAGCCTCTAAGTTGGTGTTTTTTGACTTCAAAGTTGGAAAAGCCGTGAAAAAAGTAGACCTCTCCATACAATTCTCGCGTATTCTGGCTTGATACATTGTCGATATGTTAAGAGAACAAAGTTCTCCTGAACAAATCGACAGTTGGATTAGTAATAGTAGTAATCGTCATAATCATACCAAGACAAATATGAAAAATTATCATTCATTCTTTGTTAGGAAAATTCATTGTTTGTAATGTACTTACAAAATAATCAAATTAAATAAAACAAAAAAAAAATACAGAAATGTTTTTAGTGAACATATTAAGCAGAGCGGTTAGTGGTGTTGTAAATTGAAATTGTTTACAAACAGATACACACATTGGATAATGCTTAAATTTCACTCACAATGTCATAAAAATGGGGAGCTTTTAATTAAGTTTTACGATCGGACGGAGAAGATAGATATAATTATTTAATATGGAATTATTACAGTGGTTAGTTTTATTAACACTTTGGTTAATTAATAAAGGTTTTTAATTGGTTATTTTTTTAGTATAAATATAATATCATGTGGGTAGAATACTTTACCGTATGGGTACTATGGGTAGAATATTTTACCTATGTAGGTGTCTAGATAAGTAATAAGTTATGTTGAAATTTAAATAAACTTCTAGAAATATTTTTTTCAGTGTTTGAAACTGTTCACGATAGCACCCCATAATCACATAGAATTATGAATCAAATTTATGTATTTAATTTTACGTT
The DNA here is from genome assembly GCA_963576475.1 of Molanna angustata. Lineage (NCBI taxonomy): Eukaryota > Metazoa > Arthropoda > Insecta > Trichoptera > Molannidae > Molanna > Molanna angustata. The sequence goes on from OY754965.1 coordinate 34,971,915, forward strand.
CTATTTTAAAATTAATTTGAGCTCATTGAGCAATACCGGTGAATGGGAGTAGTGGTGTTTGCGAACTTTATTAAATATAACGTAAAATAACATATTTTTGTTTTTATAATTCTATGGCCCGAGATATCAGTTGGCCCTTAAATTGTTGGATTTAGTAATCCAAGTTAAAAGTTTAGGGAACATTATATTTCATTCGCGTATTTCAGTGCAAAATGAAACGTCAGTTACGTAATCTTCAACTATAGATATATTTTACGTTTTCTATGGTTATTGTCTATAGCGCATCTGTCAAATTGTCAATAACCTTAAATGATACGTGACGCGAAGCTGTGACTAAATATTATTTTATTATTATAACAACACATTATTTTATTTGTTTCATTACACAGCATGTTACTTTTCAATTTTTTATACCGATCGATGTTTTTTTAATTAAAATCAATCATTGTAGTGACAAAGTGTCATTGAATATGTACTGCGTACGTAGTACATATAATTCAATGCAAAATGTATGTATATTTTACAGATGGATATGGAACTAAGTGGTAATGGTAAAATAATGTCTTAAGTAGAAAATTTAAGAATACACATTATATGAAACAGGATGGATCAATTTAAAAAATGGGATGAAAAAACATCGCAAAATAAAATGCATGCCTGACGTTTCATTATGACTGACAGTTTATTTCGTTTGTTGTCAGGAATACATTATAATTATGTAAAAAAGAAAATAAATATTAAATACATGAACCACTTCTATATCAAGTCTTTTATTTTTAACAAAAATAAAAAATGATTTTAATTATTATGTATAGTTATTTGTAGTATAAAATGAAATAAAACATTAAAGCGTGCGGCGGTTAGTACGCCACCTGGCGAAAAAAGACTAGAAACAATACTTAACTCAAGATTAAGACACGCGATCCGCCAGAAATGTTGAGTTAAATATTTGTCGTTTAGTGACGTATTTAAGGGAAGATTAGGTACCTACTGAAATACACAATATTTTTGTTAAACTCCTAAGGGCCGACTGAAATTCCGGCCCTATGTGACTTTTAGGAATAATTAATAACCGATGGGTCGATGGCAAAGCGGTTAGCGCGCTGGGCTATAAACCAGTGGTCGCGAGATCGAATCCAGCCTCGACCGATTTCGTTCACTTATAGCACAAGCATTTATGCTTAATTTAGGGAATGTAGGAAGATGTATATGTACTTGTTTAACAAGGACATTTTCATTATTTTATAAAAAAAATCAATTTTAATTCATTCATGTATACCATCACGGCATATCCCACAACATGGAGTAACCAGCGACAGATGTGCGGGTATGTGTGAGCTTATTTAAGGAAACACAACACATACGTGTATACCCACACATCAATCTCGTCTCACCTAAAAAGGCACTACATTCAGAATGGTTGGTGAACCTCATTGCTGAACTATGTGAGATGTTATTTTTGAAGAACTATTTAAGCGTAAAAATTCGCTGTCTGTCACTTTAAACATTGATCTGTCGGATTAAACGATTATCATATTTATTCTGAAATTACCGAATATAAATGACAATAATACTTCAAAAACAAAAGTGTTTTTGATAAGCAATTAAGTTCAACCGGGTTCGAACCCTGCGTCAAAATTACATATATACCTACTTAGATACATCATGAATGAAATTTAATTGCTAAAACGTGCTTTGGAGTGTAATAATAATAATAAACACTTCCTTGCACCCTGCGCAAGTCGCTAGTTTATTGCCATATGGCAATTTCTTTCAACTAACCGGTGTTTCCTTCCAGAGAAGCAATATTATCGTGAGAAATTAATTTTAAAAAATCTCTCCTCTGCTGGGGATCGAACCGAGGACTCCCGCACAGAAACCAAACGGGTTACCAACTGTGCCACGGCAGTCGGCTTTTTTTCACGGCGGTAGTTTAATGGGTATGTGATGAAATTATTATATTAACTGGAACAATTGATTATTGTGGCACTAGCTAACAATTAATAGGTAACTGGCGAGCATCAAAGAGGATTAAGAGAAAAATGATAAAAAGAATTTTGTGGCTCTCACTTCACAATTCAACATAGCGTGATTGTATGAAAAATCATGTCAATACTGTATCATTACACTACCGGGAGTCGAATATGTAACTTACTTATTATTATGTTGTTTTAATTACCTAACCTACAATGAAATATATTAAAAGAAATAGTTGAAAACATACTCAGATGCTATGGCCACATTTTGAGCCTACCGGCAGACAACGTGATAATGTGAGAGGACATAAAGATTCCATCCAGAAGAGTTTGGCGTGATAAAATCAGGAGAGTCAACCCCAAGTAACAGAGTCAATAGCCAGGGTGAAAAAGAAGATATAAATACTTACCTTCTCGTTTAAAAAAAAACTAAATAAAAATTTACTTTTCATTGGAAAGAGTTGATTTTAAACATCTCTCTAATAGTCTCTATACGTATCATTGAAATAAAGCAATAAAATTTACATAAACAGATAATGTACAAATCAATAAAGTCAATAATGCTCCAGTGAATTAATAGTGGTCTTGAATGATATTGATTTGAAATATTATTATGCTCAATCAGCTAGTACAGTATCTACGAATCTCGTGGTTCGTGACTAGAGACAGAATCTGTAGGATATTTTCGTGATTTAATCCACGCGACATGTCGGTATCATTCGTTATTCTTCGGTTCTTTTCGTAATACAAGATAATATGCTACCCTCACCATTCAACTAAACATCGTGTCTTTGTTTATAAATGAAGACCAGAGTTTCAGAATTGCATTGTAATAGCAATACCCAAATAGGTATACAACCATGCCAGGACCCATGCCTTGTGATTTTATATTTATAATATAATAAAGTAGGTTTTATGTATGGTTATCGTAAAACAACTTGAACACGTCACGCGGATGCACAGATAGCAAATTTGTGTATTTTTGCTTAGTTGGTATGTATCTGCAAACCGCCTCCCTTCACGTCAAAAAGGCTCAAAAATTTTACTACAAGACTACAAGAACTCTTCACAACTATATATTTGTTGTGTCTAGGTTGGATTACTGTAACGCTATATATGCTGGTCTGCCCAAGTGTCAACTTAACAGATTACAACTGGTGTTTAACGCAGCTGCGAGGCTTATCTATGGGGCTGACAAAAGATGCCACATAACGCCTCTCCTTAACGAGCTACACTGGTTGAGATGCCCAGAGCGAATAGACTATAAAGTGTGCTTGATGGTCTTCAAAGCTCTGCATGACTTGGCTCCACACTACATTCAAGAACTATGTCAAAGGAATACACCACCACAAAGACGTTTAACATTGAGATCATCAGAATCACAAAGTATAAATTATTTAAGGGAATTAGATAGAGCCAATAAAGCGGCCTACTATGATCGTGGTTTTAGTGTAAACGGACCCATTAAGTGGAATAAATTGCCTTCTGACGTACGTGGAGCGCAGAATCTTGGGACCTTCAGTAAATTACTTAAGACTTCTTTGTTTCGCAGAGCCAACAACTAAGTGAGAGCGCCCTTGGAATGGTCTTGATATCATAAAACGGCGCTATATAAATTTGATTATTATTATTATTTAACAATACTGAAAAACTGTGCATTATACGGTGCAACAAAGCTTTATCGTCATGTCCTACTCAAATATTAGGCATAGAATTCTCAATCTGTGAGCGTATTTATATGTGAACTCGTATGATTTGTAAATAATACTGGACTTAGTGGAATGATCTAACTCTATGAAAATGTCAAATCTAGTGTCTTGTTTTTATGAAGTTCAGTGAAACTAAACCTCAGCTAAGTATAAATACGTATTACGATATTTTCGAGTATACATAGCTGTTATTGGATGATTTATTTATTTAAGTAATTAATTATTTACATCTAAACATTTAATTCATATTTTAAAATATTTCTTATTTCTTCGATCTCACTAGGAATGATTGATTGGTATTGCCATAGAATAATAATAAAACTATAGAATACTCATTCCCATACAATACCTCGCTGAAAAAGTGAAGCCGTTTTATTGGCCGGCTCGTGTCAATATTATGTATGACTCTGCTGGTAGACATTGTTCGTATAGTAGTACTCGTTATGACTGCGTAAATAATTTTGCAAGCAGTTAAAAAAATCCCTATTTGGAGAACGTATCACACAGACGGCCAAATGATTACTGAATGCTCGCAGCAAAATGTTGACCAAATTAGTCAACATAAAGCAATCGCGTTTACTGCAGGCTAAAGAGTATTCTATACTATTATAATTCTATGGGTATTGCATAGAATAACAAATTCTTCAACAGACATGAATTTTCATTGTACATCCTACATTATGTAAATATAAGTACCTATATCAAACATTCGGGGTCTTACTTACTATTTAAAATACGAGTTTAATCCAATGATATATAAGTCAGTTTCGGCCAAACAAAAAACTGGGTAAGTATCAGCTTAAACACAAATTGCAAATAGTAAGTAAGACCAACGATGTAAATCAAAACACTGTTAAGTAGGTACTTAACAGCTATTCTGCAACAATAGATTTGATACCACAATAGCAAAGATATCAAAGTATATTAAATAATTCGTATATATATCTGTCATATTTAATGCTTTTAATAAAGTTGGCAGTTGGCTTATGCATATTGCAATTATCCTAGTTCTATTCGAACTGTGCTATTAAGCAAAACAATCATGATATGGTCAAACCCAATGATAACGGTACTTTCATTGTTAATATTTGCAAGCAAAAAGTACAGCAATTAAACCGTTGTGATTAGTCGATGATCGAATAATGAGATTCAACAAAAAAAATAATATCAGTAGAATTGGTAGTATGTTAAAATGATCTCTGGATCATTTATCATTTTTTTATAATGCGATTGTAACAAATGTATTCGTATTGTTTTAATATTGTTATTATTTTTTTGTCTGCATAGATAAATAAATGATTGTAATTATTGAAATCATCAAATAATCATTAACGTCAATTTTTCTTCCGTGTATCCTTTCATCATCTTCAAGCCGCACTATCAATTACTCATAAGCTTCATTAATTTGTGAGGCATCTCAATATAACTACAATATATGTATTATTTGCCAATGTTGCAAAAATAATTATATAACTTCTAAAATGATCTTAAAAAACATTACCATTAGGTAAATAACAGTTAAATACACTAAATTCAATACTTTGAATGGATTTAACGATGAAGATATTATAAACGATGAAAATTTCCTTCCATTCCGTTGTAAAATAACTCTAGCTCAATCACTTCTTCTTCCATTGCTTGATTATGCCGATGTATGCTATTTGGATGCAAATGAAGTGCATCTCAATAAACTTGAACGTCTTCAGAATATATGTATCAGATTCATCTTTGGGTTTGAAAAAATTTGATCGCATATCACCTTACCGCAATCTTCTTTGTCGGCCCAGGATACGCCAGCGGCGCAATATACACATTTTGTCACTATTACAATATTCTCTCGAACCCAAACCTGCCACAGTACCTAAAAATCAAATTCACTTATTTATCCAATCATGGACTTCCACTCCGATCTGCTGAACGTACAACACTATCCATACCTATCCATAATACAGAATTTCTCAGCTCTTCGTTCGAAGTACAATCAGCAAGATTATGGAATAGCCTTAGTCCGGATATTGCGTCATCTAACTCACTTAGTATTTTCAAGAAAAAACTAAAGAAGGAATATTTATCCTTGAACACCTGATCCCGATTTCCTCTCCTGTCCTTGCCATATCCTTTTTCTTGCTATGAATTATAATTATTTTTTTGTTTAATAGTATTTAAGTGTTATACGTATTTTATTTGATTTCTTTTACTCTTTTTATTTGCTGTTGTACATACACAATGTTGTCATACTTGTAATCTGGTTGGTTGGAAGAAATTGCCTAATGGCAATAAGCCCGCCAGTGTACAATTATATTTGTTTATATTATGTACAAGAAGATGTATAAATAAATAAATAAATAAATAAATAAACTTTTTCCAACTGTCGATTTGTTCAGGAGAACTTTGTTCTCTTAACATATCGACAATGTATCAAGCCAGAATACGCGAGAATTGTATGGAGAGGTCTACTTTTTTCACGGCTTTTCCAACTTTGAAGTCAAAAAACACCAACTTAGAGGCTTCGCAGCATATATGTTCCTTACACGGATTTACTCAGAATTCGGAGTAGAACATTTCGTGTGTCTGTGTGTGTGTGTGTCTGTGTGTGTGTGTGTCTGTGTGTGTGTCTGTGTGTCCCCCCCCCCTTATAACTTTTGATCCGCTCAATTTACAGAGCCTAAAATTTCAGAATATATAAACAGTTACAGGCCTACAAAACTTTTATACTCGGAATTTTGAATTTTTGTTTCAGTCAGGGGTTATCAACTTTTGAATTTTTATTTTATTTTTCCATATATCTCAGAAACCATAAACGGTAGAACGCTGAAAATTGGTACAAACATAGACAAATACAAAATCTCAAATGAGTTTTTTCAAAAAAATTCCAGGGTTTCTCAAACATTTTTTATTAAGAAAAATATTTTTTTTATGATAAATTTATGAGTTTAACTGCCTATATTTCCAAAACTTTTACAATTATCGAAAAAAGCCGAAACACCCCAACTAGATAATTTAATTTTCTATAAAAAATATTAGCATGGTAGTAGAAGATCTCAATTTTTTTTTAACAATTTTTTTAAAAATTGAATTTAGTGACGACATCGCTTCATACATTTTGTATGGCAGTCGCCTATACACAATATGTAAGAAGACTTAATAGTTTGTTACTTCATCTCCAAACATACATACATACCATCATGCAATTTGCATATTCTGGGTAGGAAAAAGGATCTTCTTCCATACTATCCTATCTTGACATACATACCTACATATGTTGTATAGAAAATAAAATATCTGAAAATATTCAATAATTTGTATCTATGGGTTTATAGTTTGGTACATATTCTTCAACTATACATACTATCGCTATCGACAGTTGGATCTCATGTGTTACATGCAACTAGTTATCCAACTGTCGATTTGTTCAGGAGAACTTTGTTCTCTTAACATATCGACAATGTATCAAGCCAGAATACGCGAGAATTGTATGGAGAGGTCTACTTTTTTCACGGCTTTTCCAACTTTGAAGTCAAAAAACACCAACTTAGAGGCTTCGCAGCATATATGTTCCTTACACGGATTTACTCAGAATTCGGAGTAGAACATTTCGTGTGTCTGTGTGTGTGTGTGTCTGTGTGTGTGTGTGTCTGTGTGTGTGTCTGTGTGTCCGTCCCCCCCTTATAACTTTTGATCCGCTCAATAAACAGAGCCTAAAATTTCAGAATATATAAACAGTTACAGGCCTACAAAACTTTTATACTCGGAATTTTGAATTTTTGTTTCAGTCAGGGGTTATCAACTTTTGAATTTTTATTTTATTTTTCCATATATCTCAGAAACCATAAACGCTAGAACGCTGAAAATTGGTACAAACATAGACAAATACGAAATCTCAAATTAGTTTTTTCAAAAAAATTCCAGGGTTTCTCAAACATTTTTTATTAAGAAAAATATTTTTTTTATGATAAATTTATGAGTTTAACTGCCTATATTTCCAAAACTTTTACAATTATCGAAAAAAGCCGAAACACCCCAACTAGATAATTTAATTTTCTATAAAAAATATCAGCAATGTAGTAGAAGATCTCAATTTTTTTTTAACAATTTTTTTAAAAATTGAATTTAGTGACGACATCGCTTCATACATTTTGTATGGCAGTCGCCTATACACAATATGTAAGAAGACTTAATAGTTTGATACGTCATCTCCAAACATACATACATACCATCATGCTATTTGCATATTCTGGGTAGGAAAAAGGATCTTCCTCCATACTATCCTATCTTGACATACATACCTACATATGTTGTATAGAAAACAAAATATCTGAAAATATTCAATAATCCAACTGTCGATTTGTTCAGGAGAACTTTGTTCTCTTAACATATCGACAATGTATCAAGCCAGAATACGCGAGAATTGTATGGAGAGGTCTACTTTTTTCACGGCTTTTCCAACTTTGAAGTCAAAAAACACCAACTTAGAGGCTTCGCAGCATATATGTTCCATACACGGATTTACTCAGAATTCGGAGTAGAACATTTCGTGTGTCTGTGTGTGTGTGTGTCTGTGTGTGTGTCTGTGTGTGTGTCTGTGTGTCCGTCCCCCCCTTATAACTTTTGATCCGCTCAATTTACAGAGCCTAAAATTTCAGAATATATAAACAGTTACAGGCCTACAAAACTTTTATACTCGGAATTTTGAATTTTTGTTTCAGTCAGGGGTTATCAACTTTTGAATTTTTATTTTATTTTTCCATATATCTCAGAAACCATAAACGCTAGAACGCTGAAAATTGGTACAAACATAGACAAATACAAAATCTCAAATGAGTTTTTTCAAAAAAATTCCAGGGTTTCTCAAACATTTTTTATTAAGAAAAATATTTTTTTTATGATAAATTTATGAGTTTAACTGCCTATATTTCCAAAACTTTTACAATTATCAAAAAAAGCCGAAACACCCCAACTAGATAATTTAATTTTCTATAAAAAATATTAACATTGTTGTAGAAGATCTCAATTTTTTTTTAACAATTTTTTTAAAAATTGAATTTAGTGACGACATCGCTTCATACATTTTGTATGGCAGTCGCCTATACACAATATGTAAGAAGACTTAATAGTTTGATACTTCATCTCCAAACATACATATATACCATCATGCTATTTGCATATTCTGGGTAGGAAAAAAGGAACTTCCTCCAAACTATCCTATCTTGACATACATACCTACATAATATATGTTGTATAGAAAACAAAATATCTGAAAATATTCAATAATTTTTATTTATGGGTTTATAGTTTGGTACATATTCTTCAACTATACATACTATCGCTATCGACAGTTGGATCTCATGTGTTACATGCAACTAGTTTTAAACGAATAGTATACCTACATAATAAAAAATTTGGACCTGGAACCAAACCTGTGCACCCACGTGATTTTCTAGATGTCTTGATATAACTAGATGGGTGATGGCAAAGCAGTTAGCGCACTGGGTTTTTAATCCAGTGGTCGCTAGTTCGAATCCTGCCACGGCCGATTTCATTCACCTATGGCACAAGCATTTACGCTTAGTTTAGGGAACGTATGAGGATGTATACGTACTTGTTAATATAAAACATATTCATTCTTTTGAAAAAAAAAACTATACATTAAAAGAAAAATAGACCTTCTTACATACCCAATTAAACCTTATTAACTTCTATGACCTTGGGCATACATGATGTTCACAAATATCCATATTGTATGTATTATCTTCTAATCTATCTTCTTCTTCAGCCCTCTGTCTTCCACTGCTGGATATAGGCCTCTTCCATATTCTACCACTTCCTTCTATCGGTTGCTGCTTGCAGCCAATTTCTACCCCCCACAGCGGCTATGTCGTCAGACCATCTTTTTTGAGGTCTTCCGACGCCTCTCTTACTTTCCCAAGGTCTCCATCTCAATATTTTAGGGGTCCATCTTGCGGGTTTCTGTCTAGCAATATGTCCCGCCCATTGCCATTTCAATGTAGCTACGCGATCCATGACGTCCGCTACTCTGGTCCTTTTCCTAATTTCCTCATTTCTTATTCTGTCTCTTAGGCTTATACCAAGCATGGATCTTTCCATGGATCGCTGTGTGCATTTAAGTTTTTCTACATTTCTTTTTGTAAGGGCCAGGGCTTCTAATATATGCAGCACGAAAATTTTTGTACATCGCCAAACCTGTAATGCACAATTTAGAGGATTCTTTTAATATCAATAAAATATTCAAAAAAGTAAAAGTTATTTATATTCTCTTTCGTTGAAAATGAAAATCTAATATATTGGCCTTATACTTTTTGAGTCCTTTACAATAAAAAATAAGAAGGGTTTATTCAACTATTTTTCATGGAAAGTATCCAACAAATTCAATTTTTTAAATAGGTACCTATTCCATACAATAAAGTGATAAAAACAAACTTTAATTTTAAAGATTATCTTTTGATGGTTAAAGATTAACAAAATTTTCTATCTGGTTTATCTCTTAACATAGGATAAACTGTAGGATTTTGACAGAAATGCTGACACGTCTATGCAAATAGGACCTTAAATGATGGAATTTGCATAAAATATTTGTCATTAAAAGAGAACATAGCATTTGATTGTGACTGCTTCCCCGGTTGAGAAAAAAGTAAAGAAAAAATATTATTTAATTTTATCTATAAACAGATTTTTTTAATTACGACATGAAACGTAATCACTGGGTTAGAAAAATATCTATTTTAGTGTACCTACATTTAATTTATGCCCTGTATTAAATTGCTTGGCGGTGTTAATTGAATATTTAAAATAATTATTAATAATATGTTGTACCATTTGGTAGATAAGTTGGAATATATTATATTTGATAGAGGGCCTAGAATGTTTCTCACAGCATGGGGACATTATATATTATGAAAATATTATCAACAAAATAACGATAATTGATTCTGTCTTACATCACAAAATAGTTTTGATCGTACACAGTTATGATTTAAAGGACAAACTATGAACATAATCTATGATCATTAATATTTTATCTACAATTTTAATGATAAATAAAATCTGCATGTGTATTAATAAATATTTCTGTGACCTCAAATAGTTTTCTATTGACAAACTTAGGAGTTAAGACTGTGTCAACGCTGTTTCGAATTTGATATAATTGAATTTATTTTAGGGAACAAGCATTTATTTGCTTATTTTAGGGAACGTAGGAAGATGTATATGGACTTGTTTAACAAGGACATATTCATTTTTTTGTAAAAAAAAAAATACTAGTGTCAACACTTTTTTACAAATTTTACAAATATTTATTTAATATAAATAACTATTTTTTTTATTACAAAATCAATACAAATTTTACGTATAAATCACAATTTTTAAAGGTATACAATTTCCATCATGATTATTCATAATAACCCTATTTAATTGAGATAAAATCTCGTGTTAAAAGAGGGGAGTATCTATTTAATATTGTTACATTTGCCAAAACATTGTCAGCGGTACTAATAACATTTTCGTTAAAACTCGTTTTAGCCAACTAAACCTCGCACTACGTAAACCACGTATTAGGCACTAATTCGTGGTTTAGTGGGTTCTTACTAATAATGTAAAAATGTACAAGGACTAAGTAAACCATGGAATACGGAATGAATGTTGTGTGAACGCAGCCATTTAACGGGAATTTCGGATTTTTTCTCTACTTTATGCTATTTTTTGTTCATTCTTTATTAGCCGTCATCTATGACATCTATCGAGAATCATCGTATTTCTATGTTTGTCATTGTTTGTTTGTTTACTGTTGGTTTTGACGGTTTACTGTTTATGTATCGTCATGTTTTGGTTGAATTCCCAATAATTTAACTTATTTCAACATAACTTATTACATTTATTTTAAAACAATTGTCAATGGAAAATAAATATCTTCATTTATTTGCCTTCTTCCAAATAAATCTACGAGATGTCTAACTCCTGCCTTTGAAAATCTGTACTTTCTTCTAAAATTAATGTCGTCGTAATCAACAAACGGATTACAACGCACCTATGAACACACCTTATAAATTTTGCGTCATCAAAAAACTTTCCACCTGCTCAATTTCTTGGAACGATCTTTCAAAATCGCCAATTCTATAATCAAACAGATTGTTGTCCATAATTAAAAAAAGTATTTCTTTAAAAATGACAAAATACAATACGCGCGGTCTATTTGACTTTTGACAGCTCACGAATTCACTATTGCTATTCCACCACTAAACTAGGGGACCGGATGGTTTAGCGTTACCATGGTGATATAAACCATGGAATAAAATAGAAGTTTTAAAACTTGGTTATTAGTAAGATTTTTGGCCGTTATGTTTTAGTCACTCTATTCCATAGTTCAACCTCGCTACTTTTTCGTTATTAGTACCGCCGTGTACGTCTACTAAAAAATATGAAGCTACACAAAAACAAGAATGAAATAACAAAAAATAAATAAATAAACCAGTACAATTTTTTAATTTTATTTTTAAATATATTTTATTTTTTTTCGAGTCTAAGACTCAAAGGGAGTTCATTAAACCACTTAGTATCTATATACTTATAGAAATGTTGTGAGGCAGTTGTACGTAAAAGAGGAATGGTAATACATCCTTGTGAATTTATTCTGCTGCTTATAGAAAATGACAATTGGTTTGAATTTGTAAGAATATCTTAATGAATTTGGAACAATGAGATTTTTTTGTAGATATTTTCAACAGTTGAAACTTTAAAATCTTGAAATAGGTACATTAAAAGTTGGATAATCGAATCTCTTTTTTAATATAATTTTAATAATGATTCTTTGAAAAACTTCTATCTTTTTATTTTAAAAGCTCCCCCCCAACATAAGTGCCATATTGTAAGATGGATTGAAATAGTGAAAAACATATTGTTTTAAGCAAGTTTGTTTGAAGTATATTTCTAAGTGTCAGAAAAATAAAAATTAGCTTTTTTAGGCGTTCAACAGTACCTAGTAGTTATATGCAATTTCCATTTCATACTGCTTTCAATAATAATGCCTAGGTATCTGATGTTATTTTTAGTTGATAATTTAATACATCCTGAGTTACAAGATATTGATTTTGATACATCTATAAGTCGTGAAATATTCATTAATTTTAAGCTACATGTATACCTATTCTTTGATGGTGAAATATAAAATTATTTCAGTATGTACATTTGTATATTTAAGAAATAAATATTTGTCAAATAATTTTGAACAATATTCCTTCGATCTTTAAAAATTTTCTTCTTCTTTACTGAAAAAACATTTGTCAAATAATTATTTTCAAACAATTTTCTTTTTCTTCAGTCATTGATTTAACAATTTTTTATTTGAATGCGTGTTTTTTTTCATTTAAATTCTCATTCATACCATCATGGAAAATCCCACAATGTGTGGTAACCAGCGACAGGTGTGCGGGTATGAATTTCTTTATAAAAAAGAAAAACAACGCAAGCGTGTATTCCCACACACCGGTCTCGTTTCTCCTAAAAATACACTACTTATGTTCAGAATGGGTGGTGAACTTCATTGCTGATTTATGTAAGATCTTATTTTGCTTATTATATTTTCGATTACCTGGCTCTCGCGGGACACACGAAAACGACGAAAATAGAAAAGAGTGGAAGCACTATTCTAAGCCGGTGCCTCACAGCATTTCCTTTAAATTCTAATTTGTATAAATATACTCGATTTATAATACCTACACCTCGCTTTTGTACACTTGTTTGTAAATAAATAAGTTAAACAAATAACATATACGTTTGTAGGTACTGCAATTTATTTTATTTATTTATATCTTCTTGTACCTACACATTATTTGTACTATACACTAGCGGGATTATTGTCTAACGGCTTCCAACCAACTAGAGTTGATGTTTATGTACAAAACAATGTGCAAAAAGGTTGTTATGACAAAAATATATTTAATAAAGATACAGAAAAAAGACAAATATGAAGATTGAATATAATAACAGTTCATAGCATTGATAGGAAAACAAAAGGATAAGGATTGGAAGAGTAGGGGAAAAGAGGAGCAAGAGGAGAGGAAGAAGAAATCAGGTATTATCAGATAGATTCATAGTTACAATTTATTCATAGTAAATAAATTCATTCGCAATTTATATAACCCTTATAACCAAAATACAATTATTAGAAGGTTTTGTGAAGTAATATAACTCCGGGCTATACATGCACCATACGTAGATATATTATTATTTTTTTTATATTGTATCATTTGAGGAGGCCAGAATAATATCCGAAGACCATAGAAACATGTTCCGGTACATGAACATAAAATCCCATTGTGATATTTTTTCATCGGATCCAACCCGCGATGTGAACATAATGCCCCTAATCATTCTATTCGGTACACTATTGTTGGAAACCAAACAAAATATTCTTCCTTTCTTTTCTTTTTCTCACAGGGCCGCTTAGACAACACACGACTCAGGTAGACGTGCAAAAGTATAAAGAAATCAAGACCTTAAAGTCTACTGAATAAGGACTAAACACCTTGTCGCTTTGTACTGTCCGTAAAGTTCATTCTGCAAAAATTGTGTCATCATAAAGGTATAGATCTTACTTTTTTCAATACAGTATATTTGAGAGATCATGCTGTGTCTTTATACGCGTAGGAAGATGTACGATCATAGTTTGAATCCTAGACAGCCAGATGTAGAATTCTCAAGGAATAATGTAGGTATTAGACAAATCCTTCAATAAAATCATTTTACGCTTATTTTGCTCAGTTTTTTTTATATTTACAAATAACATTCACATACAATTTTCAAGATAATTATCGAGCTATTATTTATATCATAAATTTCTTCTTCTCCGTCTTAATACTAAATAATAATTTATTTGCTGCATATACATAAAAAAAACAACAATTATACATCTTTTGCACCATTTTACAACAAATAGGCTATTAATAGGCAACAAATAGCTATACACACGTGGTGACCCACAGTGCAGCTGGTTTTTAGCAATGCCTTGGACGATCACAAAATATATATTATGCTCTTGTGCTTGTTTGGTAAAATTCTAATATAAATTCAAAGAAATAAAACAATTTGTTTAATTCTACATATTACTAATTATTTTGACTATTTTTCTATTTCGACATATTATTGTGACATCCTGAATAGACATAATTATTTATTTTTTTATCAGTTAAATACACATGTTTTGATATATGTAATATCATTAAGGGGGCATATAAACCTAAACACCTCAATCCCAAATCAAATCCCTCAAATATGTTAAACAGTGTGTTTCTAGAAAAAAGAGTATAAGTCTTTTCAACATTTCTCTAGTGAATGTTTGTCTCATAATTTTGAATTTCAGCCTAAATTCCCATAAAAAAATTATTAAAAATATCCTTTTTTACAGATTTTTTTTAATTACTCCATAACTATGTGTCGTAGAGAAATAAATATTTTGTATGCTTAAAGAGTGCATAAAATCAAAGTGAATGACCGATATTTTTTATCAATTCAACTAAGGTTTATTCTTAAAATGCAAAAAATCAAGAAATTTGGGGTTTCCGATAATTTAAATCACGTATAAACCTTTTTTAACGCACGCAATAGTTACCCTTACTAACGCGTAACTTCATAGTGCATTGGGCGGTTTTAATATATCATGTTTTCAGTCACTAAATTTAGCGTTATATGTCCTCTTAAGATGATTTCCGCCTTAATAACAACTGTGTTTAGAAAAAATGTTGGTCACGCGCTAACCAATTACAAATAATTTCCAACAATAACGACAATAAACATCGTATTGGATCAACGGCTAAAAAAGGAGGTTATAAATTAATCATGTTTTCATTTATTTGTATCGTATTAGCTACCACAAATTAATGAATTTACAATTCTTATTGGCTATCTTCTTCTGCTGGTGCCCTGTCAGGAACCTCCCACGTTGGCGAACACTCTGGCGAATCCCTCTCTGTTATGTGCTGCCCTGAATATCTGCTTTCCACAGTTCTAAAGCCCGTCCATTCCATAACAATTCGCAGCCAGAACATCTGTTGCCTTCCAGTCCTTCGGCGACCTTCTATAATCGAAGCAAGTGGTGTTTTTCTCCCCTCATTATGTGATCTAAATACGCGATCTTTTATTGTAGACAGGATTTGCACGGTTGTTCTGGTGGCTCGACTTAAGACTACTTCGAGTTTGTAACCAGATCTGTCCAAGAGATTTTGAGTATCCTGCGATGCTTCAGCGTCCAATTCTCACAGGCATATGTATAGCAACACAGGCCACACATAACATCTCAACATCCTCTGTCTTAAGTCCAAACTAAGCTTTTCGTTGCACAAGAGGGATCTCATTTTATTAAAGGCAGCTCTTGCTCCCTCTATTCTGCACCTGATCTCCATATCCGGGTCAAGCGTCTCTTAAAAAATACAGCCGACGTATTTGAATTTATCCACTTTATCTAGACAAACTTGTCCTTTAATTGCAAGAAAGAACCAGGGTATTCACGTCGACCGAATGTCATCCACTATGTTTTGGCTACATTTCATAGATAGGCCTAACTGTTTATATTCAGTGCAAAAGATTATTCAAAGAGTGGGCTGTGGCCAACGCTATACTCAACACTACCAAGTCACTCCACAAAGTATTCAAATTTTGTATGTATTTTTTTTAGCATAGCCTTTTGTGCCTTTTTAGTAATTTGAAAAAAATCAAAGGTTAAGTTTCCTGAGCTTGAGGTCACTTTGAAATATTTGACAGTTAAAAAAAATGAAATATCCTTCAAAATCTAATGGGTAAAGTGAATAAAAGATATGCAAATTTGCAAAGTTTGAAAAGAAATCGAATGAGTACTTTAGTCTATAATCGATAACGTATAATAAACAAATCGTACATTGCACATAGCACACAGCACATAGTACACACACACAGATACATTGTGATGAAACTTTCAGAATACAATCTCTGGCATGATACTTGTTGATAATCTTCTATCGAAAAAATAACCTTAAAAATTGCGAATTCATAACTTCTCACCATATCCCCTTCGGTTAGTGAAGAGTAAAAATAGATAAAAATCTGCGACCCTATTCTGGTATTATACATACCTACACACAATGACGTATATATCATTGCCTACACATATTTAATTTTTGATGCCATGTCTACATACTAAAACAATAAACTGACAACTAAACTCTTGTTATAAATGAATACTGTTGCATATATTATTAACTAAGATACAACGTTTAGATACCAAAATGCCAGTAGCATGAAATCGTGAACTGTAACTGTTGTTTGTAGTTTAATGTGCATTGATAAGATTTTATTAAATAGTCTCGCAGTTAGATAATAATAATTATTATTATTGAGGCGTAAAAATACTTTACTTCTTGTGCTTCTGTTGTTGCTCTGAATCTGATGGGGTTAATCCTATAATCTCTCCAAGTCCGCTTTGTGGTCTCTTAAGTACGTAATGAAATTATTCGATTAACCTCGATTCGTTTTATATGCAAAATCAGGACAGAATATGATTAAGCCTTTGTTTCCTCAGCAGTTTCTAAGGTCGGGTCTTCACAATACAATGTTATGTTTTGTTGGCTTGTAATTCATTACATTACTTATCCCCTAGTATTATGTTTCTGCCTACATCCTTCTTAATATCCTGGATACAATTTAATTGGTGTTATATACGTACGAGTTTCGTGTTCCTGAACCAACTGAATTGTAAGCCAGGATCCTTGGCGTTTAGCTTCAGATATTTAGTTGCACATTAGTTAGAAAGGTTCAACACTTACATATTAATCCTATGTATACCTTCCTTGCTATATTGTAATTCATATGTTTTAGTATGCTGTTAACGAATAGTTTTAAATAGGGAAAAATATTCAATATATTTTACAAGTAAATAAAATTATAACATAATGATGTATAATGATTATGACTAATATAATAGGTTGTATATAAATGATGTGGCCAACACTACACTCTATACTATGCTTATATTCAATTACATTTTATACAATTTCTCTACCCAATCTCTCTGTTTTTTTATACACACATGCTCCCGATGAAAACATATAAAAAAAAACAAATGGGTTGTGGCCAAGACTACACTCTTTACTATCCTTATATTCAATCAATTTTAAAAGCACTTCTTAAAGTCCATTATCGAGACTGTAGGGACAGGAAGGACTGAAAAGAAGAGACTTTCTAATGTCTGTTAATTTAAATTTAGCAATTAGATTTTTTTTACTCTTACCGAATTTATTATGACAAGAAAACATTTATAAAAAATAGAAAAACGATTTTATTGACCTTCGCGAGTAGCGCCGGGTATATAAAACTAGTATTATAACTAGTTGCATGTAACACATGAGATCCAACTGTCGATAGCGATAGTATGTATAGTTGAAGAATAAAAATCAAACTATAAACCCATAAATCCAAATTATTGAAAATTTTAACACATGTTGGTATGTATGTCAAGATAGGACAGTATGGAGGTAAGTCCTCTTTTCCTTCCCGGAATATGAAAACAGCATGATGGTTCTGTATGTATGTTTGGATATTAAAATCCTATCAAACTATTAAGTCTTCTTACATATTGTGTATAGGCGACTGCCATATAAAATGTATGAAGCGATGTCGTCACTAAATTCAATTTTTATAAAAATTGTTAAAAAAAATTTGAGATGTACAAATACAATGTTAATGTTTTTTATAGAAAATTAAATTATCTAGTTGGGGTGTTTCGGCTTTTTTCGATATTTTTAAAAAGTTTGGAAATATAGGCAGTTAAACTCATAAATTTATCATAAAAAAAATACTTTTCTTAATAAAAAATGTTTGAGAAACCCTGGAATTTTTTTGAAAAAATTAATTTGAGATTTTGTATTTGTCTATGTTTGTACCAATTTTCAGCGTTCTAGCTTTTATGGTTTCTGAGATATATGGAAAAATAAAATAAAAATTAAAAAGTTGATAACCCCTGACTGAAACAAAAATTCAAAATTCCGAGTATAAAAGTTTTGTAGGCCTGTAACTGTTTATATATTCTGAAATTTTAGGCTCTGTAAATTGAGCGGATCAAAAGTTATAAGGGGGACACACACACACACACACACAGACACACACACACACACACACACAGACACACACACACACAGACACACGAAATGTTCTACTCCGAATTCTGAGTAAATCCGTCTATGGAACATATATGCTGCGAAGCCTCTAAGCTGGTGTTTTTTGACTTCAAAGTTGGAAAAGCCGTGAAAAAAGTAGACCTCTCCATACAATTCTCGCGTATTCTGGCTTGAAACATTGTCGATATGTTAAGAGAACAAAGTTCTCCTGAACAAATCGACAGTTGGATAACATGAACACAGAAGAGACAATCTAGATTCCCTCTTCTGTGCATATGAACAATATCCGTTTTTGTTATACCTAACATTTTTCTATCGGATACCTACCTGGTAGTTTTGATCCTCAAACCAGCTGTATGCGTGTTAAATCTGGATTGGAGTAGGTACCTACCCAAGACTCATAGATAAAAATGCACATTTTTGAAATGTGATATTTTTGCATATAAACATATCTTCATTTGTAAACGCGTTGAGTAATGGGGTGGCCAATATATATTCTGTAGGTATGAGATATATTTGTCTCGCTCCCCCACCCGGAGACTTCATAATATGTTGTCCCCGTCAGATGGCAAAACCGAGACATGTAAAATGTGAAATTTGATACGACCGCAATGCGAGAAAGATGTTCTCAAAGTCATAACTCGTTTCAAATTTGTTATTAAATCTTTTTTACAAGAGATGTCACTTGTTTTGTGCAATTTATGCCCGTCGTAACAGTCGGTTGGTGATATTTAGAAATACAAGGATTTTTGAATGTGATGGTACCCATCTTGTTAATATATTACAACGTAATTTTATTCATTACCGACATTGTTATGTATGAATGAACCTATCTACTGTATTGTGTTTCGCATAAATTTATTATATTTTTATTTCGTGAATTATTTTCTTTTAGTGTAGAGGCACCGGCTTAGAATAGTGCTTCCACTTTTTTCAATTATCGTTGTTTTCGTTTGTCCCATAGGAGCCAGGTAATCGAAAATATAAATCTTTGAAAAGAGTGAAAGCAGAACAGTGTGTCAAATAAAAGTAGAGAATGAATGGCTTGAACAAGTCGACGAGTATGTCTATCTGGGTAGTATGTTCCAACGGAATGGACGGCCTGATAAGGATATTGAAAGAAGAGTTATGGCAGGAAACAGAGTGAATGGAGCACTTAGACCAGTTATGAATGATCGCAACATATCAAGAGACGCTAAAGTTGCCATTCATAACGCAATCGTAGTGCCAACCCTGACGTATGCAAGTGAGACCTGGACATGGCAGAAGTCGCACGAAAGCAGAATAAATGCAGTTGAAATGAGATCGCTTAGAAGAATTTGTAACAGAACGATGTATGATAGAGTTCGGAATGAAGATACAAGGAAAGAATGTAAGATAAAGAAAGATGTAATTAACAGAATGAAAGTTAACACATTGAGATGGTTTGGCCACTTGGGGAGAATGAACGAAGAACGCCTGACGAAGAAAATATACAAAGCTGACAGGAACGGAATAAGAGGTCGCGGGCGCCCAAGAAAAGGATGGCACGACCATGTAAACGATATTTTGAAAGATGGAAATGTAAGAAGCATGAACAACAGACGAACATGTATAAGACGATGTATGAATGTTGATGAGGCAATGAATGTGTGTCAAGATAGAAAAATGTGGCGTTCGGTTCTCTCTGCCTACCCCGTGAGGGACATGGCGTGATGGTATGTATGTATGTATGTATGTAAATTTTTATTGACAAACATTTTTTTCAACATCTCAATAGAGACGAAGTAGGGATATTGTAGAAGAACCAGGAACTCGAGGCACCTACAGGGCTTACGACCTGTCATCGGCTGGTTTACGTGATCACTTTATGCGCTTGCGCAACGTTCACCAATTATATTTATTTATTTATTTATTTATACATCTTTTTGTACATAATATAAACAAATATAATTGTACACTGGCGGGCTTATTGCCATTAGGCAATTTCTTCCAACCAACCAGATTACAAAGTATGACAACATTGTGTATGTACAACAGCAAATAAAAAAAAAATAAATTATAATTCATAGCAAGAAAAAGGATATGGTAAGGACAGGAGAGGAAATCGGGATCAGGTGTTCAAGGATAAATATTCCTTAAATTTAAATTATACCTTCTTATTGAGTTCCCTTTACGTAAACCAGCCGATGACAGGTCGTAAGCCCTGTAGGTGCCTCGAGTTCCTGGTTCTTCTACAATATCCCTACTTCGTCTCTATTGAGATATTGAAAAAAATGTTTGTCAATAAAAATATCATTTGACTCCCGAAAGGGAAAAAATCCAATGTTTGCGTATATGCAATTAAAAAAGAATATTCGAAAATATATAAATAAGTGATGTTATATTTTTCATCATGCAACCGACGGTATAACCTATCAGCGGACACTTCCAATTGGCTGTTAAATTATTATATTAGGTGTATCACTGTAATGTATAGCTGTTAGTCTTCCAAAAATGTATAAATAAATAACTATAACAGGCAACAATAACATCACACATAGTTAAGAAATGAGGTCCACCATTCATTCTAAATATTGTTTTTTAAGTTAAGTTGATACGAGGCTACACATACCCATACGTTTCGTGCTTCCTTTCTTAAAGTAATGCACACCTCGCACACCTGTCGCTGTTTAACCCACGTAGTGATCTGAATGAATGCATATTTTTTTATTTTTACGGTTTTATATGCCTTTGACAAAAATACATTAAAAAGACACATATTGATAACTAAAACACGAAAAGAAACAATAATAAACTCAGTGAAAAAAAGAAAACCAACCTAGTTATACAATAAAATAATAAAAAAAACGCTTTTGAGCGCAATAAAAAAATATAATTAAGTAAATTAAAAATAAATACAAAATACCAGTCAAAACAGTATATAATGTTTTCAAATGAATAAAGAAAAAAAGCCCAAAAAATATCACAAATAGTTTCTTTTATACAAAAAGTGTATTTTATTTCATTTGTATATATGTATATAAGAAATTGCTATCAGCCTTATTCTCAATTTTTAGCATACATAGGTACTTATTGTGTACCTTCTATGCACAGATACTTAGAACATACCTACGGCTTTTTTAACAATTATAAAGGTAGGTTATTAGCGAAAATTAAGAATCAAGAGTTAGGTGCTGGATCTGAGTCCACTGGATTACAAATCTAGCCATAAAGCCACTCTGGCACCGACCTATCTTTTTTTTTTATTTTAAATTTTTAGCATACATAGGTACTTATTGTGTACCTTCTATGCACAGATACTTAGAACATACCTACGGCTTTTTTAACAATTATTAAGGTAGGTTATTAGCGAAAATTAAGAATCAATAGTTAGGTGCTGGATCTGAGTCCACTGGATTACAAATCTAGCCATAAAGCCACTCTGGCACCGACCTATCTTTTTTTTTAATTTTAAATTTTTAGCATACATAGGTACTTATTGTGTACCTTCTATGCACAGATACTTAGAACATACCTATGGCTTTTTTTAACAATTATTAAGGTAGGTTATTAGCGAAAATTAAGAATCAATAGTTAGGTGCTGGATCTGAGTCCACTGGATTACAAATCTAGCCATAAAGCCACTCTGGCACCGACCTATCTTTTTTTTTTAAATAATGAATATGTCCTTGTAGTAACAAGTACATATACATCCTCATACGTTCCCTAATTTAAGCATAAATGCTTGTGCCATAGGTGAACGAAATCGATCGTGGCAGGGTTCGAACTCGCGACCACTGGATTACAAATCCAGCGCGCTAACCGCTCTGCCACCACCCATCTTAATCTAAATGAATATTAAGAAGAAAACTATATTTTTTTACAAAACTAATAATCAAATCACAGACGAAAAGATGGCAAAAAGGAAGCAAAAAATAATGAAGGCAAAATAATATCGATGAGGAATAATTCGATCAAAACCTTTAACTGTTTCAAATACTTCAACTGTTTCACTGACAAACTATTCATAGTATTCATATTATCGAACTGACCTTTTTTTAAGATGAATGACACTTGACTCTCTATATAGGTAGTTGTGCGATGCGGAATGGTGGCCTGTCGAAAATACGGTCGATTTAAATAATTTTGGAAGAGTATATGATAAAAACCCAAGAAAGCAATAAATGTTTGAACACTGCTGTTTGCAAGGTCCTGGTAAAAAGTTGTTCGCATGTGATTTGTGAGGAATATGATACATTCCTTTTGATTTGTGTTCATTATACAGTTGCGTAGAATATACATATACAATTATATATTATCATTAAAAATATAAGAAGAATAAAAAAAAACAAAATAAACGAACATCATTCCCAACAAATAAGAACAGTGGCATAAAAAGGCATTATAAAAATTTGATTATAGCATCCATGTATTTCGTATGATACATCCATGTATTTCGTATCATACATCCATGTATTTCGTATCATACATCCATGTATTTCGTATCATACATGGATGTATTTTGTATCATACATCCATGTATTTCGTATCATACGTCCAGGTATTTCGTATCGTACATCCATTTATTTCGTATCATACTCGCAATCATTTTAAATTCCTTTGTCAAACAATTTTTATTATTTATTTATTTATTTATTTATTTTACGAATATTACATATAACCAAAAATTAATTAAAAAGATAATTTATTTTATCAAAAATAAATGCAATTTTGTATCGCTTTCGTAACATTTGCTAATTTTATCTTTATTTATTGAGTTGTATATTATAATTTCATTTACAGCGCCCTTGGAGTGATCTTGTATCACTAAACGACGCTTTATAAATTTTTATTATTATTATTATATCATTACGGCATATCCCACAATGTGAGATAGCCAGCTAAAGGTGTGCGGGTGTGTATTACCATATAAAAGGAAGCACGGCACTTGCGTATATCCCCATATGTCAGTCTTATCTCCCTAAAGTTAACTGAAAAAATATATAATCATATAAACTGTTTGACTACCGATATTTTAACTATTTTTTTGTATCAGTAGGTATAACTGTCATAGAATTATAAGGTAAAGTGATAATAACTAAAGAATAGATATTACAACTGTACGGTTTGACTGTGTGTACAAAATATTTGGTTAGAGTTACCAAATGTTTCTAAGTTACAATAAATTGGTTACATTTAGCGGGAAATTTTGTAACTATTAAGAAGAAAAAAAAAATCAGTGTAACATCCAGTAGGGGTGGTGAACCTCATTGTCGCAATTTTAATAGTACAAATTATTTCCTTTTTATTTTAATAATTACAAAATATAAATTACCATTGTAATTTTTCAGACGCAGTGTTTTATTTAAGTTAAATATAAATTATTATACTTAGGTATGTTACGAGCCACCTTTGGCCCGTTCACAAAGGCCAAGCTAATCCTCATAACACGAGTGACTTGCTCTACAAATTAATTCGTTTCCTGACCTTTACCTCAGAGCAGATGAGTAGAAAAGGATATAATATCATACATAGGTACTATCGAGTAACACGTGGCATAAGTCAGCCCTAGCCCACACGGAGCACATTGAAAATGAATGGATTACCTAAATCACCAATATTTATTATATGCATTTTAAAATATATGTAAGTACTTCCGCTTCTAATATTTTTCGAATACTATTTTTAGCAAGTTTATTTATTTAACAGAATCTTAAATTGACATCGAAGTTAATGGGTTCTTAGTATCTTCATGTAAGGAATATACATGAATTATATTACTGTTATTTTCGTTGTTTGCGTCTTCTTTATTACCCAATAAATTTGTAGTTTTTTTTTTGTATATTCACAAAAATTACCTATAATAATAATAATAAACGCTTCCTTGCACCCTGCGCAAGTGGCGAGTTAACTAACCAGTGTTTCCAGCCCAGAGAAGCAATATTTGCGTGAGAAATTATGTATACCCAGAACGCCCTCATGCACAGAAGCCAAACGGCTCACAAACCTAATGAAAGTCTGTAAAAAAAAATATATCAATATCAATATTTTATAAGCCAACTAATAAAAATATATTTCTGCTTTCTATAAAAACATATTTACTAACAGAATGAACATTTTTGCATGCGCGGTACTTATTATTAAATTTATGAAGAATGCAACATTCAAATAAAAACAATTAAAAAAAAAATACAACTTATTACCATTGATATGATTCAAAAATATTACGTATAATATTCTGAATAAATTCCCAGTATATATGTACCCAACATAGGTAGATAAGTCAATATTAAATGAATAGATTGTATAAACTAAAATTCAGAAATCTCAACACAAGTGTTTTTAAAGCTAACAAGCTAGACACTTCATAATTCGTGTGAAACATAAAAAGCTCCCTCTATTCTGAAGTGTTCTTAACCTACACAACATACCATGCAACTGGTAAACCTAGTTTAGTTCAAGGCATTAAAACTTACGGGAATGATATTATTTAAAAAAAACGATCGATTTATTTTTAAATCGAATACGTTTTATAAGTTGCAAACATTGGATTTTTTCGCTGTCGGGAGTTAATGATATTTTTACTGACAAATTTTTAACATCTCAATAGAGACAAAGTTGGAATATTATAGAAGGACCAGGAACTAAAAGCACCTACAGGGCATAAAAGCTGTCATTGACTGGTTTACGTGATCACTTGCGCAACGTTCACCAATTATGCCTTTTTATTGAGTTCCCTTATCATTTGTAAATAAGATATTTTTACTATCGCCATCTATGAAGTAACGAAGAAATCTTTTTGTAAACAATGAAAGCTACAGTACTTTTACATACACGAGGTGACAGTGTTCTCGCACAGATGTCACCCCTAAACTGCGTCAGAAATATTATTTAATTTTTGGCATGTTCACCTACTTGTACCAATGTGTATGTAAATCGAATATTTTTTAAAAGTTGCATATACGCGAACATTGGATTTTTTTATCTGTCGGGAGTCAATGATACTTTTTTTGACAAATTTTTAACATCTCAAAAGAGACGAAGTTGGAATGAACCAGGAACCCAAGGCACCCAAGGGTCATACGAGCTGTCATCAGTTCACAAATAAAAACCTAATAATAAAAGAGAATGGGATTGCAATAAATGTACAAGTAGGAACCTTTATTAAAAATGTGGTATCGATTTTTAATCATTTCGATGCAATACTTGTGATGGGTGGATGGCAGAGCGATAAGCGCGCTGGGTTAGTAATCCAGTGGTCGCGAGTTCGAATCCTGCCTCGACCGATCTCGTTCACCTATAGGACAAGCATTTATGCTTAGTTTAGGGAACGTAGGAAGATGTATATGTACTTGTTTAACAAGGACATATTCATTCGAAAAAAAAAAATACTTAAAATTAAATATATTTTTTCATAATTCTAGTTGATAATGGAGCTCAATCATTAAATGACAGTTCAAACATTGAAAAAAATGTGTATAAATGGTTTATGAATTTATTTTACAAATTTATTAAATATTAAAAAGCCTTGATGATAGTTTTAATAAATAATTCTGCTATTTTTTTTTCAATCCTTTAATAATAATAATAAATTAAAACTTTAAAAATGAACGTTAATATCAACTATAAACATAATTACGTTCAACTTGTTTTGAAGTAATCGACAGTTAAAATTAAACTCGGTTTAAAAGAGTCTTGCCAAACCGAATGAATTTTAGAATCTTATAATATGTCATACATTCAGTGCCTGGAGTATATCAAGGGTCCCATACAAACACTAGTGTTGTCATATCATCGAAAAAACATTTTATGTAAATACAGAGGGAACACAGTAGGTACCTGGGGGTATTATTATATCACACATGGCAACATTCACGAGATACGTGTTTATTTTTCATTATTTTAAAAAAAGTCTACAGTGTCGATAGAAAATAAGGCAAAATTATCACCTATATACTTTTGGAGGCATCATTATAAACGAAACAAAATACGTTTTGGAAAGGAACCATAGTTGATATTGTGACTATACCTTCCTAAAAAAATATTTTTCAAACCAGTGTTTTTAACCCCCAGAAGTAAGAATTCAGTGTGATTCTTAAATAAAAAGGTTACCGTCTGCTGAGAATCGAACCTAAGGTCCGAATGCAGAGTCCGACCTAAATACTAAAATCTAAATCAAATTAAATCATTAATGCTTGCCTAGTTCCAAATGATCATATTTTTAAAAAACGTTAAAAACAAGTAGGTACATATTATATACCTACCAATAATCTTTTAACGCGTGCAATAAAATTATCAATTTGATAATTAAAGGAAAAAAAAATTCCAAGGTCAGACTCATCTGCCCTTGATACAATTTCCAGACTGGAAAATATGACTGCTTATCACGAATACAGGCCACGAACAATTCATGAGAGATTTAATCATATATCCGCCACGATGCAAGATGCATATAATATATAATTAACTTAGTCCGAAAATTTGCATATCCTGAATAGCATTAAATCATGTAAAAGGATAAAGGACTTAATGTATTGACATACATATACCATCACACCATCTCCCTCACGGGGTAGGTACAGAGAACCGAACGCCACTTATTTCTATCTTGACACACTTATCGCTTCGTCAACATTCATACATCTTATATAATATGTTCGTCTGTTGTTCACGCTTCTAACATTTCCGTCTATCAAAATACCATTCACATGGTCGTGCCATCCCTTCCTTGGACGGCCCCAACCTCTCATTCCATTCCTGTCCGCAATGCATATTTTCTCCATCAGGCGTTCCTGATTCATTCTCCCCATTTGGCCAAATCATCTCAATGTGTTCACTTCCATTCTATTAATGACATCATTGTTCATCTGAAAATTTTTCCTTATGTCCTCATTTCTAACCCTGTCATACATCGTTCTATTACAGATTCTTCTTAGCGATCTCTTTTCAACTGTATTTATTCTGCTTTCGTGCGACTTCTGTGCAATTTTCAGGTTTCACTCACATACGTCAAGGTTGGCACTATTAAGATAGGGTTATGAATGGCAACTTTAGACCCTTTGATATTTACATTTTTCACTCTTTTTCCTGCCATAACTCTTTCGATCTCCTTATCAATCCGTTCATTCAGTTGAAACAAGCTTCCCAGATAGACATATTCGTCGACTTGCTCGACTTGCTCCATTCATTCTCTACTTTATTTGGCACGCTGTTCTGCTTTCACTCTTTTCAAACCTTTGATTTTCTGGCATCCTCAGTCCGTTCTCTATGCATCCTTCATATACTTACCATACTTACAAGAAGTGTAATCACCTGCCTACATCAAATCACGCACTTATACAGTAATCAATTTCAGACCCTTGCTATCCTCCTTAAGGGATCGTATGCAGAATTCAATGTACAGATTGAAGAGCCAGATAGACAGCACGCTCCCCTGTATATTTTAAACAAGTTGTATTACCAAGAGTTAAAAAACTTAGATGAAAAATTGAAACAGTGTTTAGTAAGTACCTACATTATAATAACTTTTCATAAAAAAAACTGACTTATGAATGAATGTATGTTAAGAAAGAAAAATGTGGAGTTCGGTTGTCTGCCTACCCCATGAGGTAGTTAATATTTTTCATACAATTCGCCTATACGCGAATCCTTCGCAAATTGATGAGTGTCATGATTACTCATGATTCCCATAATCAAACCTCTTGGCTTAGTTTTGATGGAATCACTCCAGAAGTAATCCCTTTCTAATTAAAATGGAATCATCGAATTCGGACGACGTGGTAAAGAATTGGAGACGACTTTGCAAATTGAAGAGTCACAAAAACTCGATGAAATTCATATGTGTGATCATCTCTAGAGTAGTCCCTTCCTATTAAAAAAGAAATCGTCAAAATCAGAAAATGTTGTGAATATTTACTATCGCTGAAGTGCAAATTGAAGAGTTTGATAAATTTTTCATGGATCCCATGATCATATCTTGACGAAATTGAAATGGGACCAATAGGAAGATACCTCCTTTCTAATGAAAAAAAATCATCGAAATCAGTCAACATAGTAAAAATAAATCGTTAAACAAACATAAAAAATCAAATCAAATATGGAAGTTAGTTCGTGATTGTTTCTTCATGTAGGTACCCATTCATCAAAATATCAATACACCTATGATACCCAAATTATATTATGATTCTTGTAAATAATATTAGGCATTTTGTTTATAATATTAGGCATTTTGTGAATAATATTAGGCATAATGTAAATAATATTAGACATTTTTTAAATAATAGCTACTAGGCAAATAAGTACAAATTATGTTTGTTGACTTTCAAAGCGATCCATGGCATGGCTCCCACGTATCTTTCAGACTTCTGCATCCTTCTCACCGTCAACGAGCGATAACAATCACTTCGGTCAGCCACCACATCCATGATTGGCAAGTTAACTGAAATAAATAGAGTCAACACTACATCCTTCAGTAATCGTGCTTTTGCTATGGCTGAACCAGCCTCGTGGAATAAACTACCACCTGAACTGAGGCGAATCGACAACTTGTCTCTATTCAGGAAACACCTGAAAACTTACGCGAGTGTTACAAAAACCTGTAATATATTCAAAGCGCCCTTGAGGTCAGGTTATCACAAAAACGACGCTATAAAAATCATCCCAATTTGTTAGGCATTTTGTATATAATATTAGGCATTTTTCAAATAATATTATTCATTTTGTGTATAATATTAGGCGTTTTGTAAATAATATTATGCATTTTGTGTATAATATTAAGCATTTTGTGAATAATATTAGGCATCATGTAAATAATAATAGGCATATTGTGGCATTCGTTAGAATAGCTTGTGTCAACAATAAATATTTCAAGTGAATAAATTTGTTTGAATAAATGAGTACCTAATGAGATATTTCTTACCGCAAGTAAGTAAACAACACTAGTACATACATACATACATACAAGATACGATCGAAGCTAAAGATTCCACTATTTGCTTTATCGGAAAAAAGTTGTAAGTGTTGATGTAAGAGGAAATGAAAGCCTCCCATTGTATGGAATACAAATATTTTCCCAAGTGTTTGTCTTCCTTTGCTTTATACCTACATCATAAACTGACTTTGAAGACCTTCAAAACAATACGACTATAGCAGGTGCCTTCTGCTTCATCTCGGTATTCATGACATAACCAATACCAGCAGGTACTTTACGTACAACAACTCAAATGTATCTAATTGAATCTTGAATAAATTATTATTCATAATGCAAACTGTTTTGGATGTCATTATTTTCATTTACACTATCAATGTGTTAATAAGAATAATTTTCAAACATATAACTATACCAAACATACTCTCTACGGGCGGTATATTTATTGCCGTACGGCAATTTCCTCTTTTCGACTCTTTTCAGCCAAGAGGCCGAGAATAGAATAAGACAAAACATAATTTGTTTTTCTTTTGGCTGGATATTAAACCCAAGACGCTGGCACAGAAATTGAACGACTCACCATAATATACAAAGTACACCTAGTGTCTAAAAGACATATACATGTATTATTTTAACCACGTATTCGTACTTACGATAACAGATGTCCGTACTGAAATTATCATACCAACTAATGTTACCATTTTTTTATTATATTTCAAATACGTTTCAATATTTCAGCATTAACATTATGTTTCAACATTATGAAATAATTAAAGTAAAGTTAATAAGGACACAGAAGATGTCATGAAAATAAAAAGTAGATAAGATACCATAATTTGTAATTTAAAAATCGTACAGAAGGAAACCTTGCGTTTCGAGGAGGAGTTTAGATAATTTACAATTTGCAATTTACAACATAATAAATAATAATAATAATTTATATAGCGCCGTTTAATGATTCAAGATCATTTCAAGGGTACAGACAATTTAGTTTTTAAAATACAATTTTCCTTAAATCTAGTAACAAAGAATTTTTTTTTTAATACAATATAATATATTTAACTTAGGTTACATAATAGTTACCAGATATTTTACTATTGTCATAAACTGCCTCACTAGGTGAAACCTGTTCTGAGACAGTGTATAGATGTCTTATTAGTTTTCAGTTTTGGTTAGTAACTATGAGAGTATTTTATGAGTTCAGGTGATTAATTTATTTTTAATATAGTCTCTGCCCTTTTTTTTAATCCAAATTTATGTACCGATCAATGTACCGATCTACGAAAAAAAGCTGTTTTCAGTCCTTTAGTGAAAGTTCTCTTACTTTGAACACTACGAACATTTGGAGTCAGTGTATTCCACTTAATTGGACCGCTCATACCAAAGCATCGGTCATAGTAAGCCGCTTTGTTGACTCTGTCCAACTCCTTTAGGGAGTATATACTCTGTGAACTAGACGACATAAGTGTGAGATGTCTCCCAGAGAGCTATTTTCTGAATAAAACTACATTTTATATAGATATAGGCACACAAAACATTAGAGATCAGAAAATTTACAATAGGCGTGATGACAGTAAGAAAAAATTATTGAAATTATGATTTTATTATATAAAATATGTTATAAAGATTTGAAAAAATATATTTATTTTCATTTTAAAAGAGCGAATAATATTAATATTATTAAAATAAAAATACAAAATATGTTTGTCCGCCATTTTATGTGAAACACCAATCAGAGCGCATGACGTCACCATATTGTCACTGTCAATTGTGTTTGTTACTGTCAACTGTTGTGTTGTTCGAAATGGCTATTTTTTTCATAACAAGCTATATGGAATATGCTGCTTATTTTTAACATGCTATTTTTATTTATTGATTTATTTGGTTTATTTGGGACAATAAACCAAATAATATCGCTATCCGCTCTATTGAATCGTTGACGCATCTGTTATAACACGCACCGAGTATTGTAACGTGGTGGAGAATATTTAACGTTTCAGAAATAAATAACTTGGTGGCTTTCATTGCTTGATTATAAAATAAAATGATGTAATTATATTGTTTGTGGGAGTTGTACAGTGTTACATGAGGTTGAAATGGAAATACACAATGTATTATGATGAATCTAATATACATATGGGATAACTGTTATGATTCATATACATATTATGATTAATATATTAAAATATGTAATAGGTGTGATGACTGTAAGAAAAAAATCATTGAAATTATGATTTTAAAAAATAAAATAGGTTATAAAGATTTAAAAAATGTTTTTTTTTTAATTTATAGGAGTGAATAATAATAATATTATAAATATAAAAATACAAAATGTGTTAGTCCGCCATTTTATGAGAAAAAACAATCAGAGCGCACGACGTCATAGTATGGTCGCGTCAATTCTTCTGATAGTCTTCAATACAATATACGCATTAATTGTCGGTCTGGACTATGTTTATTTTGGTGTTATCGATATATTAATATTTTAATTAGATACTTAAAACTAAAACAAATTAAATATAAATGGAACAAGTATTCATCAAAGCAAATAGTTTCAATTTACCTAGATACTCGCCTACCTATCGGGGGACACTATGGGCCGGTATTACAGTTTCAGTTTAAGAGCTAAACTCAAGTTTTACAAAAATATAGCGTATTACAGTGTCCGTTTAGACCTAATCTTCCCTCAAATACGTCACTAAAACGACAAATATTTAACTCAACGTTTCTGGCAGATTAAGTACTTGACTGTGAGTCAACTGTCATTTGCTAGGCAACTCGTGTAGTTTCAGTTTCTATCACTAGAGGCGTTAGGCAACGTGTGTAGTTTCAGTGTTGTATCGAAGGTGGCGCCACACAACAAAACAAACTGACAGCCGTATTGAAACGAACACGGGCATTTAAAAGCATTATTTTGGTGAAAAAAATTTAATTTACCATGTTGGATAATAAAACAATGGTATTTAAAGTCGTAGCGTCCCGTTTTGTATTTCGTATTATTTGAGGTTATTTAAATTTGACAGATAATAACCACAGAAAAAGTGAAATATGTCTATAATTGAAGATTTAGTAACTGACATGTCATATTGCACTGTAATACGGAAATGGATTCAATCTCCCCTTAACATTAATCTTGAGTTTGGCAAACTCAATGAGTTGAGGGCCGACTGTAATATCGGGCCTATGTTAATTGTATTTTGTATGTAACTTAGTTTTTATTGAATAAATAAATAAATAATGAACGCTCGCAACGTATGGTAAACTAATTTAGTTTTAGTATTCTACAATTTTGTCATGCGATGGTGAGCTGACGAACGTTCGACATTTTATGATGCTGGTCACTGCCA
Source organism: Molanna angustata (assembly GCA_963576475.1). Taxonomy (NCBI): domain Eukaryota; kingdom Metazoa; phylum Arthropoda; class Insecta; order Trichoptera; family Molannidae; genus Molanna; species Molanna angustata. The sequence continues at coordinate 35,004,990 of OY754965.1, forward strand.
AACTAAACTAGCAAGCTATATTTTTTTCATGCAATGAAGCGATTTGCGAAACGACGGCGATTACGCGAAGCATGCGTTTTAAAACATCGTTACAATTTTAGCAGCATACGAATTATTACATAGCGCTCGTTATTTGTATTGTGTTCATAACAAGCTATATTTATCTGCTATCGTTATTTTTAGCAATAGCAGCCATAGTAGTTATTTTTCTGCCTGTCTTAACTACTCTTAACTAGAATGGAACTTTTGATGGTCGGATATTTCTTTGTGTCGAACAAAGACTTTTGTTCATCAGAATTTCGAAACGTAAAAACTTAATAATAAGTACATATAAGTACTTTATTTATCTGTAATTTAAATACAACTTACATCTCGAAAATCGATAAAATATGCTCCTTCTTCTCTCTACATTATGTGTTCATAAGCTAAAAACATACGCGGGAAACTTATGATGGCCTATTTTGACGTTTGGACATTAATGAAGTTCTTTATATGCTTATTGCCTAAATAATGGTAAATATTATATTATTGAGAGCTAAAAGTGGGGGAACAAATACTGTACTTCATTGTAAACGCGTACTTAATAAAATTCACTTGAGTCTCGCCGTGCGAAATTTAATCACTTATTTCTCTTTTTTTTCGCGTGGGACGAAAACAAATACCTCAGTAGGTGTTTTTTTCGTCGTGTTTGTACATTTAGGGACCGCACAACACTTATGCACTTTTGAATTGATTATAAATACACAAATCGTCTTAGAACACATATATTACATATAGTAGTGATATGCAGTTTACGATACCATGACGTCACCGTCAGGGTCGGCAGCCGCCATGATACTACAACCTTTTTTTGGCGTAAATGTCAAATTTGATTTTAAAATGGCGATTTTTGCTACTAAACCTTTATTTTATGTAGAAATGTATATATATTTGAAAACAGTGAATGCGTAAAAACATCGTGAGATAGTTTTTCAAAATTAGTCATCATGCCTATTTGCAAAATTAAAAAAAAAACTAAAATTAATATAGGTACCTACTCGAAACTTCAAAGTTCAGAAAATTTTCCATTTGCGATTTACATAAGAGAGAAAAATAAACTACCATATAAGGCACACGAAACTTCAGAGTTCAGAAAAATTACTATTTGCAATTTACATAAGAGAGAAAAAAAATAAAATAAAATTCATATAAGGCACACGAAACTTCAGAAAATTTACTATGTGCAATTTATATAAGAGAGAAAAGTAAACTAAAATTCATATAAGGCACACGAAACTGAGTTCAGAAAATTTACTATTTACAATTTACATAAGAGAAAAAAAAAATAAAATTCATATAAGGCACACAAAACTGCACACACACATAAAAACTAAAACATTCATATTGTACAATTAAGACTTTTGAAAAAAAAAATTAATATATAACACACATTAAGTTTTTCATATTTAATCGAAAAAGTAGTTAAACAGAATATAGTTGATTAATATATATTTGTATAAGTTGGTATAAATTTCATTTAAATGTACATAACGGCTTAATTACAAGATTTTCTCACGTGGCTTTATTTCTATTTCACTAAAACGAACATGACATGTGTGTTCTCTTGAGTTTTCCAATGACTAAGGATGATTTGACAATTTTATGATTTGTCACATAAAAAATGATTAGGTACCTACTATAAAATGATTATTCAAAATAATAGTTAACATTTCTGACATTTGATGAATTACACACTTAAAAGCCTACTTAATTAGGTGTGTCATCAACATTCGAAAGAAACACTTGTGGATATAATATGTAGGTAAATGTAGTACGATAATGTATCTATATGCGGAATAATATTATGTGTAGATATTCAAATTTTGATAAATTAAGAATGTTACCCATAGATTTTGTTACACCAATGAAACAAGTACACTCGACACACATTCAAATAGAATAAATAAAATATTGAGACGTTCATTGAATCAATTGAACGTGATGAAGAGTCAGTGCGTCAGTCATTTGAAGGTGAAGGTGGTTCATAATAATCTCAATGTGGTTATTGAAAACGTTTTGAAATAATTCGGTTTGTGAAATTATATGGTACTAATGAAAGGAGTTTCGTAATTAGAAACAAAATCAAAAAATTGGTATTCATGGAAAAAAATTACATATAATATTTGTAATAATACCTTATAGTTACATAAATTCGTAACTATTAGGTACCTATGTACTTATTTATTATATAAAAAAATATATTACAGAACATTACTACCTGGCATTTATATAAATATGTTATACGGCTTATAATATAAGATGAAATAAATAGGTATACATCACTATTGGAAAGTATTGGCACGTAACTATATATTTGATAATTTGCATTCATTGTGTTAATTTATATTATAATAGGTACTAATGAAATATATTCATTTATAATATTTAAATTATTTAAATACAAATGAAAGAATTTATGAATTTAATGCACTGTATTTTTGCACAATTTATTTATTTGTTTATTTGTTTATTTATTTATTTATTTATTTATTTATTTATTTATTTATTTATTTATTTATTAATTTATTTATTTTTTTATTTATTTATTTATTTATTAATTTATTTATTTATTTATTTATTTTTTTATTTATTTATTTATTTATTTATTTATTTATATATTTATTTATTTATTTATTTATATATTTATATATTTATTTATTTATTTATTTATTTATTTATTTATTTATTTATTTATTTATTTATTTATTTATTTATTTATTTATTTATTTATTTATTTATTTATTTATTTATTTATTTATTTATAAACGGCATAAAATGCCTTTTACATACATAGATAAAAACACATATTGATGATAATAATAGATAGAATAAAAAAAGCAATTAGGTATATACTTGGCAAAAAAAAAAACTTAAACCTAAACAGTACCTAAGACAAAAATAAAAAAAATAGATATAAGCAAACATAAAAAAATTCTAAATAAAGTAGGTATATTGTTTTTTTGAGACACCGGCTTAATATTGTGCTTTCATTGTTTTATAATTATCGTCATTTTTGAAAATACAAGACGCAAAATAATATCATAAATACGTAGTTCAATGATGATATGCCGTGATGGTATGAATGAATGAATATTTCTATATATTTTGACTTGCGATGCAATAAAATTTCGGTAGGTATCCACATTCTTTTTGCATGATATCTTGTCCCATCTTAATAAATAAGATATAAACAAGTAAATTAAATTCAATATCCCTTTTTGCATCAAATCTTAATAGCTTATGATACATCATCATACCAGTACAGGGCAGCCCGGGATATCTTGCAGCATCAAAAGATAACTGCAGATATTTTAAATATTTATTACAAGCAATAAAATGCCGAAAATGAATATTCCGGGAATTCACAAAATGCAATTGTTAAAATATACGTGGATATGTTACATGTTAAATTAAATCAGGAAATTAAACCTTTTTAATATCATTTAATGATTCGGCGGATATTTTGTGGTAGTTAATATAAACCATTTTTGAATTATAAATTAGCTATAAACCACTTGTTACAAGGTTTATAAATTTATAAAAGGTTTATAAATAAGCTATAAACAAGTGGTTTATAGCTAATTTATAAACCTTTTTAATTTTTTTTTATTAATAATGTTTATGTAGGAATTTATATTTTTTTATATCTAAATAAAAATATACGTAGGTATGTACACACATTATTCGTTATAATAATAAATTAAGTCTCCGAATATCTCCTCAAAACCCCTGATCTTATTTCGTAAAATTACTTACTAATATTAGAAAATATAACAAAATTAAAACCGGAATAAGTCTATGTCCTAGAGTGAGGCACCTTTATAATTCATAAATGTGTTTCTCTTTAATACCCTTGATTTGTTTAAAGCCAGATGTTCCGTAATATTTAAAGAATTTTAAAGTTAAAAATCAAAATGTAGGTTGAAAGAAATAAAACATTTTACTTATTTGTCAAAATAATCTACGTCTTATAAAGTTTGCTATAAACGTTCTGTTACCCTTGAACATTGAACATGGCTCAATATAAAAAATGTTGACTAGTCTTAGATATATTATTCTTACCGCTACAAATTAACCAACTGAGGCATTTCCGGTGATTGTAGCAAACATAATTTTGCTGTACAAAGCGGCTTATTATTTGAGCGCCTGCACTGGTCCAAAGCTATGTTGGAAACCGCGTGTATCAAGCGGATTTAATTGATGCAACCTTGATTTAAGTAATGAAGATACTAAAGATGTTACGCATTTCGGTATAAGATAATTAAAATATAGTTATGTCAATCTTTTTGAGCCTTTTCACCGATGAGGGTGCGCGATATTGCATAATATATATATACAAACCAAACTAAAAGACACAAATTTGCGATCTGCGCTCCCACGTGACTGGCTCAAGTTGTTACTATGACTGTACCTATTTAATACGTAATTTAAGATGAGGACGTGGCAGAAGATATTCCGGACTGAGGGGTATACTATATGAATGAACTGTGATAGGACTTGTCACAAAAAAGTGAACTTGTTCTATTTAATCATATGACAAGCTATAGGCTATCGCTCATACTAAACCCCGAGTCTCGAAAATCAGTTGTGTGAAACAATCAAAAGTAAAATCTATTAGGCGCGATATTTCAATGGAAAATCAACTGATCGTCGATTAGATTCGTAATTGCCAATTTAATATTAACAAAAAATGATGTTATTAAGACTTCTTGTTCCGGCCCTCGTCCGATGCATTACCCGACCCCGTGATCCCGATCAATTGTGCTCGGCAGCTTCATTGAAAAAGGCTGTCTGATTTGACACGCCCATTATTGGACGCGTTGGTCACGCACATTTTTTTTCTAATTTTATGGTGCATTTTTATTCTTTTGTTGAGAAAACATCCGCGGGGTCCCTTTGTGTGTGGCAATCTAGAGACGAAGTGTCTGCGGACAACGAATTTACACCACATTAATATATGCATTTTTGTCAACATACATACAACAACACAAAAAAAAACACGTTGGTATCATGAAATTTAATACTTTCGACACCAAGTTTTTTTTTATACAAAAAGATTATTACCATATCTATATTATAATTACTCAATTGTATCTGATAATAGGCGTGATGACAGTATGAAAAAATCATTGAAATTATAATTTTATAAGATAAAATAGGTTATATAGATTGGAAAAAATATATTTATTTTCATTTTTAAAAGAGCGAATAATATTAATATTATTAAAATAAAAATACAAAATATGTAAGTCCGCCATTTTATGAGAAACACCAATCAGAGTGAATCAATAATTATGACGTCACAGTTTCAATACAATATATGAAATTACTTTGCATCGAACAAAGACTTTTGCTCGTCAGAATTTAGAAACGTAAAAACTTACATATAAGCGTATTATTATTATTCTATGCATATAAGTACTTTATTTATCTATAATTTAAATACAACTTACATCTTGAAAATCGATAAAATATGTTCCTTCTTCTCGCTACATTATGTGTTCATAAACTAAAAGCATACCTACGCGGTACTGTGGTAGACATGACAGTTGTAAAGCTGCGTTGCACCGCTCAATTGCGTCGATTCTGTTCACTGCGACGGGTGTGTTAACTCACTCCTTCGAAATGTATTGGCTCACAGCGCAGTGAGTCGTGAGTGCTAGACAGGGAGAATGCGAACAGTGTTAGGGTATTGAGTTATTGAGTTGCCTGCTTTTTAACCGACAAACTATTACTTTTAAAAGTAGAATCGGGATTTTTAACCGACATACTATTACTTTTAAAAGTAGAATCGGGAAAGTTGTGATATTTTTAAACATGTAGGTACATGAAATATAATGAATTCAATAATAATCTTTGCTTATATAAAATACAATACCTGCATATTATACTTTTATTATTATTTTTTAACTAGCTTAATGACCCGGCGCAGTGAATAGGCGTGATGAGAGTAAGAAAAAATCATTGACATTATGATTTTAAAAAATAAAATAGGTTATTGAGGTTTAAAAAAATGTATTTATTTTCATTTTAAAAGAGTGAATAATATTAATATTATTAAAATAAAAATACAAAATATTATAGACTGCCATTTTATGAGAAACGCCAATCAGAACGAATCAGAGCGCATGACGTCACGATATTCTAGGTTCACGTCCAGTTTTGCCGATTTGCGGCACTTGTGCCGATTTCGGGAAATTCAGACTTGCGTCGGCACTTAATCGGGAAACGCTTTAATTCGGCACTTTTTGGGATTAGAATGTATAAAAAAAATATATATATTTTTGTTAATACTAGATGTATTAATTTTGTATTTTTTACGTCTAAATAAAAGTTACTATTATTATTAGTAGTAGTAAACATACAAAGTAAATATAAGTTATTTCATTTAAATAAATATCATTCTATTATTTCACTGGTGCTTACATAGTTTAAGCTATTTCTTTTTGTTTGTATCTTTGTTACTAGCCCCGTCACTAGGCATGGCCTGTGCTAAGGTAAGCTAATAGTTTTATGTTATTGTCTATTACGTTGTTTATTTAGTAAGTATGTACATAGGTATGTCGGTTAAAAAGCAAGCAACTCAATAACTCAATACCCTAACACTGTTCGCATTCTCCCGGTCTAGCACTCATGACTCACTGCGCCGTGAGCCAATACATTTCGAAGGAGTAAGTTAACACACCCGGCGCAGTGAACTGGGTCCATGCAATTGAGCGTCGTAACGCAGTGGTGTTACACAGGCCTAATGCCTAATTCGCGGGAAACTTAAGATGGCCTATTTTGACGTTTGGACATTCATGAAGTTCTTTATATGCTTATTGCCTAATTAATGGTAAATATTTAGTAAATTAATTATAGTATTGAGAGCTAAATGTGGGGGAACAAATACTGTACTTCATTGTAAACGCATACTTAATAAAATACACTTTCTGTGTCTCGCATTGCCAAATTTAACTACTTGTTTCTCGTTTATATTCGCGTGGGACGAAAACAAATACCTCAGTAGGTGTTTTTTTCGACGTGTTTGTACATTTAGGGACCGCACAACACTTATGCACTTTTGAATTTATTTTAAATACACAAATCGTCTTAGAATACATATAGTACATATAGTAGTGATATGCGGTCTACGAAACCGTGACGTCACCGTCAGCTCCGACGGACGCCATTACACTGCAAGCGTTTTTTGACGTAAATGTCAAATTGGATTTTGAAATGGCAATTTTTGGTACTAAACCTTTATTTTATGTTGAAATGTATATATATTTGAAAACAGTGGATGCGTAAAAACATCGTGAGATAGTTTCTCAAAATTAGTCATCATGCCTATTGTTGTCTTTATCTTAACTCTTAACCGTGACATAGTAGAAATTAGTTAAACATCTTTGCTGGTGTCCTGGGTTTGATTCCCAACAGAAGGGAAACCAATGACATTTTATATCTCATGTATTATATACAAATATACATGAGATCCAACTGTCGATGGCGATAGTATGTATAATTGAAGAATACGTAGCAAACTATAAACACTTAAACACAAATTTATAAGCATTTTAAGATAATTTGTTTTCTATAGAAAACATGTCTGTCAGGATAGAATGGTATGGAGGTTAGTATTTTTTCCTACCTAGAATATGAAAACAGCATGATGGTATGTATGTTTATTTGGAGATTAAGTATCAAACTATTAAGTATTCTTACATATTTTGTATATGCGACTGCCTGATCAAACTATTGAGTCCCCGTAGATATTATGTAGTGTATACTGCCTTACAAATTGTATGAAACAATGTCGACACTAAATTCAATTTTGTTATAATTGATACAAAAAATTGAGATTTACTGTTCATATTTTTATAGAAAATTAAATTATCTAGTTGGGGTTAAAAAATTTGGAAATATAGGCAGCTAAACAAAAATTAATCTATTTTTTTTTCTTAATAAAAAATGTTGAAGAAACAAATTTGAGATTTTGTATTTGTCTATATTTATACCAATTTTCAGCGTTCTAGCTTTTATGATTTTTGTTTATATATGGAGAAATAAAGTAATTTATCAAAAGTTGATAATCCCTTACTGAATGAAAAAATCCAAATTCTGAGTATAAAAGTTTTGTAGGCCTATAACTTTCTATATAACTAAAATGTTATGCTCTGTGCATTGAGCGGATCAAAAGTTATTAGGGGACATACACACAGAAACACAGACACACGGACACACAGACACATCAAATGTTCTACTCCGAATTCTTATTAAATTCATATGAAGAACATATGTATACGCTGCGAAGCCTTTTGTGTTTTTTGGCTTCATATTTGAAAAAAACATGAAAATCATAGACCTGGCATACAAATCTCGCGTATCTTGGCTTGATACTTAATCGATATGTTAAGAGAAATAAATTCTTTTGAACAAATCGACAGTAGGATCATTGAGGGAAACCAAAATAATTTCTCTCACAATTCTTGCCTCTTTGGGCTGGAAACGTTAGTTAGTTAGTTGAAAGAAATTTAAATCATTAAACGCTTCTTCTCATTGCGCTATCAGGTTCCCCAATGTCAGACAACATTTTGATCTAAGCTAATTCGAAGACCTGTCCAACTTCCCGTAGATACTTCAGTTCATTCACGAATATTCTTAACCACGGCATCTGCTTTCGGCCAATACCTTGTCGGCCCTCAATCTTCCCCTTCCAAATCAGCCACAGTATTCCGTTAATTGGTTCTCTAATTATGTGACCAAAATATGCCAATTTGTGTTGTTGATAACAGTTACCTCTTTATAAAACGCTATTACAATTTTATTTTAATTCTCAATCGTTTAATGTAACGAGTCATCAATTAATTACAAAAACATGGGAATCTCTCATTCCGATTCATATTATTTTGTCAGCAGCAAAATTACGAAACAAAACAATACAAAAATGATAATATTTATATACTGCAACTATAAAAATTTTAATGAATGGGAATTTACGAAGTTGAAATAATAACAATTATTATATACAGATAATAAAATGCACTATTAGAATTCCCTCTAATAAGAAATATGTAGGCAGGAGGTGGGTAGATACACTTTTAAAGCAGAGGTCTTCAACCTGTGGTCCGCGGATCGGCACTAGTTTGCAAGTATTTATTGTAAATCCATGAGATTTTCATCCGACTACATCACGATTCAGAACATTTTCGTTGCTTACAGCACAACCCTGGCATATTAATTTAATTACTTAAATTGATGTCCATAATTTTCCCTTCATATTTAGTTAAAAATGTAATTTATAATTTTTGAATTATTTGTATTTGTCGACCGCCGTGGCACAGTGAGTAAGACGTTTGGCTACTCTACGGGCGTCCTGGGTTCGATTCCCATCATAGAGGAAATTTATTTAAAATCATTTCTCACGCAAGTTGGCTTCTTTGGGCTGGAAACAATGGTTAGTTGGAAGAATTTTCCATATGGCAATAAACTCGTTACTTGCGCAAGGTGCATAAAGTGTTTATTATTATTATTACATTTGACTTAATTAGACTTAAAATATGTATTTTTGTTAACTTTTTCGATCGACAATACTTTAAAATCGAATTCCATTAAAATATATTAAAATAAAATACTGATTTATAATTTTAATATATTAAAATGTCTATAATGTTAATAGTAAAATGTCTGTCTGGAAATAAAGAAGAAAATGCTACTTAATAATTTCCACTCCGTCGTTAATCTGAATAGCCATAAAGTCTTGCACTGTCTGATGATATATTTTTGGCGAAATATTTTTCTCATTTTCACCGGTACGTCGATGTCGAAAGGTTGAAGTCCACTGCTTTGAAGTATTTCGGCACTTGAAGGCATTTGTAAAAAAATATTAAATTACCCATGACCAATCCATTAGCATTAAGAACGATATTAATTTAATAAATTTAACAGATTATCTCACCTTCAATTACACGATACAACATTGTTGATATTTTGTTGAAAACTTATTTAAGACAATAGGTTATTTGTACCATAAATATAATAGAAACAATGGTTATGTATTTTGCGGTTTATTTGCAATTTATGTGTGGGTTTACACCTATCCATATTATATTTTTTCCTGACAAGATGGGAAATGTTTAGCAAATGGTACCTACGTTAGAATTTATTTTCGCTAAATTATGAGATTTTTAATAATCCACAAGTCAGCGACCTCTTTCAAAATTTGAATACCTACATTTCGTCCTCTTCTTGTACACAGCAAATGCAAGTTTCTTAGAGCAAGCTAAATCATAATTTGAAATTATTATTTCGATGAGGTTGTGTAGGGAAAAACCAATTATCATCATCATCATCAATGGCGCTACAACCCGACATGAGCCTTGGCCTCCTTAAGAACTTTCCGCCATTGCACCAGGTCCACCTTAAGGCATTTTATGCCTTAAGGTGGGGCTGCCACCTTAAGGCATAAAAATAAAAAGTATAAAAATCAGTAATAACTTAAAATGAAGTTTTTAATTATATAATAGTGATTTTCGTTATTTGACTATATTTTTAAGTGAAAATCGCTTAAAATAGTAGCAATATGTACAAACATTTAATCAGAATGGAAAAATGCATTGTCACCTCAGATATAAGAATTGTAGCTTTCATTATTTACAAAAAACCAATTCTCTCAATAGATGGCGTTCCAACAAAATAAATAAAAATAATAAGATTGTTGTTCATAATTTCACCCATAGATGGCTGTAGTAAAAATTCCTTATTTTCAAGCGAAAAGAATTTCAGTATTACAATATATAGAACTTTCAAAATTGAATTGATAGGGATCTCATTAAAAGGCATAATTGGTGAACGTTGCGCAAGCGCATAAAGTGATCACGTAAACCAGCCGATGACAGGTCGTAAGCCCTGTAGGTGCTTTGTTTTTCCGGTTCTCCTACAATAAATATTCCAACTTCGTCTCTATTGAGATAATTAAAAATCTGTTAAAAAAGAATGTAATAATTTAATACTTACTAAGAAAACAAAAAAATATTGTGGTAATTGAAAACAATTTCAATATCACTTTACGAAATCGCGTAAATATATTCCTATTTAAAACATTGCTCATCTTAAGAATCTTTTAACATTTTAAGATTATTCTCATAACAATGGCTTAATTAATTTTAATTACGATTCTCTGACACAATCATTGATTAGTGGCCCACTAAAATAGATTCGTAAATAATCATAATGAGGAGCGAACGAATTCATATATTTTTTAATAGAAGGTATGGCTAAAGAATTTGACGAATGCATAATTATAAAAGTAGTAACGTAATGTAGGTACTATGTTGGTGTAACGTAATGTAGGTACTATGATTAAAAAAGTGTGTCAAAATTTATTTTCTATTTTAGTTTTTTTATTGTCTTAATTTCCTCGCCCCACATATATTTTTAACATTAATCACTTTAATGTATCAATTTTAACATTTTTATAACCTAATTCATTTAGCTAATACTAAAAGAATGTAGTGTTCACGCGTTGTGAATTGATATTTTGTAACTTTATTCTTTTTCGATTTCTCTTTAAATAAATTACATTTTATAGATAAAAATCAAAAAGTAATATATTGAGCTATCGCCAAAATCGAAATGAAATTGATTTCTTCTAAATACGATAGCATTATAAACCGGTGGAATACCTAAACCTAGTTCACCGGTTGATTAAGTGATGATTTTTTTTAAATACCTATCATACTTTTATTGTTAAACTACATATAAATGTGCCGTTAATATCCGATTTATATTTAACATTAAATGTGTTTGGTATACCCCCGTTTCACCTCACTTTGTGTAGGTACAAATCCCCTGGCCAAAAGCCGTAGCGTATGTCAGCTCTGTATATTCAATTATTTTTCGACATTCTAGATTGCAACGAATTGAGGAAATAGTAAAATATTTGGTTGAAAATAGCAGAAAAAAATAATTGAGAAGTAGAGGTCTGTCAAGAAAAATGGCACGATCACATAAATGGGATTATCTTAGAGGAATGAAAGAGTAAGAATAATAAATAAGCGTTCATGAGACTATAATATATGCATGAATGATTAAAGTGAAGAAAATATGTCAAGAGAGAGATGTCTGGCGTTTGATTCTCTCTACCAACCCCAAATAACGAAGTAGCGTGATGAGATGATGAGTGATGTAATCGAGAATTATGCGGTCGGTAGATATGATTTATTAATCGCAACTAATAGTAGATAATTTGAATGTACGAAGGCGACAGTTAGGAAAAATCGAAATTGGGATCGAATTTGAGTGTCGAGAGTATGGTATGGAAAATAGTATCGCATGGTATGGAAAAATATGAAAAGTATGTATTTTATTAATTTATTTTGTTTTATTGTTTATTTTGTATTCTAAACAAAATACGGAGATCAAACTGATTTAACAATGAAGCTAAGTAAAGGTTTATCCATTGTAATAACCAATATCTCAGTATCTGTTCGTGACAATAAAGCAAATCATAATTGTATTATAATCATAATATAGAGCATAGTAAGTAGTCGTACTACCAACCTTGGGATAATAGCATATAGGCATGTGCCTTTTGTCCTATTAGGATTATGTATTGATAATTAAATTGGAACAGATAATTGATAATATAATAAAACTGTAGTTCGGTTTACCGCAAAACGGTTATTATTCTGAAAACTTTCAGTGTAACTCAACTGCCTGCGGGTAGGTACCTACATCATTCTTAATTGTATGATCAAAATTTCTCCAACTTTACTTTCCATTCACCCCAAATTCCATAAAAAATATTACATACTTGTGAAGTAACATTTTTTGTTAGTTTTTATTCTTTTTTAACCGTCTTCCAAAACGGAGGAAGTTATCATCAATTCGACGTGACTTTTTTTTCTACGTATGTTCACCGTTTTCTTTTTATCACGTTGACCGATTTCGACGGTTCCTTTTTTCATTAGAAAGGGTATATCTTCCGATTTTATTTTATTTTTATTTTATTTTATTTTATTTGGGACACTTACAGACATTGACAATCGCATACAAGAAAGTATATCATAATAATTTTACATAATGTCAATATCCAATTGGAAGTGAACACAACATGCGAAGTTCATAAATTATTTACACAAACATATTAAAATATCCAAGATAAAAACAGTAATAAAAAACTTTACAAATAAGACATAATTATACAAAACCTATAAAAGCATAAAGAAGCAACAATAAAAAGTACAAAGTAAATATAAAGAAGCACATATAAAACAATGAAAAGTAATGAAAATTGTGCATATAACAAGAAAAAGGGATGAAAACATCAACAGAAATTCTCCTCTCCACTCAGAATCAATAGCATTCTTTTTTTAAATACTTCTCTTGTGTTGCAGAAGATATCAACTATGTTGGAGTTGCTATGATTATTGTAAATACGGCACATGCGATACAATGGATTATAAAATGATATGTTATATATACAGAACCCTATGTGAAAAATATTTGGGTTTCTTATTGATTTAATATTGACGTTGTATTTTAAGTCATTGACCAGCTGTGTCCATCACATTATCCCATCGATTGGTCCCATTTCAATTTGGCCAAGATAATATCATGGGATCCACGAGAAATTCATCAATCTCTTCAATTTGCACATCAGCGATAAGAATACTTTACAATATCGTCCGATTTTAATGATTTGCTTCCGAGATGATCACGCATATGAATTTCATCGAGTTCTGATGATGGAACTCACAAGAAAAAATAATCAAACTTTTTTTTTATTTATTTGTTAATAAAAAATACAACCCGTGCCCACTTAGATCAACCATCGAGGATTTTTGTGTAATACTTTGGTTTGGTGATTTGGTTTTCTTTTTGAATTCCTCGATGGATACTCACTGCTTCAAACTGGCAGGTATAATTCTTTAATTTGTCTACAACGACTCGTCATTTTTGGTATTTTGAAAACATACAGTTTTTGGGTCTCTATAGCTAATTAGTGAAGAATATGGTCTTGCCGCCATAGGTCCCAGGTTCTGTACTCGATATAGTCATATTTTTAAAACCAGACATGTTTACTGGTAGGTAAAAAATGTTGAAAATTGATGGTGTGCCATTTCATTAAAAAACAGTATTAAAAATGACAATTTTATTCTTAATACACATTATTCTAAATATGCATTATACTCGTCCACGGTTAGACCCTATAATTACTATGAAAAGAATCAACGTGAAAAAAAATAAAAAACGTAATTCTTTTAACAATAATACAAACATATCATCATTTTTTTAATGATATATTTATTAATAAAATTTACATTAGGATCTATCATTTTTGCATTAAATTGTTTAGACAGTTTTCAGTGCAAGTTAATTATAATTTTTTTTTTAAATAAAAAATGAATATGTCCTTGTTAAACAAGTACATATACATCTTCCTACGTTCCCTAAAATAAACAAATAAATGCTTGTGCTTAGGTGAACGAAATCGGTCGAGGCAGGATTCGAACTCGCGACCACTGGATTACTAGCCCAGCGCGCTAACCGCTCTGCTACCGACCCATCTAGATTACATCATTTACATATTATGAAACTAGATTTTATTATGAAACCAAAGTCTATTGGATCTAGCTCAGTGCACTTTCCACTAAGCAACCAACTAATTATACCATCTCATTATTAAATTTAGACATTACATCGAATTTTCCTAATGAACAATATAAATTGACCCATAAACATTGCCATTTCCCATACTTTAGGATGGGATGATACATTGTTAGCTTATTATGTGTCCCTTGAGATAGATTTCACCCATACTGCCATACCATATGGCTGACGGCTTTACGAGCTTCAAATTGAATACAATTCTGTTAAATTTAACTAAGCGTTGTTATGCTCAAACAAAACCTATAAATAACTAAACAGTAGACGAAGCTAACGCAAGACTGAAGCCACCTATACAATATTAAAATAACAACAATTAGTATGTTATGTGGGTTATAAAGATTAACGGATGAATAAAAACTCACACAATAATATTATAATACCACAGACCAAGAATCTATCTTACTCTATGCTGTCTTTATACTCTATCTTCCCACTGTATTCACATTTAAATAAAGTTGCAAAATAATAGCCAAAATTCAAAATCAATTTTCTTTTATTCCAGACAATATCTGACATACATTTTTTTCTTTTCATGATTAAATTGCATACAAACCACACGTTAAAAGCCCCAGTGAACATGCATTAAATACAACTAATTAAATTACTCCTTCCCAGTGTCAAATACAAGCTGGACTAAAGAAGATATTCGACATTTCAAATAGACTAAAAATCTTCCATATGTACATTTTGTTTTAAACGTATTTATTCTTCATTTGAATGTAATATTTTAAAAGAGATAATCATTGAATCAACCAGAAATAGTCACCTTATACATACCATTTTAGAAACAAGTGCAAATTGAAATTTTTAAATAAAACTAGCCATAATTAATTAGATAAACTATTGAAACATTGTATTTTTATTGTGAGCCATGGATGTCTCTTGCAAAAAAAAGTTTGCATTTCTATAGACATCGATCAATTGTGTTATCAAGAAATCACTAGGTATTTAAATAGATGGTCCAGTGGCAGAGTGGGCATCTCGCTGGCATAGTAGGTATTCCTGGGATGGCGAGTTCAAACTCTATATACCATAGCAATCACCTCGTCCGATCTCATCACCTTTAGCATTACATCACAAACATGTAAGATTCATTTGGGGAATATAGGAAGGTGTATATGTACATTCATAACGCGATCTTAGTGCCAATCTTGACGTATGCAAGTGAAACCTGGACATGGCAGAAGTCGCAAGAAAGCAGAATAAATGCAGTTGAAATGAAATCGCTTATAGAAGAATATGTAAAAGAACGATGTATGACAGGGTATGGAATGAGGACATAAGATAAGATGAAGAAATATGTCATTATTTGAATGAAAGTGAACAATGAATGAGGAACGCCTGACGAAGAAAATATCGGGGCCGCCCAATGAAGGGATGGCACGTCCATGTGAACGGTATTTTGAAAGACGGAAATGTTATAATCGTGAACAAAAGACAAACATGTATAAAGACGATGTATGAATGTCGACGAGGCGATGAATGTGTCAAGATAGAAAGAAGTGGCGTTCGGTTCTCTCTGCCTATCCCGTCAGAGACATGGCGTGATGGTATCTATGTATATGTAGTTGTTTAATAAAGACATATTCATTTACACAAAAATGGGATGGGATGTTTATTAATCGCTTGTCGTTGATGTGTAATATTTACAGCATAAACTTTATGTACATTTATTTTTTCTTTCTTTTTTCATTCACGATATTTTATATGCGTCGGAATAGCCTCAAGTCTCAGTGCGCGCATTCCTGAAAAGAATGTGCATCAGTAACTTCACACACAAATGTACTTTTAATGCCCTAACATCGTCATGAAAGATAGTAAGTATGTATTTAAATGTTCACAGATGCTCTTGGCTGCGGTAAACTGCCCTCATCATCCTGCCTAAACATTCTAATAGCCGTGTTTACATGGTATTGCTTTTAGCAAAAATGGTTCAGATGTTCATATCCCATCTCAGACGATATTTCCACTGAAAACATTGATCCTAAGAACACAATCAATCACCTATGAGGAAATATTTTCTTCCTATAATTAATTATGTCTTTTTGATTTTTAATCAAAATTTTAACTAATTATTGAACATTCAAATCTAATCAATTTTGGCACCTCTCCTTCGTCTAAAGTTCACTACAAACTAACTGTGCTAAAATTATGTTTTCATTATAATTATAAAATGTAAGATTATATTTTACTAGTAAAACCCGGCAGACGTTGTCCTGCACGTTTAATTATTTACTTTCAAATATTTATTAATGGTTGATCTGTAATTATAATTCAGAATAAAGTCACAAAGTTTCATTCCAATGCCACACATATATTTTTTGAAACAAAAATTCATAATGCAAAAATCTTCTCCGGTATGCGTTGAACAAATTCCTAAAGATTCATCGCAATCGGATGATCGGTTTAGGAGTCCATCGGCCACATACAAACAAACAAGCAAACAAATATACGTACATCCATTTTTATAAATATAGATACCTAATGTTAGTTGTCAAATCGAAGAAATCGAGTTGTCATCGAGTTCATAATTGTTATGTAGATGACAAAAGTAAATGACTTATTTCATAATTAATTTAATTTAGTTTAAATATAAATGTATTTCTCAATCTCGCTATAAGTAAAAAGTAGTATTTAATTTAGAATACAAACAAATTGATTTGTATTAACTAGTTGCATGTAACACATGAGATCCAACTGTCGATAGCAATAGTATGTATAGTTGAAGAATAAGTACCAAACTATAAACCCATAAATACAAATTATTTAATATTTTAAGATAGTTGGTTTTCTATACAACACATGTACCTAGGTATGTATTTCAAGGTAGGATAGTATGGAGGTCAGTCCTTTGATCCTACCCAGAATGTGAAAACAGCATGTTGGTATGTATGTATGTTTGGAGATTAGTATCAAATTATGAAGTCTTCTTAGATATTGTGAGTAGGCTACTTCCATACAAATTGTATGAAACAATGTCGTCACTAAATTCAATTTTTATAAAAATTGTAAAAAAAATTTGCAATGTGCTAATACAATTTTCATATTTTTTATAGAAAATTAAATTATCTAGTTGGGGTGTTTCGGCTTTTTTCGATATTGTTAAAAGTGTTTGAGAAACCCTGGAATTTTTTTACAAAAACTAATTTGAGATTTTGTATTTGTCTATGTTTATACCAATTTTCAGCGTTCTAGCTTTTACGGTTTCTGAGATATATGGAAAAATAAATCAAAATTTCAAAAGTTGATAACCCCTGACTGAAACAAAATTCACAATTCTGAGTATAAAAGTTTTGTAGGCTTGTAATTTTTTATATATTTTAAAATTATGGGCTCTGTAAATTAAGCGGATCAAAAGTTATAAGGGGGGGACAGACAGACACACAGACACACACACAGACACACACACAGACACACACACACACACAAAACTCACATAAAATGTTCTACTCCGAATTCTGAGAAAATCCATGTACGGGAACATATATGCTGCGAGGCCTCTAGTTGGTGCTATTAGCATGCAAAAAGTCCACTACACCATACAAAATTTTCCTTCGTACACGCATCTTGGCTTAATAATGTCGATTCATTAAGAGAATTGAATTCTCATGAACGAATCGACAGTTGGAATATGACATTTTAACTATTAGTTAAAAAGCATCGTTGAACTTTTTTATATTCTGTGAGGAATTTTTTTTTTGTATTTTCTTATGGGAAATAACAGTTTTTTTTTCAAAAGATGCAGATAGGTTAACCGCAGAGTAATTAAAACTAAACACCCAAATCTAAAGTAATAAAGCAATCAAAATGTTAGTGTTTGTGTGTGTGTATGTGTGTGTTTGTCTCACGCCTTCTGAAAAACCAAGAGCATCTAAAAATCTAATTTATGTGCGAACGTGTACCTGTATACCTGATGCAGTGTCACGCTAAAAATAATGCGATAAAAATGCTGAATTTTAAAAATATTTCAATAATTATTTTTTTCATACAAAATTTTCCAAGTCGTATCTGTCAAAAAAGTGTACATTTTGCACGCAAATATCTGTTAGTTTAAAAGTTAGAAGTACGTATTTACACGAAAAAAATATATTTTCAAGTATAACTTAGCGTTTGAGTGAAAAACATGGTGAATATTTTGTATAATTATAATGTTTAACTTATTTTTAATGTAAGCGTTTTGTACATGAACGCCGCCATTTTAATATCTTTTCATACAATATTTCATTTTCCTACCGAATGAATATGTTCTTGAAAATAATAAACCTTTGAATTAAATGTAATTATGAAATAATAAAATGAAACACAAGACATTACAGCAAGTTTTAAGACATATATTGTAAAAATGTGTTTATTATTAGTAAAGATATAGGCATAATAAAATTGCATAATTTGTAAATAATATTTGATTTTTCTGACAATTTTCATTTTTATGGCATCGAACAAACCAATGTATGTAGGTACCTACATATTCAAAAAATGTCTCAAACCATTTGATATTTTTTACGTATTGGAATGGTTACTATGGTAACGGAAAGATTCTGATATTCAAATAAAATTTGTTATGAATCGAATTTATTTAGAACATTGTTGTAGGTAGGTACCTACCTATTATTATTTACTTACAAATCAACAATATACTGATTTCCTATCGGAAAATTATTTTATTTATTTATTTATGAATGTATGAATGTATGCAAGCGATGTGCTCCTAAACCGTATGTCCGATTACAATGAAACTTTGGCGAATTGTCGAGCGTGTGCCCGAGGTGGTTTCTGGATTTAAACTTTTTTCTTATTCTTCTTCTTCTTCGTGTATTTGGTCATTTTACCAATGAAAGCGGAATATCCTGGGAAAAGAAGGTCCGACTGTCCCTCCATCTCTTCGCAGGTCTTCCAGGACGGTTTCTGGATTTAAACTTTTTTCTTCTTCTTCTTCATCGTGTATTTGGTCATTTTACCTATAAAGGTGGAGTATCCTGGGAAAAGAAGACGGTGCTTACATCTCTTCGCGGTTCTTCCAGGATGGTTTCTGGATTTAAACTTTTCTTACCCGAATGAAGGGACGGGATGTAATTGAAGGGAAGGGAGGCACTAAAGGGCCTGAAGGGACGGGAGGTATTAAAGGGCCTGAAGGGACGGGAGGTACTGAAGGGCCTGATTGGAAGGGACGTGATGAGGGATTGAAGGGACGGGATGTACTGAAGGGCCTGATGGGACGGGAGGTACTGAAGGGTCTGAAGCGACGGCTCCTGGAGTCTAATTATTTTTCTTCTTAATTTTATGTAGACCTTTAAGGACAGTTTTAATACAAACTATTTCCTATAGATTAATCTTCTTCTTCTTTTATGAAGACCTTTTGCTCAGTTTTTATACAATCTATTTCCAATAGTCTAATTCTTCTATTTTATGTATTTTTTCTTATTTTATGTAGACCATTGGGATTTTTTAAACAAACTATTTCTTATAGTCTTATACTTATTCTTCTCTTTTTTATTTAGACTTTTGGGTTAGTTTTAAGTCTAATAGTCTATTGTGCAGAAATATTATTAACGATATGCACACTTGATGAAAATACATATGTAAAAACGAATGGGATGTGGGATGTGAAGATGTAACCTGCACTAGAATCTTTTCAATACTTTTGTTTAATCAAATTTAAACCATTTATATCATCCTATTTTAAATAATTTTTAACACCTACATAATATATTTGATTTCGTTGACAATATTTAAAGAAAGGGAGCTGTGGCCATTACTGAATTCTTCACAACGTTTATATTCAAATTATTTACCATAGTTTAAGTCTTCTTCTTCTTCGTTAATGTAGACTTTTGTGTCAATTTTAAGTTCATCAGTCTAATTGTGCAAAAATATAATGCACACTTGATGAAAAAATATAAAACGAATGGGATGTGACCAACACTGGATCTTTTCAGTACATTTGTTTAATCAAATTTTAACCACATCCCAACATCCAAAATTACTAAATATTCAATAGGTAAGTACATATTACAATTTGTTTTCGATGATAATATTTAAAAATGGGGGTTGTGGCCAAACCAATCTCTTTACAATGTTGATAAACAGTCATATTTAAAACCATTTCGAATAGTGAAGAAATTGTATATTATACTTCATTCACACTTTATAGCAATATATAAAAAATAATGGGTTGTGGCCATCACTTGAACATTTTACAATCAAATTCAATCATATTTCAAACCACTTTTCATAGTCCGATTTTGCAAAATAATTGGGTGACAATATTATAAAAACGATTGCTTTTTCCTTCACAATTTTACATTCTTGGCCAACGGCGGGACATAAAAGCTAGTAAAAAATATTATACGATATCAATAATGTGCTCTCGATAAAATGAAATGCATGTAAAAAATTTACACTTCAGTTGCTTTTATGTATACAAAACCATTAAAATGTGAAAAATTGCGCTTAGGGTGTGCCTCTTTACTGTTATCAAATTCTTTATTTATACACGGCCTGTTAATATTTTAATCAGAGGACTCACAATGTTTTTTTTCAGATTAAA
The DNA here is from genome assembly GCA_963576475.1 of Molanna angustata. Lineage (NCBI taxonomy): Eukaryota > Metazoa > Arthropoda > Insecta > Trichoptera > Molannidae > Molanna > Molanna angustata. Next base: position 35,026,228 of record OY754965.1, read on the forward strand.
ACATTGTTCCCCTAAAATAACTTTGGTATAAAAATAAAGTGAAAATTTACGACATTGCGATAATTTTTTGACTACACAGCTGCATCTTCGTCGGCGTTTCCGATATCGTATTTGAAGATAATTAATTAAATAATAAAAAATAAGCTATAAATAAATTGAATTCTTTCCCAAATGTGATAAAGGACGCTGAGTAGCCCCGACTACCGTTTGTAAATAAAACGTTCAACAAGGAGGTGTGGAGGAATTTTTCCTTGTTGATTTATGATCCGATACCTCTTGGAGTATCCCCGAGGAATGGAGGCAATGTTCTTATCTTTCACAGGAGGGAATCGTGCATTTAAAACACATTTAAATTTTGTATGTTTTATTTATTCTTTTTTACTTTCGCTGAACTGTCATTATCTAATGATAGTTCAGCGAAACTACGTCTTTTATTCTAGTTAATTACATATTTTTTCAACAGCTTTGAAAATATTTTTTTACATACGTAGGTATATGAGATTTGCTCTCCCTGTCCGTCCTCTCCATCTTCCTATTTCGTATTCCCACTTTTTATAATCAAATATGTTTTGCTTTGTATGTGATTTAATATAATTTTCTTTTTTAATAAGTAGGTACCTATGTACCGATCTGTGCTTTTTGATTTATATAAATAATTGATTGTGGAAACTGTCTTGGCAGTATTTTTATTGATTAAGTGTTCTTTTAGTTTGATTTTATGTTTATGTATATTTTCCAAATGAAAAATAAAATAAAATATTTATAAAAAAACATTTTACATTTAAATAAAGCCAAATATAGACGAACATTATTGAATTAAATTATACACTTGTTGAGATTAGGTATCATTACGTAGGCACCAAAGTTTTTAACTAAATTAATTGAAACCATGCCGTCACTGCAGATTCCACGCAGTACGCATACCACCTACGTGTATATAAATAAATAAATAAATTTATTGAAAGATGGAGATGTTAAAAGTAAGAGTGAAGCGAGAAATGTTTTTTCAAGGAGTCTGAGGAGTCTGACGCTCGGTTTTCGCTGGTTACCTCAAATAGGGAAATGGCGTGATGATGGAATAGTATGGGGGTCTTCTTCTTCTTCTTCTGCTTGTTCTAGTACTGGGTACTGTTTATTCTCGGATTCACTTCTGGGACGGGGATGTCCAGCTGTCTTTCCATCTCTTTGGCGGTCGTCCAGGGGGTCTGCTGGTTGACGGTATCTCGTCTGCCGCTATTTTCACCACTCTCACTGAATCCGCTCTTTCGACGTGATCTCTCCAGTAACGTCTTCTGTTTCTACCCCATCGCACGACATCCTCGGCATCGCAGATCCTCCGAATTTCGGAGTTTCGTACTCTGTCTCGGATGGTTAAACCCGCGATGGGGCGGAGAGTTTTCATCTCGGTGGTTCGCAAAAGACTCTTTGTTCTCGTGGTGTCGGCTCTGGTTTCGATGCCGTATGTCATTATTGGCCTTACGCAGGTCTTATATATCTTCATTTTGCTTTCTTTCAACATGTGTTGTTACCTCCTGTTTTTTTCCATTCCATGACCTAATATTCCAGCATCCTATCCGCACTATGTTTTGTTTCCGTAATCGTTTTATCCTTTTCCTTGCTTGGGTCAGTTTTCGGGATCTACCATGTTCCGAGGCTTGGTTATCCGGTCTGTGAGCTAAGCTTTTTTTTTGCCCATGGTAGGTAGCTAGCCTGGCCATAGAACCCTCCTCCTTTTGAATCCGGGCTTGGGACCGGCATGGGGGTATTTTAATAAATTTGGCATCAATCTCCCTGTTCAAGACTTTATCAATGGGTCTTTAGTGAATGCTGGAACTTTATCAGTTGAATAGTTTGTACGATAACAAAAATTCTCGTGGACTATGGTTACATTTTATTTACACGAGATAAGTATTTTTTTTGCTTGTCAACATGACTACGTTATTCTTTATTATTAGACGTATTCCTAATTTGAATTCGATAATCTTCGTAACATAGACGTAATCCTATTTTGAAGGCTATTAATATTCGTTACATAGACGTAATCCTATTTTGAAGGCTATTAATATTTGTTACATAGACGTAATCCTATTTTGAATTCGATAATCTTCGAACATAGACGTAATCCTATTTTGAAAGCTATTAATATTCGTTACATAGACGTAATCCTATTTTGAATTCGATAATCTTCGTAACATAGTCGTAATCCTATTTTGAAGGCTATTAATATTGGTTACATAGACGCAATCCTAATTTGAAGTATATTAATCTTCGATACATAGACATAATCCTAATTTGAAGTAATGATTTTTTGAGAAGGAAAGTACTTACACGAAACTTCAAACCAGGGGGGCAAGTCCCATCAAACAATGGAATCAAAACATAAAAACCCTCATATCATGGATAAAATTATCATAATGTAGCTCTATAGTATATTAAGATATTATACAACTCTATAAGATAAACATATCCTTGATATGGGTTTTCATGAGGGTTTTGATTTCACCGCTTGACCAGACTTACCCCCCGGACACATGCGAAGTATTGGATATGAAAAAAATGGGTATATGCAACTTTTAAAAAAATATTCGATTTACATACACATTGGTACAAATAAAAAATTAAACAAATATTAAATAATATTTCTGGCCCAGTTAAGAGGTGACATGTGTGCGAGAAACACTGTCACCTCATGTATAAAGATTGTAGCATAGGTGGCGATAGTAAAAATGTCTTATTTTCAAACGATATGTATGAAATTATTAAAATATATAGAATTTTCAAAATTGCATTGATAAAGGAACTCAATAAGATGGCATAATTGATGAACGTTGCGCAAGCGCATAAAGTGACCACGTAAACCAGCCGATGACAAGTCGTAAGCCCTGTAAGTGCCTTGAGTTCCTGGTTCTTTTATAATATCCCAACATTGTCTATTGATATGTTAAAAAATGTGAAAAAAAAATAGATTATGAAATGTGACAAAGCATTATAACCTACATATTGTCACTCAAACGTAAATTAAATAAATATTCATAGAAATATTAAAACGAGAACTAAAAAAAATCCTGATCAAATAATCCTGAGTTCAACCCTGATTCGATTCTGAAGTCACCCTCAGCCCTAAAATGATAAGGAAAGGTACCAACTATCAACCCACAGCTAGAACACGCCACTTAGCGTCTTGACAAATGGCTGTAATGTGTTACCGAAACGTCGCGTCGGCACAAGGATCTCCAGACTAAATAATAACACCACCATATATGTACCTATATCTACCTAACAACCAACCAACCAACCAACATGTTGTTATGTCCCTATAGGACCTACACAAACATCTATCTGGATTACCTCAAACTCCTAACATCGACTGCAGTGTGATCAAATATGAATTCAAAACGTTAGCAAACATTCAGACCAACAGATACAAAAATATTTTTTATTGATTTTGACATAATATTTGAATTGCGAGATAAACTTCCAGCGCCCTGCACCCTGCGCAAGTGTCGAGCTTATTGCCATATTCCAACTAAAGAGTGTTTCCAGCCCAGAGAAGCAATACTAGCGTGAGATATTAATTTAAATGGGTCGATGGCAGAGCGGTTAGCGCATTGGGTTAGTAATCCAGTGGTCGCGAGTTCGAATCCTTCACATGTTCGTTCACATTTATGTTTATTTTAGGAAACGTAGGTATATGTACTTATTTAACAAGGACATATTTAAAAAAAAATCAATTATTGAACCTAGGATTAAACCTAGGACGCCCGCATAGAAACCAAACGTCTTACCAACTGTGCCACGGCAGTCGGCTTTTATTTACTTATTTTAAAACAGTTTGACACAAGATTTTTTTTCACACTTAACATTTGCTTCATGCAAGCTCCATCGTACAATAAGATAGGATATAATACAATTTTTTTAAGTCAGTTGAATGAATTTTTGTTTTGATTTTTATTTCTACATATACAAGTACATATTTGAAGATCCCGGTCTTGCAAGCGCTCCTTACTTGTTTCTTAATAGTGGTATTGCATCCCTAATGCAATTTTGGTATGATATGCAAGACCAAGAATACTATACTTGCAAGTCTTGCTCATCACTATGTTAAACAATATATTATGTTTTTGCTCTGCGGCAAAATTGTTTAAGCACCTACTTTGTTTAAATGTTTGAAATTGAGTCATTTGGAATATAAAATTTTATTAGATTAAAATCCGTAAAACCACAGAACCACATCGATGATTCACGAAGTCACGCATTGATGATGATTTATCTATGTATTCATGTCTTTATTATTACCTACACAAACTGTATTGGTTTTGTCTCTCTATTACAGTCTATACCTACTATATTAATTATAACATCATCATTTGGATACCCACTGAGAAGCGATTCTTTAAAAGAATTACCAATGTTGAAATATGGACGCCATTAAAACTTTCCTTATTGGCCTGGCCTATTACAATCGCCATAAAAATAATTGACTCTATTTTATTTGTTGTAATATATTTTAATTTAGCAATAACATATTGTATTTCACATTAGAAGATTTATGCTAATTTCCTTAAACTTGGAAAATTATGCCATTTAATTATTCCTATCATACGTGTGAACAGAAATAATGAATAAAACATTATCATTTAATTTATTAAAACATAACTTAACTAGGTTTCTGACTTTATAGCTCCGAAAACCTTGAATTATAGGAACTAATAAATGCATTATTGATACTTATATTATATTGCTATATTAGAACAATGAGCTTTTTCTCACGTTCTCGGTTAAAATCTTGGACGCAAGTATACATATATACCATCACGCCATGTCCCAAACGGGGTAGGCAGAGAGAACCGAACGCCATGTTTTCTATCCTGATGCACATCCATCGCCTCATCGACATTTGCCTCTTTCAGAAGGTCGAACACATGGTCGAGCCATCCTTTCTTTCGACGGCCCCGACCTCTCATACCATTTCTGTCCGCATTGCATGTTTCTTTCTTCAAGCGTTCCTCATTCATTCTCTACATGTGGCCAAACCATCCCAATGTGCTCACTTTCATTCTATTGATGACATCCTTCTTAATTTAGCAAATATGATACCTATATAAAAATATTAAGAACAGTATAAACTATTAAATTATTCTTCTTATTTACTTGGGGTCGGCTCTCCTAGTCCTCATCCTGCAAGTCCTGTCCTGCGCTTCTTTAATTATTTATTATTATAATTATATTGAGTGCCAAAGATATCGCCATATACATAAGTGAATATGTCGCATTGGTGAACAATTCAATTGAAAAATCAAGTAATTCTTGTCTATTGAAATTGATAAGCTACTTAGTGGTTATAACTGGACTAAAGACACATACAGCAAGTTGTATAATTCGCAGAAACTTTGAAAACATAATTTTGAGTGAATTGGTGAAAAAACTGATTATAATATTATATCAAAATCGTCATTACTTGTCGTGCACGTACAAACATTATAATATTAAATTATACCAGAAAATAAAACTTTTGTTTTCAAACTGTAGCAGTCCTGACGCACAACTTTTCGTCTGATGTGACTCCATGAATGAATATTCAAATAAGCACATCCTTTTTTTTTGAATAATGCTTTCGTACATTACTTCCTTATGGGTATAATATTATTTTTTAAACAATAAACTCTTTATTACTCACCATGAACACCCCTTGTGTAAAAAGGTCTTTTACATTTTTAATAACACGGCGGTTTACGATCGCGGTGGTCTGAAAACCCATTATTAAGCAAATTGTTTTTGGAACTAACACTAAATTATGTTAATTTCGTTTGGGCGTGGTGATTTATTTCGACTTACTGCAAACTACGTGTCATGACGAAAATATATATCGAAATTGGTTGTACGAGTGTGTAGGTTACTATGAAGATGGATTAGTTGACATCTACTTGGACACTTTCTAGATTTCAAAATGGATTTACTACAGACAAATCGGTGTAAAGAGTACCTATCTACACGATCAAAAATGTACATAATTTTCCGGGTCTATATAAACTTGTAAAGTTAAAGAAACGATGAGACAGTATCGGGAAATGTTCTGCTCAAAATGAGATATATTTCTTCACCTACCACGCTCTTCACAAATCCGCCTCTATTGGTGGATGTACCTTATTAAAAAAAAAAAACATACCACGCTCCGCCCGCTAGTCAACGGCGCGCGGCGCGGGCGCGGCGTTTGGCATTGGTATAAACGAAATTGAGTTTATTTTACTGAAAATTGAATCCCTAATATTTTATGAGTTGGGTTATTACTCTCTTTCTCTTAGCAGCAATCCCATCTGAGGGACAAGTCTGGTCCAACCGGCGAAATCAAAATCCTCACGATTACCCATATCATGGATATAATTATCAATTTATTTTAATTCCAGAGTTTCTCAATCAATTTTTTAAGAAAAACATTATTTTAAGATAAATTTATGCGTTTAGCTGTATATATTTCATATTTTTTTATAATATCGAAAAAAGCCGAAACATCCCAACTAGAAAATTTAATTTTCTACAAAAAATATGAACATTGTACATCTCAAATTTTTTTAATTTTTTAAAATTGAATTTAGTTGATATGTTATAAAAATATAAAAATACTTGGTTAATGTTCTATTATATTTATTGGATTATTGACGCGTTTCGTGCAAAGCACATCGTCAGAATAATGCTCTACAAGACTGAGACTTTAAGCTGTTCATAATTATAACTACCAAATATCTATGAAATACATTGGTTTTAACCACACTTAAAAGATAACAACAGGACACAGGACACAGCCGGCATCCTCAGAGGCAAAAGTCAAACACTTGAATGTCGGGCGATAGCGCTGAGGCTTAAAATTCATACTCGTTTGTGGATTAAAACTATGTTTATTTATTTATTTTTTCGTTTTATTTAATTTTTTTTTATCTATTATCCAAAAAAGTATCCTCATCAAACATCATGCATAATATAAAAAAAAATAAAGTAGTTAAACTATTATGTATATAGTAGAGTGAGATTAAATTAAAATTAAAGTAAAGAAGACATATCCAGATAAATTATTCAAATTAAAAACATACAAATGATGCATGGATGTGAGGGGACGTATAAAGAAGTTCGGTATTCCATGCCTCATATCACTGCACCATTTATACATAATTTATTTTATAATTATGAACTTCTACTATGTTAACGAAAAAACTTAATATAGAAAATACCCTAATAAAGCAAATGCAGATAACAAAATGGTATATTATTCTAAGCAAATAAAGTGTCTATTGAAATCTTTTGAAAACATTTCTTCTCGAAATACTTTGTCCTTCCTCACCCACTTTCTTTCTTTAATCGTGTTTCAAAATCTCTTAATTTCCAGGATAATATGCTTTATATAGTTTTATCATCACGCGTTAGTAAAATCTGTTTCTATTTGCCGATAAGTAATTATTTCTAATATGGGTAATAAATGAATAAAAAATGAAAATTGAGGTAATTTATAACACTTAATGCAAAATATACATAGCTTTTAGAATTGAAAATTGTCTTCTCGGTGTAATAAAGTCGTATCGAGAAGAATTAATAAAGAATAACGCTCTTACCCACGCCATAATAACCTCGTCTTTTGACAATAAAGCTTAAATTGCCGTGTACAAACGTCGCTGGATTTGATACTATGTTATGTTGAAGTAAATCGGTTTTGTATGCAAATATCTCGCTTATTACATCTTTAGACACCATTCCGTGGCGAGAAAAGTGTTTGAAAGTGTTGAGTAAATTAATTTGATTAGATTGAAACATCAAGTGAGTCATACAATGTGCAATGGACGGACATACATATCTGTTGGTATTATTTTACAATCTAATATACCTTCTAGTTTAGTTGGATATGAAAATAAACGTACACATTTCAGTATCTAAGCCTATGGAGATTTATTCCAGTAAATAGGTAAATTATATAGAATTTTTTTCATATTTGAAACTGTCACTTTATGATAGAACTCCATAATCACATAAAATTATGAAAAAAGTTATGTTAAATTTTACGTTCTATGTAATTATGTTCGCAAACGCGACTCCAATTCGCTGGTAAAACTCAATGGCGAGCTTCGTCAGAATGGTTTTTAATAATTCTATATAATTTTTAGGTCATTTAATTTTATTATATTCTACAATCCATAATTTATTTATTTGAAAAGACATTTTTCTCTATCACAGCCAGTATCAATCTCGACTTCAAATATACATATACAGTTCTCTAATTTTTAGTTACATCATATAAATATCCATACATTATTTCAAGAAGGCTAGAACATCCGTCGAACTAGAAATGAAACTAGATTCAAACCATCTACTATTATAATATTTTATTTGTTTTTTGATTTTTTTAACTAAGTACATTATAATAATAATACATAAAATTTCATATTTTACAAAAATGATTTCCTATCTCGACTCACCTTTAATTATATACTTATTTCATTGAAAGAAAATTTAAAGGAAATATCGGGAGTGAGCAAGAAACGAGGTAGAATGGAAACAGAGGGGAGGTTTATTATGTGTGTGTATATGTATATATTTGTTTTATAATTTAGATGCAATTATTCAAATTTTTTTTATAGTTGCATTTTATGTCAGGAAGGACGCAAGACAACTGTACCAGGTCTCAGACTAGAAGACGACCACTGAGGATAGAAAGCGGTGGAAGCTGAAGTTAAAGGAGACCATGGCTCAAGGATATGGACTGTAGCGCCATTGGAAGGAATAAAGGGAATTTTCTGTCTTCGGTCACTCTTATAGAAACAGCTATCTGGCATCTACTAAAAACTCATTTATTGGTCTGCGGAATATAATTTTACAAATGTATACATTTTACATTGTTTCGTTTTTCTTATGTCAGTTATGTTAATCTTCAGACCTGATTTTGAAACACATTCTGGTCCTGAAGTTTGATCTATATTTATCGCTCACTACCACTCAAAATTCAATAGATGGACTCACGGGCGGATAGTGATTTTGTGGAGCCGGCTCATACTTAGCCTACTGATCAGCCTACCTTTTTTTTATTTTATTTTTTTATTTTTTTGCGCTAGTGCACAAAGCAAACACACTCCCACATCTACACATCTTTTCAATAGGTGCACACTCATCAAAACAAATTAAACAAAATTTACATTTCTCTAATTTTACCTAAATTAATAATATATAATTACTCAACTAATTGCCATTTTGTCAAAAAAAAAACTGTTTTCTGTAACTGTATAGAAAAAAGGGCAATAAAATATTTTACATGCATATACAATAGGATATTATATTAATATTGAGAAAGTTATAATGTTGGCTTTATGAATAATCAAAATTTACACAATACAATTTGGGGGTCTTTTGTATCCACGGGACCCTGGGCTGCAGCCCAAAAATGCTTCCGCCCCTGGATGGACTCTGTCAGCGCTGATACATATATTTTACAGATCAGAAATTGTAAAACAAAGGTTACAGAAGGGCAAGAGTAGAAGGGATTCTGCCAAAGCCTACCTATGGCTGTCGAATATACATATAATGACGATGACTCACTTATTTTAATTCATATTAAATCATTGACTGTGAACTTAAATTTTGCCAAAGTTGTTCAAAACAACTATATTTTAGAAAATCTTATAGTACCTGTTTTTGACTTCAAGCATATAATTTAATTATCATCGATGTGGGAGTTTATATTTATATCAAAACATATTATTTTACATCAAAGTGCATATTAATTTACCAAAATATACACTTAAAACCACTAGATATGGTCTAATAAGTAGGTGTTCATTTATGTTCAATTGTTATTTCATTATATAACTTTATAATAATACACATATAGACATTTTATAATAATCAGTTGGTTCTACCTCGACCATTAAATAATTTTATTATTTTTATTTGTGTGAAACGTCAAAACTACTTCGAGTTACAATGGACATAAAATACACCGTTTTTGTACTCGAGAAGTGTACGAATGCGAGGGCGTCTTAAAAGCTTATTCAGAACTTGAATCTTATCAGAAACATTGCCATAAATAACGGACCAATGACGATCACGTCAATAATTTCGATGTAAAAGGTGTTAAACTGATCGGAAAAAAATAAAATGTCCAGTTTCGTTATTTTGGTTATTCTCTTCTGTACCTACGTTGTTTTTTAATTCTTGTGTGATTGAGGATTCTTTGTGAAAAAGTCTCAATTTACACGATATATTTTTATTCTTTCAAGTAAGAATAGCGAAGAGTCTAAAGATGGATTTTCATGGATGCGATCGACCAATACAATCGTTGCATGCAACGTAAATATTCTTTGTATTCGGTATTGTAAAATAGCCAATTCGATGAAATTAAAAAAAAATATATATTTATTAGGAACATAGCTTTCAAATAATAAATGCACAAGATAAATTATGTTCTTCTTATTCTTCGTGCCATATCAGGCCCCTCCGACTTTGGCGATCACTCCTGAGAAGGCATCTCTATCCGCCGCCGCGCGCCGTACGGAACAATTCGCCGACGTCTCTGATGCCGGTCCACTCACGAATGTTGCGGAGCCATCACATCTGACGTCTTCCTATTCCTCATCATCATCATCATCATCATCAGCCATTATTCGTCCAGTGTTGGACATAGGCCTCCCCTTTCAACCTCCATGCTTTCCTATCCCTCGCCACCCTGTGCCATTGACTTCCTGCCACTCGTTTTATGTCGTCAGACCATCTTGTTTGCGGTCTGCCCGGGTTTCTGCGTCCAGTTCTCGGTCACCATTCCAGGGTGCGTTTGGACCATCGATCATCTGCTATCCTTACTACATGGCCAGCCCAATTCCAATTTACGGATGCCACCTTGTATGCAACATCGGTAACTTTTGTCCTTTCTCTGATCCATTCCTCGGCATCCCTCTATTTTGCCCTTCATAATCATTTGAAGCAGCCGGTACTTCTTTTCACCTCGCAAAATGTGACCCAAATATGATATTTTTCTTCTCTTTATTGTGTCACCCACCTCGCGATCGACATTTGCTCTATTGTGTACCTCCACATAAATTTATATTGTAAATCTATATTATAAATTTCAATGTTTGTATGTATCCATGTATGTATGCATCCATGTATGTATGTATGCTATGCGCTCCTAAACCGTTCATCCGATTGCAATGAAACTTTGGTGAAATGTTTCGGGATGGTTTCTGGATTAAAACTTTTTTCTTCTTTTTCTTCTTCATCGGGTATTAGGTAATTTTACCCATGAAGGTGGACTATACTGGGAGAAGAAGGTCCAATTTTCCTCCTATCTCTTCCCAGGTTTCGGGATTTAAACTTTCTTCTTCTTCATCATCGTGTATTTGGTCATTTTATCTATGAAGATGGAGTATCCTGGAAGAAGAAGGTCTAACTGTCCTTCCATCTCTTCACTGGTCTTCCGGGACGGTTTCTGGATTTACCTAAGTTTTTTCTTCTTCTTCTTCTTCACCGTTTATTTGGTCATTTTACCTATGAAGGTGGAGTATGATGGGAGGTACTGAAGGGAAGAGATGTACGAAATGGCTTGAAGGGACGGGAGGTACTAAATGGTCTGAAGGGACGGGAGGTACTGAGGGGTCTAATGGTACGGGAGGTACTGAAGGGCCTGAAAGGACGGGAGGTACTGAAGGGTCTGAAGCGACGGGTGGTAATGAAGGACCATTTTTAATTATACAGACAATACAAAGTTTGCCGGGGGTTCACTAGTTTGTTATAAGATTAGGTATATACCATATAATAGATGTTATACAAACCACGAAAATACAAATTTGAAAAACTCAATAACACAAAATAACTGGAGAGGTTAATCATTAATTATACAAGAAATTCATTTCAAAAGAGGAAAGTGCGGTGTTCGGTTCGTGCTACCTTCTCCGATCAGAAAAACGATATATAATTAATATTTATAATATTCATATTCTGTACATTGAAATTGTATTTGAAAAATCCACGAAATGTCGTCACTCGTCACATATTACATTTTTCTCTTCAGACTTCACCCACGCAACGCATTTAAACGTGAACTCGAAACATAAATTTAAAATAAATAAATAATGAATATTGCATATTTATGTTACACGTTAACTTCGACACTCGGTGAGGATATTTTTAATAATGGCGCTGCGAATGTTAAATGGTTGCTCAAACAACACTAAATTTCATACAAAAGACACCTTCCTCTCGAGTACAGCTATGTATTCTGTGTCCGGCTCGAAGGACCACTAAATGGTAAAACATCAAATACAAACATAACTAATGTAATAATGGAGGTGAAATTCGTTTTGGTATTTAAATGATTTGCTTTCCGTTGTACCTGCTGACAGAAATACAATAATATAAACAGGTATGTACCTTCATAATATAACCAAGACAAAGAAAATATAATTTCGAAATATGTAAATATTTAACTTTTCAGTAGGTACCTACCTAATCCTTATTTGGTAGCTGTGTCTAGCAATTGTCAATATAATTAGATATTATTTATGATTGTGACTCATTTTTAACACTTCAACCAATGTAGTCTGTTAAGGCTAGCGCCCATACAGGTGCAGCGGAGGGATCTCACGCGGATTATAGTATTCTTTGTATAGGATTCATACAAGTGCGTCCACTGATTGATCGGCATTTTTGCTATGATTGTTGCTAGGAGACGAAAATCCAATCCGTTCTCTGCGTGTCTATGGACGCCAGCCTTTAAGGAGAGACTAAAGATTATACTCGCAGCTGCGATATACCTACAAGAGTTAACTTTTTTTCTTATATCTCGTCTCGAAAAAACAATTCCATACTTCGTGATTTATAAATTTATTAATACCAAAATTGATCTCTGAATATAATTAAACCATACGCCATCTTTAAATTTAAATATATGAAAAAATATTGTTGAAAAACATGGTATAAAAAAATTGGCAAGTTCTAAATCGATATCGTAAACGTTAAGAAATGACACTCAAATACGAACACATTGACAAATTAGCAAATCCTGATTCTAACACGGAACCAAAGAGGCAAATCTAAGCTATGTAGAAAATAGAGACATATGGAAATCACAGTTTGAAATCATACGCATCGTCAAGAAACTATGAGAAGAGCGTGAGCGATTCAGATAGTCTAGATACAGATACGTATATAAAAATATAAAAATCTTATTGTTCAATGTTTGAAAATAGACACAATAACAAATAGGCGACCGACCACCCAAAGAGAATTGATATGATAATATTGTTAGAAGTCTGTTTTCTGTTTTATTACTTATTTAAAGATGTTTGAAAAGGATTTTAGCATCAATCGCGTCAGTTGGCGGTTGCGGGCCACTCTTCTTTACTACCTTCCCACGCCTCATATAATAACAATCGATAACAATATGTTCTTCATCTTGTAAAAACATATCGAAGCTAATACACCGATGCTAAATTTGTAAAAAATTCTATAGTTTTAAAATACATTGGTGGAAAGGGAATCAGAACAATAAACGCTTAATGGGCCTATTGGATTATCTCAAAACAATACAGTGAACTTTGAAACTGTTAGTTTGTTCAGCGGTATTAAGCACCCGGAAAATTAAATATATATCTAATTTTACCATCTCAATACACGAAGATGGAACATTATAGGAGAACCAGGAACTCAAGGCACCTACAGGGTTAACGACCTGTCATCGGCTGGTTTACGTGATCACTTTATGCGCTTGCGCAACGTACACCAATTATGCCTTCCTATTGATTGCGTGTTGCAACTTGTTATTGGGTGCGTGTTAAATTAATATTTGACATAGTACCTACCTGTTAGTTGCCCGAGAAGTAATATAAAATAGTTTAAATTAAAAAAATATTCGTTCTTTTACTCGTGCTTTTACTTTTGTAGTGCAAAACTCAAATTCTTTTAATTTAGGTACTTATTATGTATTTTTGGAGTGCCAATTCAAATACCCAAAACGGATCAGCCGGGCACGTATACTAACAAACTAACTCTAAAAAAAACTCCTAGAAGACTGAAATACAAAGCAGTGGCCATGACATGAATCTGAAATACTCAGATCTCCAATACGATATGGCAAAGAGAAGTATCAAAATTTGAGATTAGAGAAATAGCTTTAACCTGAACGCAACATGTGAAAAGGATTCGGGATGTTTGTCGCTGAACAATTCAATCATTGCTATAGAAAAGCTGCAGTTTTGTATCTTATCAAAATCTTTTAGACAGTATTACTTTATGGCGATTGAGCCTTCGTTTAAATTGAAAGACCCCATAATTTTCAATTCCTTTTTTGATAGGATGAACTCGTACATAATAGGTCACCTTATTAAGAGATAAAAAAAAAATGTCGTACTGCATTGTGATCTAGTTTAGATCTAAAGTAGGTACCTATTGATTTTTGTTTAGGTTTCAAATCTGTACAAAACTCAAACAATTTACCATTTATATGCAACATTTGAGGAGTCTGTTTCAAATGTCCATAATATATCTCCATCTCCACCATTTTAATATTTGGTGAAGGTTAAGAGTGTAGTTAATCTTCCGGAAAATGAATAAAAAAAACTATGATTAATAAGCCTTTTCATCGCCAGCTCCGACGCCAAGTCGTGATTCATTCGTTTTTTTTTAATTCTTTTCTTACCGAGTGAGAGATCTCCTTCACGTGTTGTCTTAGATATATTTAATGATCTCAACAAAAGTCAGCTGTTTAAGAGATTTGTGATGAGGAAAAAAATAACTCTGTTGAAAGACGAATAAAGAGAGACAGGACCGAAGTACATTTCAAGAAACCCTTCATCATATTAGGTTTGTATTTATAATTTGTATAACCAACCCATATCACATTTTTTTTGTGAATTCTCGAGTCTACAATTAAGTGGGTAAAAGTAAAAAAAAACTAATAGTTTAATTGTATATTTGAAAACTATAATTTAATTATAAGTAAAGATAGCCTCGAGACATTCCGTGAACATTATCACAAGTAATTTTCAATTTCAAAAACTTGTCTGTTTCTTTTTCTTATTTTTTTCAATGATATCACATCCTTTTACACGTGGCATTAGAGCATACATGCCATCACGCCATGTAGCTATTCTTTTCACTCAAATTGATATCCTTACATACTGCTTTTACGATTCTAAATACTATGTTGATAACTATTTCGTCATATGAAGACACTATTTTAATTTTGAGCTACAACTTTAATGTCAAGCACACTTACCGACGAACTATCGAAAATGTAGCGCTTTATAAATTATTTAATTATATTAGGTATATATTATTTGCAGAACTGCTCCTACGAAAAGCTGAGTACGTCTCTTATTGATATTATATGATGTGATACACAAAATTAATTCTATATAATATAATGGAATGAAATAACAAATCAACATGTTTGAGACACATGTCTTATTTGTTCAAACAATATTGTTCTAATGGAAATAAATTTATGATGCTCATTGCGTTTGATTTAATGACATTCAGTACCTCAAACACTTAACAGACTTATATTATAAAAGATGTCAACAATTCGTATACAGATATATATTGTAATAACACGATCTAATTATTTCATCAACATTATTGTTCTGCTTATAGTTTTGAGACTTATTTGAAGATACTCTTAACTGTTTTGTCATCTTGCAAATAACTATGAAATATGTTATAAAAAGATGGTACACAAAATTCTTTATTTCACTCATTTTAAAGTTGTCTTGCCATCATGTAAATTAAATAACCCAAGAAAATCGACTTATGCGATCATTTTTATTTTTAAAATAAACTTGATAAAACCATTTACATCTAAAAGGATTTGTAAAACTAGCTAACGTTTTCGGACTTAACCAAAAATGTAATGCTTTACAAATTGGTTTTGTTGACTCTTAACACCGTAATCAGTAGCTAGTATAAGAGGGAGGTGATATTGTAAATTAGTTCGTTTATTTTGTATTTCGTATATTTTGTTATGATTTGAATAAAGAAAACAAATAGGTGTCGGCAAATATCTTGATAATTTTCAGTGGAGAGGGGCACGGTTAATATTTATTTATATATCAACAATGCCAAAAAATGTGTTCTGAGTAGCCCACGTGATTTCAAGATGTTTGCCGATAACTCTAAAATAACATGGATTATTTTCCATTCTAGTTGCACATTACAAATTATGTTGCCAGATTCTCGTACGTTCACAGAAATGTTAGCACATACAAGGCGTAATTTAACACAGTAGTTAGGTACACATAGCGATCTGTTCACAACATGCTCTGTAGTAGAACATGCATTTGTATGTTTTATTTATGAAATATTTGAATGTGATTAATTACTGTGTATGTCATATACTAAATGCCATCCCGCAAAATAACGAGCTGAACATAAAGTCGATTACTTATAGTGGACAATCCTAATAAAGAAACTAATTCCTACTAAACGACAATCACGCACCGTCCCGTCCCGTCTCAGACGAACATTAAACCTGAACCGTCCAAACTGGAACTATGCCAGCTTGTCACACTGCAATATATGTACATGTATACCTTTCTGATCTGCAGGGCTTCTAAACTATAAATGTATATAGGTAAAACTATTTGTCATTTTTTACGACAGTAAAATACCCGTATTAAGAAATAAATCTTCAGGAAGCCTTGAACCTTCAAGGTACTTTGAAGGCGATTTTGTTATTGAGAGTGAATGTGGCGTCACACATCACCTTGAGGAATCCTCAAGAGTTTCCACTAAATGTTTCTTGGCAAATTTTAACATCTCAATTGAGACGATGTTGGAGTATTATAGGAGAACCAGGAACTCTAGGCACCTACATGGCTTACGGCCTGTCATCGGCTGGTTGACGTGATCACTTTATGCGCTTACGCAACGTTCACCAATTCTGCCTTCTTATTGAGTTCCCTTATCAATGAAATTTTGAAAGTTCTATATACTTGAATAATGAGAAACTGATCGTATAAAAATTAACTGAAACACACCATCGCTTCTATGAAGTAAGAAAGAAACATTTTCATAACGCCATCTATCGAGAAATTGGATTTTGTAAACAATGAAAGAAACAGTCCTACATGCAACTTTAAAAATATTCTAAAATGTATTACTTGACATTTTGTTATGCAGATATTATGTCTATTCTGGGCATACGTATTCTGTTACTTTGAAAGTTAGTACATTCCTTCATGTGTCAAATAATGAAATAAAGGCAAAATTGAGGTAGAAGATTTTAAATTTATACGAGGGAACGAACTTTGAGTCTTTCTGTAGAATAAAGTTAAACAATGTATCGCTTTGTTTTCCGATTGGGTAATTAACCAATAAAATATTTCATCCATTATAGAATGTTCTCTCAATTTCAAAAGTAGCGGGTAATAATTACCTTTACCTTATAATTAATTACCTTTGTATGAAGAAAAATGTCATCAGTATCTAGATAATATGCTTTCCTTGAGGTGTAAACTTTACTCGAATAATCCTTAAGGGCGACACATACCTTCATGTTACCTTAAAGGCTGAAGGATTCGTTAATACTCGTATTTGTCAGTCAATTTTTCAAATGTTTAATCAATTGCTTTGTAGTACAAGGTGAAATGATTGTCCGTAGATAAGATATATAATATTGGAATATTTTACCAATATTATTATGGAATTTTGCAAATAAGATTTATATCTATTATTTATTTAGGTATAAATGAAAACACTAATTAGTTTTAGTTTCACTATTTAATTTTAACACTGGCACTGACCGGTATCGATCTGAAGATCATCGTCAGAGTGCGCGAAAATGAAAGTAAACAGAGTTTAAATAGATATGACTGAAATATTGGTACACAACCTTTTTTTTTTTTTTTTGTAAAGTTCTATCAGTTCGATTAGTATTGCCAGAAAGAACTGATGAAGAAAACTGGCAAACAAAACAGTATGGTAAATATGTGTGATGTATACAAAGTTTAGTAATGTTGAAGTAGAAAGAAAAACTGATTTTACATTATACAATATAGAAACGAATTATAAGAAATATAAATATTATTGAGTATCCAGAGGTTGTGTATCCATGTAGTGAAGACCAAATGTGTGCAGGTATCTGAAACAAAGAGAGTGGCCGGCAGTAAAATTCTTTATATCGAAAGTAAACAAACAATAAAGGATAAGTGTTGGAATAACCCCACATTAACTGCATATAATGTAGATTGTTTAAAATATCGGTTTTAATAACGGTGAAGGGGAGAAGTCTGTCTGTAAATTTATCAAAGTTTTGCTGTTATCACATTTCAAACGATTTATTTCTAAGATCTCCAAACGATCTAGTTTTTTACCTTTAGGGTTAATATGTAAAATTTTGGTATTACTATCGATGGAGAAGTCATGACCAAACTCGTTAAGATGTGCAGCAAAGTTGGATGAGTCCTGATTAAGTCTTTTACAACGTAAATGTTCATTAATACGGATCTTAAATTGTCTTCCCGTTTGGCCGATGTATACACTTGGACAGGAACCACATGCTAAAGAATATATACCGTTATTTTCAATGGGGTCTATTTTATCTTTATTGTTAATGAGCATTTTGCCTAATGTTTTTGGATTATAAAAAGCTATATTTTTCCCTGATTTTTTAATAACGTTACCTGCTTTTACGGACGAATTTCCTATGTATGCTAATTTAATCCATTTATCTGATTTTATTATTTATTTATTATTTATTTGTTTTTTCTTGTATCATAATTTGTACACTGGCGAATTTATTGTCAAACAGCAATTTCTTCCAATCAACCAGAGTCGATGTTAATGTACAATACAATGTTTACTATAGCAATATGGTTATGACATTACAAAAATAAAAAATAAATATATAATGACAAAAAAAAGTTGAATATAATAAAAAATCATAGCAATGATAGGAAAACAAAAGGATAAGGAGAGGAAGAAGAAATCAGTAAAAAAAAAGAGAGATATTTTCGCTTAAGTAAGCTTTTTTAATATGTTTAATAATATGACATACATAGATAGCCAACGTAATATATCAGGACTATTCCTCAGCCTTGCTGGTTGTACTTCAATCGAAGAGCTAAAAAATCAGTACTATGAATTGGAATAGATAGTAAAGTACGTTCAGCAATCGGTGTGGACGCCTGTGGTTTGAAACATAAGTGAATTTATCTTTGAGATACTGATTTACGATTGGATCAGAAAGGACATTGTATAAAAATGAGAGGATAATGTATGTCGTATCTTGGGCCAGTAAAAAAGTTTACGGTAATGAGAAATGTCATAATTTTTTATAGTCCAAAGATAAAACTATATTTATTTTCATAATGCATTTTGAATGATACTTACCTATTTATGCATTATTTTTTCTTTATTACCTGCATAATTTTTATACTGTACTCTTTCATTTACTTACTTACACGTATATTTTCTTTTACATTTTTACTTACACAGTGCAAGTATATTTTCTGTTACTTACGCACTGTAAGTATATTTTCTTTTACATTTTTTATTTACACAGTGTAAGTATATTTTCATTTACTTTTTTCACTTACTCACTGTATGTATATTTTCTTTTGCATTTTTTACTTACGCACTGTAAGTATATTTTCTTTTACATTTTTTATTTTCACAGTGTAAGTATATTTTCTTTAACTTTTTTCACTTACTCACTGTATGTATATTTTCTTTTGCATTTTTTACTTACACAGTGCAAGTACCTACCTATAATTTCTTACATTTTATACTTACGCACTGTAAGTTAATTTTCTTTTGTACACTGTATGTATATTTTCTTTTTCAATTGTTACTTATACACTATAAGTATATTTCTTGAACATTTTTTACTTACGCACTGTAAGTATATTTTCTTGTACATTTTTCGTTGGTGTTTTAATAATTACATAACTAACTTACAGATACATGAATAAATACCGGTATTGCATACGGTAAACAAAGACCTTTTTAGTCAACCCTATCGCTATGACGAGTCAATTTTATGACTTGTTCACAATATTCTTGTGTCACCCGTGTCAAACGGGCAGACAAAATATTGGCATCCCCTGATACACTTAGATTAGCCGTCGCATTAGCGGGTCTTGAGACTGCTCGAAGAATTCATTGTGATAGTCTGTTTACTTTCGGCATGTGAAATAAAACAAATAATATCAACAATGATCCATACACCACATACACGCACTGTTATACTATATTTATATATGTATATAGTACCTACACACATTATGTTGTGTTGTGCTGTACCTATTCACAATTGATCGATATACCGTGTCAACGATGTCACTGAACGCATACAATATTTTTTGTAACCCTTTTATCGACGAACGACTGTCTTAAATATGTAGATAGAGAATAATCATCTACTTTATCATCCTGGGAGAGGTCATTATTTGACCTCTTAGAGAAGGTAGACTTTCCTGGGAGGCTGAGGTCAGCTGTCCTTTCTTTTCGGTAGTTTTCAATTGTTGATGGGGATTTACGTCTATTTTGATGATTCTATTGTCTTTACGTTGTACATCGTGGCTCAGCGTTCTTCGCTATCTCAGAAGGTAATATACTTCTTCTGACTTCTGAGCGAAAGATCCTGGGTTCGAATCCCCGGTGAAGACCATTGATTTAGTGAAGACACAGTTTTAATTGTGTTTTCAGTCTGGATCAATGAGACAATAGATATAGTCAAGTTCAGAATATGACAACTTGTTATTGGGTGCGTGTTAAATTAATATTTTGCATAGTAGGTACTTGTTAGTTTTCGGATATAAATACAAATGCATGATATTTTTAGAAGCGCCTTCAACTCTCTACTGCTACTGTCTTGTTGTGACGGCGACAAAGCATATAGACAATACAATACATAACAGCTACCTTCAACTCTCTACTGCTACTGTCTTGTTGTGACGGCGACAAAGCATATAGACAATACAATACATAACAGCTACCTTCAACTCTCTACTGCTACTGTCTTGTTGTGACGGCGACAAAGCATATAGACAATACAATACATAACAGCTACCTTCAACTCTCTACTGCTACTGTCTTGTTGTGACGGCGACAAAGCATATAGACAATACAATACATAACAGCTACCTTCAACTCTCTACTGCTACTGTCTTGTTGTGACGGCGACAAAGCATATAGACAATACAATACATAACAGCTACCTTCAACTCTCTACTGCTACTGTCTTGTTGTGACGGCGACAAAGCATATAGACAATACAATACATAACAGCTACCTTCAACTCTCTACTGCTACTGTCTTGTTGTGACGGCGACAAAGCATATAGACAATACAATACATAACAGCTACCTTCAACTCTCTACTGCTACTGTCTTGTTGTGACGGCGACAAAGCATATAGACAATACAATACATAACAGCTACCTTCAACTCTCTACTGCTACTGTCTTGTTGTGACGGCGACAAAGCATATAGACAATACAATACATAACAGCTACCTTCAACTCTCTACTGCTACTGTCTTGTTGTGACGGCGACAAAGCATATAGACAATACAATACATAACAGCTACCTTCAACTCTCTACTGCTACTGTCTTGTTGTGACGGCGACAAAGCATATAGACAATACAATACATAACAGCTACCTTCAACTCTCTACTGCTACTGTCTTGTTGTGACGGCGACAAAGCATATAGACAATACAATACATAACAGCTACCTTCAACTCTCTACTGCTACTGTCTTGTTGTGACGGCGACAAAGCATATAGACAATACAATACATAACAGCTACCTTCAACTCTCTACTGCTACTGTCTTGTTGTGACGGCGACAAAGCATATAGACAATACATAACAGCTACCTTTAGTCTTCTATTCATTTTTTTATTATTTTTGGGTTTACTCTACATTAACTTTGATTTACAAACTGAGAAATAATGTTTTTATTCACAAACGTTTTAACATCTTAATAGATACGAAGTTGGGATATTATAGAAGAACCAGGAACTCAAGACACCTACAAGGCTTACGACCTGTCATCGATGGTTTACGTGAACACTATCACCAATTATGCCTTCTTATTGAGTTCCTGATGTTAAAAAGTTTGTCAATAAAAATACCATTTGACTCCCGAAAAAATCCAATGTTTGTGTATATGTAATTAAAAAAATATTCGATGAGAAACAATGTCTAAAATAATCCAATTAATCTGAAATATTTTAATGTGAAACATTATTTATTTTTATTACTCTTTTATTTAACTCCACCTGTCTATCCGTACTGACATTTCCCGACTAAATTCCCGACAAGTAAGAGCTCTGAAACTTTTAGAATTTGTGTATTACCTATGACAATGCATCTTGAAATCTTGATTTATGTGATAAAATCGAACAATGTTTTATTTCATACAAAATTAGTTTAATTGTTCAAGTACCATTTACATAATAGTTCTATCTTTTCATTATACATATATATTATGTAAGTTCTGTATTTGAATTCTTTTGCTGTATAAAACAACTGCGTCAAACTGCGTTTGATATTATGTATTTAACAATGACGTGAAATATGTTTTTACTCTTCATTTCAACGAGAAGAAATCTTTGAAAATTGTGTTCTCAATTTTTTCTTTGATATATCTACATGTTATATTACATATGTGATAAACCTATGTTTAATAAAATATAATTGAAATATCTATGACTAAGTTGGTAAATGGACCAATTATTAATTTTGAGCAAAAAATTAGAGTTTTATTAGTAGAGTATCAAGTATCATTTAAATCAAATATAGTTTTGTACAATCTAAGTGCAAAGGGTTAACGTTTAAAACTAACAGATGATAAAATATATCCGCTAGAATTTTGAAGTACGTCTTTCAAGATTATGTCTCGCCAATTGCAAAGTTGTCTTGTTAAAAATCCTATTTATATTCCTTCCAAATAATCCCATCATCCTGAGTTCAGAGTGACGACTTTCCTTATTGTGATGTGTAAATTCCTCACGAAAGATAAAAAGTCCATCCAACTTCGATATCAAACACGCCGTTGAGGAAGACGTCTGACTTTTCATTATTTTCGCAATTTATTTGCGCTCGACGAAGACACATGCCGCTGAATACTAAAACTTTAAGTCACAGATAAAAGACAAAGATGGACGCGTCGCTTAATGTTGAATAATTGCAAAGATTCTTTTAAAGACCACACATTTAGACAGATAAAATAAGATTATTGAACTAACACTTTAACGTATAGGTAGGTATACAATACTATGGTTATATTATTTATTACATTTTGTTGACCGCATTTTTTTTTGCGATATATTACTTCGAAAATTACTAAATTATTTAAATACAAATGGCGACATTCTCACATTAAGATTAGGAAAAATCTCACATTAAAATTAGGAAAAACATGGCAATTACCTTATTTTTCACTCAACTTCAAGTTATACTTTGATTCGTGTAAATTCGTACTTCTAAAATTTAGATAAACAAATGTTTGCTAAAAAAAGTACATTTTTTGAAATTTCATTCACAAAATTGTTGAAAAATGCACACATGCATACCTACATATACATATTTGCACATGACTCACTAAAATGTCCCAATATTTCATGTCCCAATAAGTAGCACTAATTTCGCAAAAAACAACTTCATATCCAGATCATGCCAATCCTACAACACTAAATTCAGCGAAATAGACCTTTTCAATATCAACCTTGTCTCCTTAAAAAAACAATTACATATACGTTCCTTATCAGAAATATAACGTAGTGGTGATGAGTGATGAAGGTCAGGATGGAACCCTATGTGTACAAGTAGGTCAAAGCGGCTCCTTTTCTCTTTTTTTTTTCCCAATGTCCCTCCCACAAAGACCACCTCCCACCCCCCCCCCCTTTTTCTTCAATTCGCAGACGTCTTTTTTCTTTTTGTTTTTTTTTTGCTTCACCTGTTTACTTCTTTGCTCTTGATATATAAACATTTATTTTTATCCACTTTTCATGTTGAACATTAGCTCGTATCTATTATTTGTGAACACGTGAAAACCTTTAACTAGTGTATGTTATAATTATTATTTTCCTATGCATTTTATTCATTTGTATGTACTGTTGGTTTTCCATTGTAATAAAAAAAAAAAAAAAAAATATTATGATGTGGATTAAAATAAAATAAATAGTATATACATAGAATAATAATGAAAAATTACATAGGCATATAATGAAAAAAAATATTACCTGTAGTTTATATAAGTATCATCTATCAAGACCAATTTATTTTGATAATTTTAGGTTACGGAGTTTAACGCCTGAATTAACGAAATGTGTGTAACACACACATAAAGAGAAACATGAAGGGAGGTATTGCAAAATAAAAAAAACATTGGGCACAATTGGACACCTGGCACCGGGTTTTTAATTTCACAGGTTTATATTTTAACTAAACATTATTCAACTAAATAGAAAGAAATTCAGTCATATTGTGATTCAAGTCATACCTATATGTACAGTAGGTAGGATGTCTTCTTCAAAGTGATGTTTTTGTAAATATCACGATGCCCTTTCATCTTGCCAGATAAGATTAAATAATGAAGGTTTGTGTAAAATCGGTGTCTGTAGCATCTTTCATGTGACAAAGAGTTATGGTCTGCTAAACGTTTGGATTGTAGACCTGTCATCGTGGTCATATTGTTTCCATGTCAAGGGTATAATTGGCGAGGTGATGTGTCGCGAGTTGCGACTGTTCGCCATCTTGTCTCATTTAATTAAACGAAATATACTGTTATTTAAAAACAAGACACTTAAATTTTTATCAGTCAAAGAGTTATTCATCTGTTATACTAATTGATATGAAAAGAAAAATCTTACAGTACCTATTTCAGTGTAATATAAACCAAAGATGGGCAACCTTTTTCTCATCTGGGCTGGATTGCCATTCTTTCTCAAAGTACCTATCAGGACAGAATATCAAATTAATATCCATCTACATTACAATATATGAATGTGTAAAAAAATATAGTCAATCAATCCAATAGGTCATTTGTAATAAGTCAGATTTTAAGAAAGCTTTTGCAGTATAATTTACGCCAAACATCTTGAACGAGCTTCCGGTTGCGCAGAGCGCAAATTTGTGTCTTCTTGCTTCGTTGGTTTACGTGCAAATCGCCTACCTTCTCGGTTAAAAGTTCAAGATGTTTGGCTATAACTCTACTATAATTTTCGCCAAACATCTTGAACGAGCTTCTGGTTGCGCAGAGCGCAAATTAGTGTCTTTTCGCTTCGTTGGTTTGCGTGCAAATCGCCCTCCTTCTCGGCTAAAAGTTCAAAATATTTGGCTACAACTCTATCTACTATAATTTTCGCCAAACATCTTGAACGAGCTTTCGGTTGCGTACATTTGTGTCTTTTTGCTTCGTTGGTTTACGTGCAAATCTCCCACCTTCTCGGATAAAAGTTATTTGGCGACAACTATAAGGCACTTTACTTTTATTGAATTAGAATACACATTTCTCTTCACTGCATTTCTCAGCATCAAACTCAATGTTTAAGGGTTGCTTGGAAGAAATTGCCGATTGTAAATAAACCCGCCAATGTAAAAATTAAATGTACAAAAGTTACAATTAAATAAATAAATTTTTATCAATAACAGATAATAATTTAGATAGGTCGATGACAGAGCGGTTAGCGCATTGGGTTAGTAATACCTACAGTGGTCGCGAATTCGAATCCTGCCTCGACCGACTTCGTTCACCTATAGCACAATAAGCATTTATGCTTATTTTAGGAAATGTAGGAAGAAGTATATGTACTTGTAGGTATAACAAAGACATATTCATTTTTAATTGATAATAATAATAATCATAATAAACACTTCCTTGCACCCTGCGCAAGTGGCGAGTTTGTTGCCAAATGGCAATTTTTTCCAACATACCAGCCCAGAAAAGCAATATTTTCGTGAGAAATGAATTTATATCAATTTCTCCTCTGCTGGGGACCGAACCCAGGACGCCCGCACAGAAGCCAAACGACTTACCAACTATGCCTCGGCGGTCGGCTTATATTATACGGTGCCACTATTTTTACGACCGGAATTGGCGGGAAAAGCGTTTTCCCGCCAAAAAGTATCTATTTACACGACAAATTTTCTGACGTCGTCTATGTTTTATAAATTTGGCGCCAAAGTGTTTAAATGTATACATAAAGATCTAAATGTGTTTTTTCTGTGATATATATAGAGGCAATGAGCTATAGGTATACTGGAGTGCTATTGTCCATACAACAAAACACATAATTTTGTGCCGATCTGGTGTGCGAATATAGCCGCTGCAAGTGGGACTCGCGTCTCTTTCTAAGCGTCAATTCATATAGAGTTTGGCTGTCAGTTGGTGTGTTTTCCTGAGTTCGACGTGTTGTTTTAAGTCTGTTTTTGATATTATTTGTTTTTCTTTCTATAAATTAAAAGAAATAAAGCCGATGGTTAAATACTGCAGCTCTTTTGGATGTCAAAACATTTGGTATCCCAACAGCGGAATTAGTTTTCACGGGTAAGAAACTTTACATTTATACTTCAATGGCGTCCTCAAAGATTGCTACTTCTATATTAAAAATATCTCAACTATTTGCATTAAAATATGATCTACATTTTAATATTTGTTAAATTACCTACAATAATTTAAAATTTATTTTAATTTAGTACTTAACACTGCTACCTAACCAATATATCCTTTTGACTTCATCTTATCGTGTGAAATAGCTTTCAGTGTAGGGTTTTAATTAGTAAATCTGTCATTATTGCTTCCAGATTCCCTCTACATTTATAATTTATTACATACCTAATATGCTCTTTAACTGTAATTATTTCTTGAATTTTTAATTTTTGTGCTATTATTTTCCATCATAATATATAGGTAGGTACCTACTCTTTTTTACATTTCTATTTTTTCTGATAATTATTACATGAATTTATAACTTGTGTTTATTTGTCAAAATTATTAATATGCTCTGTTTTACGTTTACAATTTTTACTTATAATTATTTGTTGTATTTATTACGTGTCCTACTGTTATTTCTTATAGTTAATAATATGCTCTTTTTTACGTTTTAATTTTACTGTTCATTGTTATTTTAGATTTATAACTTGTGCTATTATTTGTTATAACTTATCATTAATAATATGCTTTTTTTACTTTTCTATTTTTACTGTGAATAATTTTATGTGTTTTATAACTATGCTTTTATTTTTCATAATCAATTTTATGCTCAAATTTGCATATTATATATTTTTTTATATATCTAATTGTATTTATTCTCTTTAATTCTTATTTCTGTCTACATATATTTTTATTGTGTACTTTTATGTGTTTTTGGTAAATGACGTATTTTTTTTTTAATTATTTATTTTTCACACCTTTATCACAAAGACTATTATGAAGATTACTGCTGCCCAACTAGGTAACCCTGTTCTAGGGCTAGCAGTTTACAATTTTACCAAGCCAAATATTTGACATTTTGGTTATACATAGTTACATAGAGCGGACACCAGACATCACAACACAGTAAATTACAATATTACATAGTTACCAATATCTTAAACACAAAAGTATAAACTGATACAGTAAATTTTGACATGTTATTATTCTAATATTATTTCTACCATAATATGCACACCCGTTGTTGTCATTTATGTTATGTAGCAGTTTGACATTAAAATTTGCTCTGTGGTCTTCCCAATGTATATACTCAGTAACAATATTGTTTGACTTGAGTCACAATTCAAATAAAATACAAGATCAAGTTTTCTTCTTTGAAATTAATCTAATAAAAAAGAGAAATGTTTTAAAGTTTATTTGTCTTAAAATAAGATGCAATGTAAAGACAATCCTCGAACCCGCTTGTGTAGCGTGTAGTTATATCATTTAATATTATTTCTCAGAATTATTTTTGGATGTTTAATATTTGGGCGATTTCTGTCCTTCCGTAATTCCCTATATATTTTTTTATTCTTGATTTAAATAATGTCTGTGAAGTTATTACCTTGAGAGACATAGGTAAAGTATTATAAATTCGTGGAGCGATATATGATGCATTTCTTTGTCCGAAGATTGTTTTCATATGAGGGATATTTATATTTGAATTGTTATTCATATTTATTAAATAAATTAACAAAAATCGGCTGGTTTACGTGAACGTTGCGCAAGCACATAAAGTGATGACGTAAACCAACTGATGACAGGTCGTATGCTCTGTAGGTGCCTTGAGTTCCTGGTTCTTCTATAATATCCCAACTTCGTCTCTATTGAGATGTTAAAAAGTTTGCCAGTAAAAATATCATTTGACTCCCGACACAGAAAAAATCCAGTGTTTGCGTATATGCTATTAAAAAAATAATCGATTAAATATATATTTATATATAAAAAATGAGACTTTTTAAACCTGTTTTAAAGTTATTGGATCAACGTTGAAGATATTATGTTTTTTGATAGAAAAACACATAATTAATGTTCTAATATTCTGAGTTATGAGATGTTTCTAATAAGTAATTTGTACTCATATATGATAATCTATATATTACTTTTACTATATTTGTAAACCCGATTGTGTATATTTTTCATTTGGTTGAATTACATCATTAATTATCGGATAATCTCATTCTATTCTTCAAAATTACTCATATATTGTATGAAGTGAGAGTTCTAGAAAGAGATAGGAATGCCACTTGTACTATATCTGTCTCTTTCTACTACTTCGGCACAACATTTGAACAACATTTAGCACTCCAGTATACCTACCTATATCTCATTGTATAGAGGCCATAAAATACCAAAATAACGATCGAAATGTCATATTGTCATTTTATGATTCTATGTTATATCGAGATCGTACTATGACAGTTCTTTCGTTTTATGTCCACGTGTTTTGGACTCTCTTTGTTGTTCTTTATTTTCATGAACTGTATTAATTCTCAGACAATGTGTTACCTTTGACTATTTATTTTTCTACCCCCCATAACATCGGCTTTCATGTAGCCTCGTGAAAGGTGATAAGTTCCATCAAGTTGTTTAGCTTTTTTTTTAGTAAAGAGAACATAGGTGAAAAAAAGTAAATTTATAACTATTTTAGTCTTCCCCCACACCCGCTTTAATGTGATCTAAGTAGTCAGGAGGTTGGGTTAATTATATATATTGAACAGATACATTTATTTCAAGATAATCGAAAAAAAAACAATCACTGTCTATTCGGTTATATTATATAATTCGTAGATCTCGAAGAAAAACCTATTTTGATGATTATATATTTTTTCTTCAAGTTGGTTTTCGTGTTGCATTTTTGTGCATTTATAGCTATTGAAAGAAATGATAAAGGTTAATATTTTGGCTACGACTATTTACACGACTCAACCATAGACGAAAACCAAAAATAACCACAGAAAACGCAGATAAATCAAGTTATAAAAATATTTACCTTTGTTTATACTTTGTTATAATTGTAAATCTCGATGAAAAAAATGTTTACAAAATTAAATAAATGTAATAAGATGCCAATATTATTTATTTTTTCTTCAAGTTGGTTTCCATGATGCATTTATGACCATTGTTAAAATGACAAAGGTAAATATTTTTGTATTTTGATTTATCTGCGCTTTCTATGGTTATAAATGACCTAAAAACATAGACGACGTCAGAAAATTTGTCGTGTAAATAGACACTTTTTGGCGGGAAAATGCTTTTCCCGCCAATTCCGGTCGTAAAAATAGTGGCACCGAAATATTTTTATAACTTGATTTATCTGCATTTTCTGTGGTTATTTTTGGTTTTCGTCTATGGTTGAGTCGTGTAAATAGTCGTAGCGGTCGTAGCCTATATTATATTTTATAGGATATTGTACCAAGAAAAACATGGAAAAATGAAATAAACACTGGCTAAATATTTATTATAGCGGGAAAGAAAGAATATGAACTGAAATATTTGTAAAATTGATATAAACACAGACGAATTAAAATAAAACAAACGAAAAGTCAAATAAAAACACTAATGGCTGCCGCTAATAATACACGTTTTTAAAAAAAAACTCTGCTTTCAGTTTTATGAAAAGGAAAATACATTCAAGACAAAAATAATAATTAAAATCGGGAAAATCTCTCATTGACCTGCTCATTAGTCCAAAGTAAAATAATGGAATTGTTTTTTTTTTTTTGCTATTATAATTTATGGCAAAATGGTTTTCATATTATATTCTGTATGTAACATTAAAAATATTTAATATTTTCAAATTCTCCTTTTGTGCTTTTTTATATATCCCCATTCATGCTTTTCCATCATGCTTTTTCTTCAATATATCTTCTGCTCTCGCTTTATTCATTTTTGCACTAGATTATTCATTTTTATTAAGTAAAATGTAAAATCTTTTAAAAAAAATAAAGATAATAACCAATAAAATATGTCAATTTTTTATTTACCTGATGAGACCTCTCGTCTACCACGAGGAAACATCAAGCCAAGGTGTGGGGAAGAAAAGGAGACAAATGATGGTGACACTATGAAATTGTAGTAGTACGGCGCATTTATTCAAAAAATCATTATAGTAGGTCCATGGCAATAAAATAATAAAAAAAACAAAACAACAGACAACAAATAAAAAAACACGTGGCATCTACCGAAACGAACTGTCAAACACACGAAAAGACGCCGACCAGAATATACCGCCCCAGGGTACAGCGACATCCTTACTCCAGGCATGTCACTGTCTTCCACGTGGTGACGGTAGATCGGTGGGGCCCAGCCTCTGCGTCAGGCTAGCAGGTCTTCCTCGTGTCCGGCGTGGTTTCTTCTTCTCCTCCTCCAGACCGTCACCCATGGCTGGCTCTGTGCCCCACGGCACGCTATGACGGCGCATCTCGACAGAGGTGGCATACCAGTCGGGGCCTCACCGGAGGCAAACCGACGCTCCAGACGACACGGATTGCCCTTCGTGGTCCAATCTGCGAGCCGCCGCGTTCCCTACGCGGTGGCCCCACACTGCGCGCTGCCTCTAACCTCCTGTCCTGTTGATGCCCTCATCTTGGTTCTGGGGCACCATCAGCGTCCATGCGCGTGACGGGTCCTGTCACACAGACCTCCTCGTGCTCTTGAAAATATGGCCGCCATCGGGACGCGCGTGTCGACCGATGACGGCGTCACACCAAACCGTCCGTCCTCCACCAGCGTCGAATGCCAAGAGAGCGCGTGCCATAGCGCGTGCTATAAGCTTCCTTGTCGTTCTCTCACGCCGTCAGGGACGCTAGTAGTCTTCCGCCAAAATGTTGCCGCGGAAAAAATTAAAAATTATTGTTTTTCGACAACACTGTTTTTCGGCTATAACAATTCCACCCTACTTTTTTGACGGAAAACAATATCATTTTGAATTTTAATATCACTAAAAGTTTGCAGGCGCCACCGAATTTTTTTCTCGAATTCGGAAACGGTAAAAAACACGTGGTTCGTCTTTCAGCACAGCACAAATTTACAGTTCGAAACACAACAAATAAACATCACTTTTCTTCCCCACGTGTTTCATCTCAGGGTGTTGATTCGTGCAAATGTCTATTCGCAAAAGCCACACGTTGGCAAGCCATTTGATGAGACCTCTCGTCTACCACGAGGAAACATCAAGCCAAGGTGTGGGGAAGAAAAGGAGACAAATGATGGTGACACTATGAAATTGTAGTAGTACGGCGCATTTATTCAAAAAATCATTATAGTAGGTCCATGGCAATAAAATAATAAAAAAAACAAAACAACAGACAACAAATAAAAAAACACGTGGCATCTACCGAAACGAACTGTCAAACACACGAAAAGACGCCGACCAGAATATACCGCCCCAGGGTACAGCGACATCCTTAATCCAGGCATGTCACTGTCTTCCACGTGGTGACGGTAGATCGGTGGGGCCCAGCCTCTGCATCAGGCTAGCAGGTCTTCCTCGTGTCCGGCGTGGTTTCTTCTTCTCCTCCTGATCTCCTCCTCCAGACCGTCACCCATGGCTGGCTCTGTGCCCCACGGCACGCTATGACGGCGCATCTCGACAGAGGTGGCATACCAGTCGGGGCCTCACCGGAGGCAAACCGACGCTCCAGACGACACGGATTGCCCTTCGTGGTCCAATCTGCGAGCCGCCGCGTTCCCTACGCGGTGGCCCCACACTGCGCTCTGCCTCCAGCCTCCTGTCCTGTTGATGCCCTCATCTTAGTTCTGGGGCACCATCAGCGTCCATGCGCGTGACGGGTCCTGTCACACAGACCTCCTCGTGCTCTTGAAAATATGGCCGCCATCGGGACGCGCGTGTCGACCGATGACGGCGTCACACCAAACCGTCCGTCCTCCACCAGCGTCGAATGCCAAGAGAGCGCGTGCCATAGCGCGTGCTATAAGCTTCCTTGTCGTTCTCTCACGCCGTCAGGGACGCTAGTAGTCTTCCGCCAAAATGTTGTCGCGGAAAAAATTAAAAATTATTGTTTTTCGACAACACTGTTTTTCGGCTATAACATACCTATATATATATTTTTTTTATAAATCTTTCGTTTCAATAAATTCTAATATATAAAAGTACTTTTTTTATAAATGGTATTTAGTACTGGTAACATTTTGTACCAAAGTTGAAGTGCGGTAAAATTTCGAACTAAAACTAATGTCCGCCATTGTAACATATGTCTTGGTGTGACGAGTCATGTCAATTTTATCAAAAAAATCAGAAAATATCAAATGGCAGATTCTTTTTTTGGTTTCGATATATCACTATCGGTACGTATTATGGATTTCCTGTCTTTGTGCTTTTTTTTTATCTCGGAATATCCATTAAACCTTAAACAATCAATGTCGTTGTATATACGCTGAACCACCATGCCATTTGCACAACAAATATATATCTTTTTACCGGTATTTTTTCGTTCATAATCGTATGAAAACTTTAATTATTCATTTGTGCTAAGTGAAAATCACTATGTTCATATTTTTGGATCCATACGCATTATTAAAAGCTTTCTCTAAAATGTTCGAGTGACCCTAAAGAATGTTCTTGAGATTCTACTATCACCTTTGTTTCTTGATATTTTGATTTTACGCAGCATTTTGTTCAACGATGCAATTCAAGGTGATACATTTTTACAATAATTTTATGATAATTTAATAAGATCTCATCTATTTTGTAGAATGTGAATGAAAGAGACGACGGCGGAGGTCGCGAGGCCTCTGAAGATGAATATGATGCCCTCAATGACGAAACATTCGGTGGATCAGGTATGTAACACACTATAAACATGATAAAGTAACTCTTTTTGCCTATATAAAGTTTCAATACTTTTGTTTATGTGTGATTGAGGTTAGGTTACAATCATTGATACCTAACCTCTAATTAAGATGCTTCTTGAATTTTCTTATTACAACATAAATCTATCTGTCAAATTTAATTTTTTGTTCCATTATTTCATTTGTATCTTAAATATTGCATGGAATATACTTTTTGGCAAATAATGAGTTCAATGAACTTTTAAGTAAAATTGAAAAACATTTCCCATGTAACCATTTTCAGTCGCAGAATTTTCAAAGTAGTTACAAATCTTCGTAGTGAGGTAAAAGTTCCCACTCTATGCGACAGAAAAGGAAATCGAAACTGTGTCGACTTGTTATGGAACCATTTGCATAGACTTCATTTTATACACATTATGTATAGTTTGTGTTTTGTTATCATATTGTAATCCCAGGGTATTAGTTCTAATCCTCAAGACTTAAAATCAATAATACTCAATTTTATGTTACTATTTTTGACACATTTTTTGATAGTTATTACATTTTTTTTTCATGTTTGTTCAAGCATATCATCGAAAATAAAACGATTTGAATGATTCTTTTGTACCTAGATCTTTCTAGTCTAAAAAAAAGTTAAAAATTGTCTTTCTTGGGTTCAAAATATAGAATACGGCATAATATTATTTGTATATTTTTGTTTGTAAATGCACTTATGAGCGATTGATTAAACAAATAAATAAATAATGTTCGGTTTCCAAAACTTTGAGAATGACTAACCACTAAAGGAAGTGAATTCGCTAACTTTTGTAACTACTTCTTTTAACAAGTCGACTTAGGGCCGAATTTATAAAACGTACTTGTATTTGCTCGATGTTTAGCACCCCAAAATCGTATTAATAAACAATATACAATGCATATGTAGTAAACGAGTACTTAAGCTTTGCAGTGTATAGAAATATATTGAATGCTCAAGTCGCTCGGCTACCTGCCTTGGAGAACTACTCAGAGAGACGGAACAATACAGAGCTATACCGAGAGAAAGCGATGCTAATATGCGAGTACATAACATCATTATATTTTGGCAGTAGTTTTCAGTTTCGTTTATTGCATCTCATCAAATTTTCGTCTCGCGTCTCAATTTATATAAAAACTATTTGGTTTTTACTTCAACGTCGGCTTTTAAATTGAACGATACATGTCACAAATTTGATGTGTTGAATTCAGGGATTGGCGGTGTTTTCCTTTAAATATAATTTATGTAAAACTACCTTGATTTTTTCTTCTTTTATAGGCATATATATTTTTAAAAATTTGTTTAATATTTATAGGTACTATTATAAATGTAAGAAATTGTACTTTTTTTACATCTTATTGTTTTATTGCTAGATTGGTAAAGCTCTTTTTATGTTTCTTTTTACTGTTCTTAAATTGTTGGTTCTGTTTATGTTTGTTGGTAAATTTGTAATTCTCTTTATATTTTTGATTATGTTTTGAAATATATAATTTTTTACATAGTGGGGCATTGCAGTTTCAATATTATATAATATTGTTTCATCATCCAATATTTTGTTATTATTATTATAATAAGTAAGTGCGCACATGTATATGCTATGAGTAGTCAGAACCCCAACTTAGCAGCCCTAACCTCAGAAAAACATTATTCTGAACTGAGTAAACTCAAAGTATTGTTTATTAATAGGATATTGTTAGTAGTTCTCAGATTTGTTTGAGTAATGCTTATGTGAGAATTCTCAGAGTCACCATTTGAGAATTGTTTATAAATTTGGCCCTTGCCCTTAGTGAGATAACTTTGTCATCTGATTGAGACTACATTATTTCACGTTTTTTTCTTCTCATATAAATAATTTTTAGTATTATAATTTGTTTTTATTCAAACAAAAACTTCTGAGCTCTGAAAATGTATGATTTGTTTAGTAAAAATAATGTAAACATTTCACTATTATTGTTTATGATTATTTGGTGGCGTGTTGGTAATTTTCAGCCTATTTTACCAAATTACACAGTTAATTTCTTCCCATTAAAATATGAACATTTTAAAGTCATAAAATGAATACTCAAAATAAACATTTAATTTCAATGGCGGTTTAATCTTATATTATTTTTGATCTATTACTCTCGTGTAGATGTCAAATGATACAAAAGAGATAGGCAATTGTGGTTTCACTGGATTTATGAATCCAGACCTACGAGCACAGGCGACCAGAGTACCAGCCAGAACAGGCGAGCCACTTGGGCTTGCGACTATGTATGCTCACCACTCACCCACCAATCTTCGACTGATATTTCATTCACTCACTTGCTCACTTGAAGCAAGTGAGCGAATGACGTATTTGAAAAGTTTTTGCAGACTGGTAATTATGTTCCCACACTGTTTCTGTATCTACTGTTCCCCATTTTCAGTTGTGGAGACGATACCGTGTGGACTCTGCAACCAGAATATATTACTACAATACATCAGTGTCGATTCAATCGTGTCGACATGATGTGTAGTAACAACAACTGAAAATGGTTGTATTATGTGTTATTAGCTCCTTATCATTTTATAAGTTGAGATAAACTATCATCATCATCATCACTGACACTACAGTCCACTACGGACCCTGGACTCTTCCAGAAATTGTCTCCATCCCTCCCTATCGACCGCCAGTCTTCTCCAATTTATTAGGTCCATTTCTCTTATATCACACAGCATGTTGTCCAGCCATCTCAACCTAGGTCTGCCTCTACTTCTTCTCCCTTTGGGACAGGTGTCTAATACCTTTTTAGGAATACGGTCATCATCCATCCGGCAAACATGTCCAGGCCAACGTATGCGCTGAATTTTAATAAATTGCACAACATTCGTTTCTTTTTACATTGCCTCTAGCTCATGATTATACCGTATTCTCCAGGCCCCACCATTGTTAGTTGGGCCAGTTGAGATAAACTATATTTAGGTAAAATATATACTGTCAAAGCAGCTTGTAGTGTAATACAAAAATTATTTTCAAAATATAAATTTTCATGTTGCAAACATATTGTGTGATGAATCTCACTTATCTCAGAGTTGCTTATATAATTAACAAATCTATCTTAACTGATAAATTGATAATAAGAAACTAACATTCTAAGATTTTTATCTTAACAAACTTTACCAATCTATAAAATTTAATGACGAACGTATGCCAATACCAATATACATACATTCGTAGATCAAATCCTTGATTGGAGTAGGGGTAGTACCACACCATGTATATTTTTAACTGGAAGTGTAAAAATAAATTAATATTGTAATAATAAGCATTTGATACTAGTTGGTAAATATTCAGCGATGTTTTAGTTTTTAAAAATCAAATTTTAGAGAAATGGACCTGATAAATTAGAACCGACTGGCGGTCGATAGGGAGGGATGGAGACGATTTCTGGAGGAGGCCAGGGTCCGTAGCGGACTGTAGCGACAGTGATGATGAGGAAGTTTTAGTTGTATGTGTAATTATAAAAAATGTAAATATTTGTCCTTTACCTTCAGGAGAAGACGGTGATTGGGAACAACAACATGAGGAGCTGTCTATGCTTTCGGAAAATGACAAACATCACTCAGATTTGGGTAACTATTGCTTATCTGATTTTCATCCTGGTCATGTGTTCTTCAAGGTGGTCTGACATTAAGAAACAAAAGCGTGCTTGGATTGGCGCTATTAATATTTGATTATTATTATTAAGAAGAATGGAGGTGATAGAGATGTGGAGGTCTCACGGGGAGGCCTATGTCCATTACTGGATAATGGAAAGCTGACATGATGATGATGGGACGTGTTGTCCATTACTAATGATTATTATTATTAATGAGCCATTGTTGCCTCCCCGACCATACTCCAGATGTTTTTAGGGCCAAAGCTACCGAGAGACCAGTTATTCTTATTATTTACATTACACTTATTTCACTCAATAATGTAACAATCAAATAATGAATTATTTTATTCTATCTTGTTAAAATTATGAGAAGAAAATTTCACAGATAAATATAATAAATAATTTGTTTGTTAAATGTTACTTTTTGTTTTGTTATTGGATATAGCTGAATAATTAAATGTAACATTTGTAGAAGCATTCTTGTCCCACCTGGTGCTGGAAGAGTATGATGAGTACACACCCGAAGAAGAGGTTAGCCCTGTGGCACAACCACCTCTTCTACAACCACCTCCCATGCAAGTGCCGCCACCACCTGCCAATATATCACAGGTAACTTTAGTTTGTATATTTAAATTGTGCACAATTTAAAAATATGAGTAGATGGCTACATGCGCAACTCACAAAAATTTTAATTCAAGGTACATGGTGGTGCAATTTCACAAAAATCTAAATTTTCAGTCAAAGCGGAATAATAGATCAAATGCTAATTCTTGTCCTTATACCAATTTTCTTAATTACATTTGACCATCCTGCATCACTAGAACCCTCACTTGGTTAACTCCAATCTCATTTCTGGATTTTCAAAACTTCGTTTTTGATATTTGAATTGTTTGCATGAATTTATAGAATTATTAATGATATTTTGTGTTTCAAATTCCAAACGTTTGTATAAACAATAACATTATAGGGAACGCCTCAAACATCATGGTTGAAGAATGCTCTTTCCGTGGAAGAATTGGAGAGAAACATATTAAGACAGCAAGTACCCCAACATCCCAAGCAGCAACCCATGAATCAGCAACAATATCAACAGCAG
The DNA here is from genome assembly GCA_963576475.1 of Molanna angustata. NCBI lineage: Eukaryota > Metazoa > Arthropoda > Insecta > Trichoptera > Molannidae > Molanna > Molanna angustata. The sequence goes on from OY754965.1 coordinate 35,064,217, forward strand.
CCATTGAGTCCGATGAATCAACAACATTTACAACAAATGAATCAGCAGCCAATGCAACAGTTGATACAGCAACAAAATATGCTTTTACCACCTCAATTACAACAGCAACATATGCAACATCAGAAACAAATACAACAGCAGATGCAGCAACAGAATATGCAACAACAGAATTTGCAACAGCAGAATATGCAACAGCAAAACATGCAACAACAAAATATGTCACAACAAAACATGCAACCGCAAAATATGCAACAACAGAATATGCAACAGCAGAACATTCAGCAACAGATACAACATCCACAGATGCAACAACATCCGCATATGCCTATGTTGATGCCATTTTTTCAGGTACACAATGAATTACGATTTGCTAATTATTCAATAAAAAACAAATTACTGTTTTAAATAATAGCCATATCTTCTAAATTCACTTTTTTTTTTTCAGAATCGATTTCCAACAAATATGATGCCCCCTCAGGGACCTCCGTCCATGATGGGTCCAAGGTCGCATTTCTTACCCGGACCTAACCAACCTTTACATCCATTTAACAATTTTAATGTAAGTTACATAATGTGTATTGTTTTTATTGTTGATAAGTCTGATATTACAGTCATTCCATAAGAGAAACACACTTAACTCCGTCAATACCTCGACCGGTATCGGAGAGCACCTCTCTTTCTAGATTTTACTTACACACAAACTGTGTTAACTTAAAATTATGGAGGATAGTCCAGCTGTACAGGGTGGGGGAGGGTTATTTGAGGGGGTGACGGTATTTTCATCTTTCCAATAACATCTAAACAAATTCATAGTAATAATATCCCGTCACCCCCTCGAGCTCGAGGTATCGAAGGAGTTAAATGTGTAAAACAAAGTTTGAAGTGTATTAATTTTGTTGTTATTGTTAAATATGGCACACAAAATAATTATCTAAATACCCTATGTGAAACTTTACAACATAATTCAACCTTTAGATAATGTTTATATATTCTTATTTATTTTTCAGCAAATGCCACCTAACAAAATGCCTGTTAATATTTTACAAAGACCCCCTCCACCCGGTGTCTCCAATCTACAAGCTATTGAAAAACAACAACAGCAAACCAACATGCATCATCATCAAATTAATAGCATACAACCAATGAATAGCAATATACCACCTCCAATCAATACTATTCCACCACCGATAAATGCTATTCCACCACCAATCAACAACCTTCAACAGCCAGTGAATAATGTTCAACAACAAATTCATAACATGAACCAGCCAACGATGAGCAATCAACAAATGATTGGCAACATGATTAACTCTATAAATAACCAATCCATGAATAAATTGAACAATCCTAATTTGCAGTCGAAGGGGCCTCAGATACCAAACAATCTCAACCAACATCCCAATATGATGAATCAAAATCAAAACCTTCCAAGTATCTTGCAATCAAATCAAATGATGAACCAGAAGAACGTCCAACATAATCGATTGAACCAGTCAGCCGGTTTCAAACACCAGCAGGGCTTAAATCAAAATTCAAACCAGAAAAAAGCCAATGGTTCTAGAAATCCCGGTGGATTCCTCGAGTTTTCTCAGGAGGAAGTTATGCAGTTGATTCAAGAAACACATCCGCTGCTACAAAAAATCAACATGGCGAAACCGATGTATAGGAAACCTAAAACGTTGGATGAGATTATGGGTAGTAGTAACCAGGTAATTTTTTTTCTTTATTCAAATTTTAAGAAACAATATGACGAAATTAAAATGTCTTATTTCTTACAATTGTTTCTTTTTTGCACTTGCAGGGATTGAGGAAAGGAGATGGTGATCAATATAGCGGATTAATGTCACAAAGAGAGAAGCAATGGCTACTCAATATACAACTTATGCAGCTAAATACGGGAACACCGTATATTGACGACTATTATTATACGGTATTTGATTTTACTGACTATTTATGTCAATATAATTAATTTTTATTTTCTGTATTTGATGATAAATTCAAAATAGTCATAATTATCTACACAAATTCTCTAAAATTGTGGTTTGAAATATATTACAACCATTAACAACCATTTCTTAGAGTCTATAGTACTCTAGTAGTAAATTTTACCCAGTACCCTCAAAACATACGTCTTTGAAATATATGACAGTTTTTTTTACATCTTTATTTTATTGCATGAGTTTTTTGAAATTTGTTTAATACTTGTAAAATTATTTTTAATAAAACGCTTCTTTATTTTTTTATTCTGAACAACCCTTGAAATAGATTTTTACTTCATTCGATGGAGAATATGAAAATCTACCGGATGAGTTTTTTTCTTATTTTAATTACTATTCTTGCTATTTAAAAAACATTTTACCTTTTCTTTATGAAACGAGTGGGTTGTGGCCAACGCTAAACTCCTCACTAACAAGTCACTATAGAGTATTCAAAGTTTCTATAGAAAGTTTTCGGCAATTTTATGAAATTAGTGAGTTTAATTCTTTTATTATTTAAATATATTATTATGAAAAATTGATATTTATTAATGACATTTTATTTAAGTGATGTGCCCTTTTAGCAATTTGAAAATAAAAATAACAAATTTCGAGTTTCCTGAGCATGGGAGTCACTTTGAAATATTTGACAGTTAAAAAAAATGAGAACCACTATTCAGATATCCTTCAAAATCTAATGAGGTCTATGCGAGTTTTTGATATACAAATTTGCAAAATTTGAAAATAATCGAATGAGCACTTTAGTCTATAATCGATAATCTAGAATAAACACGCCGTACGTAGCATATTATAGTACACAGCACACACACACAGATACATTGTGATGAAACTTTCAGAATGCAATCCCAGCATGATACTAGTTGATAATCTGCAGTAAAAAATTACTTTAAAAATTGCGAATTCATAAATCCCCTTGGGGTAGTGAGGAGTAAAAACAATGTTAAGTTCAACCCCTTCTTCATAAGGATTCATATTTTTTTCGTGCAACTCTCCAATAATATCTAAAAATTTAAGTCCTGGCAGCACCGTCTACCGTGGTTGACATTTGTCATTTGACAGATATTATACGCGTTCGTTCTGTCATTTGATAAAACATTTAAATAATTAATCAGCATAATATTATATTATAACTTTTTATTTTATGTAGCTTCGCGGGCAACTAACAGGTACAATGTCAAATAATTATTTAACATGCACCAATAACAAGCTGCCACATTCTGGAGACTTACGATCTGCTTATGGTATTAATCGTCTCACAGAGCCAGACTTAAAACACAATTAAAAACTGTATCTCCACCGGGAATCGAATCTGGGACCCTTGGATCAGTAGTCAGATACCTAACCAACTGAGCCACGAAGGCCGAAGATAGAAATGATGCGACTATTTTAATTTTATGTTTCCCCCAGAGACAATCCAACTAGCAAACAAGTCATATAAATAAGAGTTATACCTATGACTTTTAGTCGTATAGGAGTTTTATAGTGGTTATTAACTAACTCTGTTAGTCGTATAGACGTTGTACATCTGACGGTTAAGTCCTCTAACTAAATAGTCTAATTGCAACGTCCAATAAACGTTTTTGCAACGTAATTATACAAGGATCACATAATGGTCTTAATCGAAACGTTAACTTAACAAATCTGTAAGTCGTAAAAACATTTCAGTTGTATAAAGATTTTTAAAAAGACAATATCATCATAAAAAGGGTATTATTATAACATCTAAACAACTTATTGGCCTATAAACGTTTTAGAAAAAACTTTAATAGACGATTGTATAGTGGTATTATGGATGACTTCAATACGACATAAAATTATTAGTGTGACGTTTATATACCTATTATTCAACAGTTGGTTTTATAAATGAAAAACAAAAACTTTTATAAAACATAATATGTAGTTGTCGATGAACCTGTTATATTCCTTTTATATGACAATATGTTTTATAGATGTTAAGTACAGACTTTTATAAAACAAAATTAAACATTTTGTTTTACATTTGGGAGAAATTAAGAGAACATAAAACACCGAATCTAGTAATTGAATATAATATGATTTATTAAAACACCCTAATACATGATGAAGTTACATGTTAGTTAAGATAAATATCACGTGCGTTAAAAAAGTTTTATACGTGAATTAAATCAACGGAAACCTAATGTTTATTGATATTTTTCTGCATTTTGAACAAACTTGACTTGAAAAAACTATCTCCAACATTGATAAACTGCAGCGTAATAAATATAATATTAAAATAAAATTATACACTTCGCTGTTTGTGAGTCAATAAAAATGATTACAAACACTATTCTTTTTGGCATCAAATTAAAAACATATATTTATGTATATTTTTTATAATAATTTGTGTGTTTTTTACTGACTTTATTTCCCATTTTTCTTAAATATTGAAAAACGCAGAAAAACCAACTAGATAATTTAATTTTCTATAAAAACATATACACTATCGCAGTGCATCTTGAACTTTTCTTACGGGGAATCTCAGTAGTTTGATACTTAATCTCCATACATACATACCATCAAGCTGTTTACATATTCGAGAGAGGAAAAAGTACCTACTGACCTTCACACAAGTCTTGCCTGACATACATTTTTTATATAAAAAACAAAATATCTTAAAAATATTCAATAATTTAGATGCTAGGGTTCATAGTTTGGTACGTTTATTTATTTTTATTTATAAAATACATGGATTTTTACGTATTCTTTTACTATACACATACTATCAACAGTTGGATGTAATGTGTTACATGTAGGGAATGCAATCCCAAACGGGATCCCGAAATACCGAGATCCCGCAGACATTTTGCGGGACTAATCTCGGTCGAAAATTTTGCGGGATCCCGCTGGACTGGCGGGATTACAGAGAAGCGTAATTCATACGTGTTACTCTTTGTTGATTTGTTGAGGAAACGGATTTCAGAGCGGCGAACTAACTTGACAGCGGTTTTATTATATACTTACATGATCCATATAAGTACGAAGAAGACAGTAGTCAATTTATTAATGTTGATGACACATTTAGTCTACCTTCAAAAAGTTTAATATGCAAGACAATCAAAACTATAGTCGAAAGGCTAGAGTACACGGACATGGGTAACAACGCAGAAGCCACTGCTCCTGCTGACGCTGATGAACCTTAGGATGACGACACTCCTCTCGCAAATCAGGAGACATACGCAGCAGCAGCAGCACCAATGTCACTTCAAGACGAACTCAAACTTACTTTGATTAGTATGAAGAGTTCGAGATCAACAGCCCAACAACCTAGATCTGGCAATATGAGCAACATTGAGGTTTTGATAAAGAAGGAAATGAATTATTTCGAGTCCGGTGGAAAGGCACATACCTTCAATTCACTTACAATGCGCAAATGACTATTGTGCCAACCAGCGTGGAATCTGAACGAGCTTTTTCAGCCACTGGCTACCTTGTGTCCAATATCAGAAGCCGTTTATCAGACGACACAATACTTTAACTTTTTTACGAAGCTATTTCCAAAATAATGTTTAAACTTATGATGCTTATTGTACAAAAATATTGTTTATCGTGTGAACGTTATTATTTAAATTTAATTTGTAATATAAATTTATGTCTCATTTTATTCTTTGCCAATTTATGACAAACTTTACCGATGTCTAACTAAAGGTAAGTATGTTAATAAACCATTTAAAATGTCCCAAAGAACGTGTTTGATTAGGTATAAATTTAAAACTCTAAAAACAAGGTTGGTAGATCGAGGTATTAATTAGGTCTTTATTATACGATTGATAAGATATCTAAGTCCACCCTGCTGGATCCCGCAAATACCTGGATCCAGCGGTACTAAGATAGTTCAGTCCCGCAAATACCTGGATTGACATCGTCCTGCGGGATTGCATTCCCTAGTTACATGCAACTAATTATACTATGAATTTCAACCCTGCCAAAACAATCAACAATGGCGCTCGATCGCAGTTGTTTAAAAAACCTTTACTTGACTAACAGTCGTTCAATGACTTGTACTACATACAATGGCTGGTTCAATGACTTGTACTATAAATTATTATATTGTACCATTTTTCAAAAATAATGTTTATCTATTAAATCAGTTTTTTGTTCACATAATTTCATATTTTATTCTAAATTCAATACTTAAACCATAACTTAAACTTTAGATTTATTGGCAGGTACTTATTATTTGAAAATCAGTAATTTATCATTCTTCAACACTTAGGTGGGCTATTTCAATTATTTCTAAATAAATATTTGGTTTGTTAAATATGTTAGTTCAATTAATTCAAAATTTGGTTTATATTTTTTTTGTTTGACCATATAGAATGAACTTAAGATGAACGGTTAACAAATAAAAATTTGTACCTATATAATACAGTAGTGGCCAAAAAAATGGAAACTATTTTTTACTCGACTAAATTATATAGAAAATCTTCCTTCTTAGATTTCTAAATGAATATTTCTAAAAAAATATTATTGCCTTGTCTTTATTATAGTGTGGGTTATGCATGAATTATCATTTATACATAAAATATTCAGATATAATACACATTTTATTAAAATTATTGTACATTGAATAAAATATAAAAAATATTGTGCTCAGCTATGGAAAATTGTTAATGACAATAAAATTTAAAATTCACGTGTTTAAGATAAATCACTTTTGTATTTAGTTGGGTAGCCTTTATTTTTTATCACAGCCTTCATTCTTCGAGGCATTGAGTCCACCAACTTCTCCAAATCTGCATTATTGATGACCTTGAATCATGATTTTATTACAGCTTCAATCAGGGCCCTCTTATTCGATAAGAGATTTTATTTAATTATATTAGTTAAAATGTGCCACAAAGCAATAGCAGCAAAGTATAAAGATACAAAGATTTTCAACCTGGCCCACAAGTTTTCTATCTAATTAAGATCTGGGCTGTTACCAGGCCACTTAAGTACCATAATATTATTTTCTTCGAACCAGCTTGAGACACTTTTAGCAGTATGACAGGGTGACAGGGTCTTGCTGGAATATGCATGTCTCTCTATTTTCTCCAAACAGATCCGCTATAAAAGGCTTTAACTTTGGATCCAAGATAGTCTCCTTGTATTTTTTTCATGTAACGTCCCATCAATGATATGTAGACGACCCACGCCACTTCTTGACATGCACCCCCATATCATTATGCTGAGAGGGTGCTTCATGGTGACGGTGGTACACACTGGTAACAAGTCTTCTCCAGTTCTCCTCCTAACATACTTTATTCCATCCGATACAAATATAGAAATTTTTGTTTCATCGCTCCAGATTACATTCTTCCAGTCTTCTTTGGTCCAATTCTTGTGTTCTTTTGCCCAATTGAGTCTTTTTTCCCTTTGTTTACTATTCAAGTAAGCTTTTTTTCTTGGGCTTCTGGCCCTTAATCCATTGTTGACTAGGCGTCGTCGAATCGTCCTAGCGCTTACAATTATACCACTCTCAGCAAGGATGTGTTGGATATCACTCGAAGTGGATCTACGGTCTTGAAGAGCTAATTTCGTTATCCTTCTGTCGTCTATCAATAACGTCTTCCGGTTTCTGCCAGATTTTACAGCATTGTGTAAACTTTTGGAGACTTTGAACCTCTCGCAGACCTTTGAACTCCAGACTTGGACGCTCTGTGTCCCAACTTTTCAGCAATTTGTTTATATGTATATCCCTCTTCTCGTAGGGTAACTGCTCTACTACATTTTGTAGGTGACCAGTAGCCTCCAAGCATGTTTCAGAAGAAGTTTCAGAATAAAATAATCTCAGAATTTGAAAAACAGTCCAACCACTTACAAATGACACAGTACAGGACGAACGACAGACTAATAGCTCTTGCTTAGATAGGATTTCAAATATCCTCAATAATTACTTTCTAATGATCACAGACATCAAAAAAACAAATTTCCAGAAAAAAATGTGAGTAATAATGATGATTCATATCATCAAATAGTAAGGTATATGTTCCTTACAACTCATTATGAGACAAATTAGAAAGGATTAACTAATTTTGTAAAAAAAAGTTAAAACAATTAAAAAAATATTTATTGTTTCTTGCGAAATAAACAAAAGAAAATATTTGTCATTAAAAACAATAAGAATGCAATAAAATTTCAATGAAAAAGTAAAATGAATCACCTAGTAAGTTGAAAAATGTAGTCAAAATAAAAAGTTTCCATTCTTTTGGCCACTACTGAATATCACGTGTTTGTGTCACCGACACAGAAACAACATAGTTCTCTATAAATAATGGGGTGCATGCTATCTCCATGGCTCTTCAATCTATACGTTGAATGTTGCATCAGAACTTTTATGGAGGATAGCAAGGGTCTGAAATTTATTTATTTATATTCACATACACGGCCTCTTAGCCATTATAAAAATATGGTAAAAATAAAACATAAAACTCGTATTAAACAACACAACAATTAACAAGAAAAACAATACAATAATTCATTAAAATACAAAATCTATCACACAAATCGAAATATTCATAATATGTCCCATTCCGATTCGTTTAAATTTATCTGTCTGAATTTTAGTAGGTATATGAGAAATGTCAAAACGTTGACAATTCAGTAAGTATAGTATATGAAGGATGTAAAGAGAACGTACTGAGAATGGATGCCAGCAAATCGAAGTTCAAATGGTGTTTCAAAAGAGTGAAAGCAGAACAGCGTACCAAATAAAATTAGAGAACAAATGGTTCAAGCAAGTAGACGAATATGTCTATTTGGGAAGCAACGGAATACCGGAATGGACGGATTGATAAAGAGATCGAAAGAAGAGTTATGGCAAGAAACAGAGGGAATGGAGCACTTAGACCAGTTATGAATGACCGCAACATATCAAAGGATGCTAAAGTTGCCATTGATAACGCTATCTTAATAGTGCCAACCTTGATGTATGCAAGTGAAACCTGGACATGGCAGAAGTCACATGAAAGCAGAATAAATGCAGTTTAAATGAGATCACTAAAATGAATTTAAGATGAAGATAGATGTCATTAATAGAATGAAAATGATGAATTCATTTCATTCATTAATTGGCCACATGGGGAGAATGAATGAGGAATGCCTGACGAAGAAAATATACAATGCGCATAGGAATGAAATGAGAAATCAATGCCGCCCAAGAAAGGGATGGCATGACCATGTGAATGGTATTTTGAAAGACGAAAAGGTTAGAAGCGTGAAGAACAGATAAACATGTATAAGAAGATGTATGAATGTTGACGAGGCGATGATTGTGTGTCAAGATATATGGCATTCAGTTTTCTCTGTCTACCATGTGAGGATCATGGCATTATGGTATGTATAAGAATCACATACATTAGGTATGAGAAATTTTATAAATATAATAATTAAATTAGACAAACGATTTACTACAAACAAGACAAATATTGAAAATAATATTTCTATATTGCCCTCATTCAGTATAACAAAAGCTGTTTTTCATTCAAATTTTGCTTATGAGTAAAAGCATTTCTTTATAAACATTATTCTATTTCTATTTTACAAATATATATATTTAAAGTCACTAAAATTTAACGATTTATTATACACAGACTAATCTCCTGAGCTCGTAGTGCACAGTGACATAGATCTGTAAATGTGTGGGTGCGAGAGAGACTGCTCAATAAGAGTCTGGTCAATCAAAGAACACTTTTAATATATAATACTAAACATAATATAGGAAAAAAAAATCACTTGATCTCTGAAGTGCTGCTTTAACTAATACCATGAAATATTTCTTTAGCTTTTGTGCATAATTTTAAGACAATGAACCAAAAATTCTAAAAGAAATTTTTCAAAAGCATACTTTGTGAAATATAAATTATATTATATAGTAATATGAAAGTTTTCTATGACATGTTATGGCTGGTCTGGAAAAATATAGTTTGTTACTCATGATGAACATACACAATATTATGATTTCAAAAATCAATATTAAGTCTATACAAGTTGTTCTAAATTCAAACTTTACATGGGGAATTAGAGTAGCGTCTAGCCCCAGCTCTTCTTTTCTGCATTATTAGGCTAGGTTTAAGTTTGTGTATAATAATAATAGCGACTCGCGTGAGCGAGTTGCTTTATAAATTGAATTATAAATTATTATAAGTTAAATTTACATTTTTTATTTAATTTATTGCATTTAATATAAAATTTCACAGCTCATTTGACTTCATACTACGAGACCTCAACCAATCAGAGAGCCAACCGGAAACATAATGCGGAATGGTAAATGCGGATTGTAGACGCTAGTGGAAATTAGTAATTGATGAATATTATTTGTTTTGTTATTTTTTAATAAACTTAATTTCTTTATGTTACATTGAGAATACATGAATGTAATTCAATGTAAATAATGTCCTTTTTATATATTTTTCAAAACAATATAGTAAAACATCAAGTTTCCCAAGTAGAATAACTGCCGTTGAAATGAGGTCTCTCAGACAAATGTGTAATAAGACGATGTGTGATTGAATAAAAAAAGTAAGCACAAGAACAGAATGTATGTTGGAAAAGGACGCCACATGCAAGATAAAAATATAATATATGTCCTTAAGTGGATCGGCCACATAGAAAGAACAGATGAAGAACAGTTGACAAAAAAATTATACATGGCTAAAAGATGCGGAATAAGAGATAGAGGTCGGTCGAGAAAGACTCATTTAAATCACATGAATGGAATCTGAAGTGTAGATAGTAGGAGAGTGTGCATGAGGCAATGTTTGGATTAAGTGAAGCGAGAAAAGTATATCAGGATAGGAAAGTATGGCGCTCGGTTCTCTCTGCCTACCTCAATATGAACAAGGCATGATAGTATGTATGTAAAAAAACACAAAATATTTATTAGTAACTTGTATATTTCTAGAAAATAAACTCTTATGACGTCCGGTTTCTAAAAAAAACTGATAAAATAAACATTTTCCTAATATTCATATAAGATATTATGAAAAATGATGTAAAAGAGTAAAATTAAATAATAATTTAACATAAACAGAGCAAATTTCACAATAATAATGTTAATATATTACCTTTAGTCAGTATATATTATTATAAGGTCTTTGGTATATACCTAGTCAAAGATGTTCCGTACTCAAATTTTGTATGGAAAATTTTCAGCGATTTTATGAAATGAGTTTGTTTAATTATTTTTTTATTTTATTATGAAAAGTTGATATTTCTTTAATGCCATTTTATGAAAGTGAGGAGCCTTTTTACCTATTTGAAAATAAAAATTTCAAATTTTAAGTTTCCTGAGCTTGGGGTCACTTTGAAATATTTGACAGTTAAAAAAATTGAGAAGCACTATTCATATATCGTTCAAAATCTAATGGGATCTAAGTGAGCATTAGATATACAAATTTGCAAAATTTGAATAGAATCGAATGAGTACTTTAGTCTATAATCGATAAAGTAAAATGAACACGCCGTACATAGCACATAGCACATAGCACATAGCACACTGCACATAGCACACACACACAGATACATTGTGATGAAACTTTCAGAATACAATCTCAGCATGATACTAGTTGATATTCTGCAAAAAAAAAAATACCCTTAAAAATTGCGAAATCATAACTCCCCACTATATCACCTTGTGTTAGTGAGGAGTAAAAATTTGAAGGTTATTTAGTGTGCATATCTGTATGCCCAAGGTATAAAAGGGTATAAATGTACATACTTAAAATAATTATTGTTTATTATTTTTTTTAAAATGAATATGTCCTTGTTAAACATTTACATATACATCTTCCTAAATTCCCCAAATTAAGCTTAATTGCTTGTGGTATAGGTGAGCGAAATCGGTTGAGGCAGGATTCAAACCTGCGACCACTGGATTACTAGCCCAGTGCGCTAACTGCTCTATTATTTATTACCTATTTGTAAGAATATTTTTAAATCTATTTTTTTTTGTTTTTTAGGTATTTTTAGATAGGCAGGCTAAAAAAGAAAAACAACAGGAATTGAAGGAAGCCCACAAAGCTAACCAACAGAATCATCCATTTAGTCAACAAAATTTGACAAACAATAGATATGGTAAGTATTGTTTCAAAATGTAATTATTTTTTTCACTGTTGTTTTTGCAACTTTATACTTCCTGAAACTAAGATGGATTGATGTCGTACAGGAAGGTTGATATAACAAATGAGAGAACGCAGGTGATGTACCAGACTAGATGATGTCGTACAGGAAGGTTGATATAACAAATGAGAGAACGCAGGTGATGTACCAGACTAGATGATGTCGTACAGGAAGATTGATATAACAAATGAGAGAATGCAGGTGATGTACCAGACTAGATGATGTCGTACAGGAAGATTGATATAACAAATGAGAGAATGCAGGTGATGTACCAGACTAGATGATGTCGTACAGGAAGATTGATATAACAAATGAGAGAATGCAGGTGATGTACCAGACTAGATGATGTCGTACAGGAAGATTGATATAACAAATGAGAGAATGCAGGTGATGTACCAGACTAGATGATGTCGTACAGGAAGATTGATATAACAAATGAGAGAATGCAGGTGATGTACCAGACTAGATGATGTCGTACAGGAAGATTGATATAACAAATGAGAGAATGCAGGTGATGTACCAGACTAGATGATGTCGTACAGGAAGATTGATATAACAAATGAGAGAATGCAGGTGATGTACCAGACTAGATGATGTCGTACAGGAAGATTGATATAACAAATGAGAGAATGCAGGTGATGTACCAGACTAGATGATGTCGTACAGGAAGATTGATATAACAAATGAGAGAATGCAGGTGATGTACCAGACTAGATGATGTCGTACAGGAAGATTGATATAACAAATGAGAGAATGCAGGTGATGTACCAGACTAGATGATGTCGTACAGGAAGATTGATATAACAAATGAGAGAATGCAGGTGATGTACCAGACTAGATGATGTCGTACAGGAAGATTGATATAACAAATGAGAGAACGCAGGTGATGTACCAGACTAGATGATGTCGTACAGGAAGATTGATATAACAAATGAGAGAATGCAGGTGATGTACCAGACTAGATGATGTCGTACAGGAAGATTGATATAACAAATGAGAGAATGCAGGTGATGTACCAGACTAGATGATGTCGTACAGGAAGATTGATATAACAAATGAGAGAATGCAGGTGATGTACCAGACTAGATGATGTCGTACAGGAAGATTGATATAACAAATGAGAGAATGCAGGTGATGTACCAGACTAGATGATGTCGTACAGGAAGATTGATATAACAAATGAGAGAATGCAGGTGATGTACCAGACTAGATGATGTCGTACAGGAAGATTGATATAACAAATGAGAGAATGCAGGTGATGTACCAGACTAGATGATGTCGTACAGGAAGATTGATATAACAAATGAGAGAATGCAGGTGATGTACCAGACTAGATGATGTCGTACAGGAAGATTGATATAACAAATGAGAGAACGCAGGTGATGTACCAGACTATATGATGTCGTACAGGAAGATTGATATAACAAATGAGAGAACGCAGGTGATGTACCAGACTAGATGATGTCGTACAGGAAGGTTGATATAACAAATGAGAGAACGCAGGTGATGTACCAGACTAGATGGCAGAAATGAGCTGAACTCTTGAAGATCTTTTATGTACCATTTGTTTGAATTTTTAAGTTTAGTTTTTGACGCATTATTGCTTGTACTTTATGTAATTTATGTATGTTTCAGCTCTTTTATTGATATCTAATACTACGTCATTAATCCAATTAAATTTAAAGAGTTCATTTTTCCAATTTTCTTCTATGGATTCCCTCTTGTGTTTGTATGTAATAATTCTTTGGTCATCCTTCATTGACGGGTTTTTAAATTTACCAATAATTGTTTCATGGTCAGACAGAAATTAGGGATGTCGACAAATTTTATATCTATATATGTAAAAGTCATTTGAAATTATCAGGTCTATGATGGTAGCTGATTAATCACTTATTCTGGTAGGGGTTTTGACAAGTTATTTCAACCCTAGATCATCTATAATATTTGATAGTCTGTAGCTATATTATTTTGTCAGCTTCATATCAATATTAAAATCTCCAGCAATGAAAAAAGCTTTGTGTATACTTCTATATTTATTACACCATGTCTCATAGATATTTGAAAATTTTGTAAAACTGATTTGGTGAGTGTTACTTTTTAATATGAACTGCAAGTACCTATCCATGTATTATTCTGATACAACACATTTTTGTTGAAAGATTATGATTTTTTTTTACATTATTTTATGCTATCATTCAAATCACGTTTTTGTTTTAGTTCAAAGATTATGATTTTTTTTTACATTATTTTATGCTATCATTCAAATCACGTTTTTGTTTTATGCTAATCACATTTATTCAAAATTTATGAATATTTTTCATTATTTTATGCTATCATTCAAATCTTGTTTTTGTTTTATGCTGAACACATTTGTTCAAAATTTTGATTTCAAAATATGAAAATACTTTTCAATATAATTGAAAAATTCAAAAGATTTTTATTATTTTATGTGTTTATTCTGAAAATGCGAATCTATATACGAGATAAGAGATAATTTATATTGAACCAATTATATTTGCTGAATCAAATATTTTTTTATTTTTCGTATATAATATCCATTTAACATTAATTTCATTATAACACAGTCTGAGTAAAAGAATTTGTATATTTCAAAATGGAAGCTGTCTAAATCGTAAATAAATTTTATGATTAACCTTTTTTGTGTGTATATATTTTAACTTTCTAAGAATTATATCAAGCGTTCAAATTTTTAGTCCATAGCAGATAATCACCAAAAAAATGTCACTAGTGTGTGATATATTGTCTGCTGACTGGAAAAAGTCACTAACTGCGAGAAACATGTTTTCGAGATAATGGCTGTCAAAGTTTTTTGGCAATATTAACTCTCATAACTCCTTTAATTGTTTATAGATTCTCATGATTTTTTCAACATACATAAAAAGTAGCCTAATCTAACTATACTTAATGTTCAAATTTGACAAAAAATCATAGGGAAAGAAAAAAAACACAATTGCATATAATGAGATTTTCCTGACGGCTCATCTGCCATATTGCATGAGATTGTGTGTAATATTTCTATGTGGCAAAACCTCATTATAATGCTTTCATAAAAAAATTCAAATTTTAATCACTTCTTTGCAACCTGCACAAGTGGCGAGTTTATTGCCATTTTGCAATTTCTTCCAAACTTTTTGTATTCTTCTAATATTCTCATTTTATTAGTACCTATCATGAATATTTCAGATGTTTCAAATGAAAGGTACCTATTGTGCCCAGGACCTCTAAAATTTTTTCTTGACTTTAAAATTAATATAAATTTAGGTATTTACTCACATTTTCAGTAGATATTCAGATCAACTTCTATTTTCTGTCTTATATTTTTTTTATGAATTAACCAATATTAAACCTGGGTTTGTTCTAAATCATATTATGAATTCTTAACCTTAAATACCATCAACATCAACAATACATGTAAAAATATAGGTAGTTTTTTTGTTTTTTTAAAGATCGAATATGTTCTTTTAACAAGTACATTTATGCATCCTCATAATCCCCAAATTTAAGCATATGCTTGTGCTTTAAATGAACAGTGTCAGGCAAACACCTTCTCTCTCTCCTGTATTTACTGATAAGAGATATTGTACCAGGAATGCAGTTTTTCTGGTATATCACTATAATATAAATATTAGTTAGGCTGGTTCGACCATACGAACGAAATTCTGAAAGAAAGAAATCTAAGAAACATGAAAAAAAGATGAACATGTAATAATGATGTATGAATATTGATGAGTTGATGTATGTGTTCCAGGATATAAAAGTATAGTGTTTGGTTCTCTCTGCCTACCCCGTTAGGGACATGCATGGGTTGATGTATGAGAATAATAGACTAAAATGTTGAGATGATGTATCAATGTAAATAAGGCGATTAATGCAATCCGGGATAGAAAAAATGGCGTTCTTTTCTCTCTGCCTACCCAGTTAGGATGTGATGCTATGTATTTATCGAAAATTAAATTCTTTAGTTAATGTGTTAAAATTTTCGAATGTTGGTAGTTAAATACAAAAATATGTAAAAAAAGACTTCATTACAACGATAATGACTTTTTCCAGACGGCATAATTGAAAAAAAATGCAGATAATGAATATTTTTCCGAAAAATCTCCGCAACGGAACCTGATATGAAGATAATTTTTTTTCCAGATGTAAAGTGTGTTTTGGTGAATATGATAGCATAGTTAACTCAATTTTGCCAAAATAGGCAGTTAGTGACTTCTTCCAGTCAGCAGACGATATGTAGTTTAATGTGACAGTTCTGGTCAGTATGATTTTTCCATAGTGATTTTAATGCGCATTACAATATTAACGCACATTCAGAATTGGGCCCAATATGAAATATTTATTTTGTTTCTATTATGAAATGTTAATGAATGTTTTTATGTATAGGAAATAATACAAATTCCGGTGAAGGAGGACGAGAGAGACGTAACAGTTCTAGAAGTATAGGAGACAGCAATAACTCAACTAAGGATGGTCCAAGAACCTATGTACCTACACAATTTGAAAACTCCTTGGGGAAATTACAGGTGACCTTTGATAAATAAATATTACTTAATTTTCTGAAGTAGTATATCTACTATTCATTTATTATGCTAAATGATATTTTAATACTTTTATATTTTTGTTGACTATAATCTGACTCTTAACCAGTTTTCTGTATCGCCAAAATTAGGTAAGTAAGTTAAACTGATTATTTTTTCTTACAAATATTACAACTTCTTAAATAAATGGTTAATGAGTCAATTTTTGTATTTAGTGTGGATCGGTGACAGCACCACGCAAAATAATCGACATGGAGGTGGTATCTGGAGAGAGCGGTGGTCCTGAAGCTGGTTCCAGTGGTACTGCACCTAGCACTAGAGGCAGTCGACAGACTCTTCTCACCATAGAGTCTCTGTACAGGATCCTGCTCAGAGTCGAAGACCTTTCCCAGCCCTTAGCTATAGCTACAGCTTTAGTACTCAGGGTAAGTTATACATTTTTAATTCTAAAATCTACAAAACTCTTCATTTGATTCCTGTTTCCTTCTGTACTAACATATGAGGTTAGAAACTTCAGTTTCAAATAAAAATACTATGGTGACAAAAAGGGGCATGAAGAGAAGGATGCTAAACATCTCTTCAAGGGATAGGAGAACCAACAAGAGGATAAGACAGAAGACCGAGTAACCAATGTCGCCGAGAGAGTCACCACTCTAAATTGGAACTGGGCGGGACACATTGCCAGATACATTGATGGTAGGTGGAACCAAAGAGTCCTGGAGTTGCATCCGAGATAGGAAAGAAGTGTGGAACGTCCTCAGTCACAGTGTTCAGATTGTATCAAAGGAGTGATTGGATGCAACATGTCTGGGAAAAGGAGAAGTGGAGGCCAGGCCGATGATGAATTTAAAAAAAATTGCAAGCCTCAATTTTCCACTAATTTTCAAGGGCCCTAAAAAATAAGTTTTTTCCACAAGTTATCTTAAAAATTACTACCATTTATAGAGAGCTAGCCCTGTAAATTTCATTAGGCTTGCATTTGAGGATCATGTCAAATTTACTAAATTGTATTAGTAAATATTACACTACACACTAAAATTAGTAGGTAGATTTGATTGTAACCATGGCAATGTATGGAAGATTTTGACAAAAATGGTAACATATACACAGAAAATACTTGAGGCAGTAGGCTATATAGTATATTTTGAAAATAATTTCCCCAGTACCCTCAAAAGATACGTCTTTGAAATAACGAACAGTTTGTATTTACATCTTTACTCTATAGCATGTTTTTTTGAAATTTGAATTTGTTTTATAATTTTCTTGTAAAATTTTTCTTAGTAAAGCCCTTTTTTAATTATAAATTGTAAAAAACACTTATAAATAGAAACACAGATTCCACAAGTATTTTTATTTGCCTAAGCGCTTTCGCCAGTCAAATAAAAATACTCATTGTGGAATCTGTGTTTCTATTTATAAGTGTTTTTTTACAATTTATAATTATAAACTTCCACTGTATCAATGAAAAAACCTTTTTTAATTCATAATTGTATGTAACTAAAAAACTACAAGGCCTATGAAGTAGATTTTTACTTCAATCGAAAAAGAATATGAAAATCTACTGGCTGAGTTTTTTAATATTATGATATCTTAATTACTATTCTTGCTATTTAAAAAAGACCTCTAAATTTTACCTTCTTCACGAAAAAATGTTGTATATCACATATTAGGTGATATACAACATTGCTTCGTGTTTCATACATTAGAAGGTAATTTAGCGTGCATTTTTGTGTACATCCGTATACCCAGGGTATACAAGGGCCTTAAACAGAAACACTACTTACATTTACACAGAAAAATTAGGAAAAACATTATAACTAAACGAAATATAATCACTAGTTTTTCACCCAAACTCTAACGCGACGTCCTACGTAGGCGATTCAGAGCGAATGCGAAGCGGCGTGGCGCGAAAATAACAAACAGTCGGTAACTATAGAAGTGTCCTACGTTACCGACCGCGAGTAGGTTTTGATGTGGCGCGGCGCGATGCGAAGCGAACGCGATCAGTTGGTTTGATATTTTCGCGCGAATTGAAAGCGGTGCCATTGTTTTTTGACATGTCAGAATCAGAAATTTTAATTACTTCTGTCCATGAACGTCCCATTCTTCTTCTTCTTCTTCTTCAGCCCTCTGTCTTCCACTGCTGGATATAGGCCTCTTCCATATTCTTCCACTTCCTTCTATCGTTTGCTGCTTGCAGCCAATTTCTACCCCCCACAGCGGCTATGTCGTCAGACCATCTTTTTTGCGGTCTTCCGACGCCTCTCTTACTTTCCCAAGGTCTCCATCTCAATATTTTAGGAGTCCATCTTGCGGGTTCCTGTCTAGCAATATGTCCCGCCCATTGCCATTTCAATGTAGCTACGCGATCCATGACGTCCGCTACTCTGGTCCTTTTCCTAATTTCTTATTCTGTCTCTTAGGCTTATACCAAGCATGGATCTTTCCATGGATCGCTGTGTGCATTTGAGTTTTTCTACATTTCTTTTTGTAAGGGCCATGGTCTCCAATGCATATGTAGTCACTGGCAGTATACATGATTCATATGTTTTTCTTTTCAGACAGATCGGAATTTCTTTATCTTCTAGAATGTGTCTAAGTTTGTTAAAAGCTGCCCAACTCATTCCTATTCTTCTTGGCAGTTCCGCTGTTTGGTTTTCTTTGCCCAGTTTTATCTTGTGTCCAAGATATATGTATTCATCCACTATTTCGAGATTTTTATTGTTAACAGTGATGATTTTGTTTTCTGGACTTATAATTTTCGTTTTTGCTATGTTCATACTTAGACCAATCTTGCTAGAAGCCTCATGCAATTCATTAATCATTTGACTTAATTCATCAATGCTCTCACCTACAACAACTATGTCATCAGCGAATCTTAGGTGACTCAAATATGTGCCATCTATCTTCACCCCTTTGTTATCCCAGTTGATGGTTTTAAATACATCTTCTAGGGCTAGCGTGAATAGCTTTGGCGAAATTGTGTCACCTTGTCGCACACCTTTTTGAATTTTTATTTTTTCAGTTTTAGTGTCGTCATCGATTACAACAGTCATAGTTGCATTTTCATATATAAAGTCCCATATTATGGGACAAAAGAAATAAAAATTATCATAACCGTTTATTATCGAACCGCGAATGGGAGAATTTGGCAAAAATAAATGGGACTACAAGTCATTTATTTATTATTGCTATTTTACAATAGGATGTTATTCAAAATTACACTATAAAATTTTCTCTCGCTTGCACAAATGGCAAATTTTGATATGTTTCCCGGAAAGATGTAAATTCAGTCTCATTTATTAATTCAAAATCACGTAATTCTTCATACAAATTGTGATATCCCCCATAAATATGGCTCTCTAAGTACACAATATTAGTTTCACTTCTCTGCCATACATACTTCTTGAGTATTTTATATACGTACATCCATGACAGTAGCTGGCGGCAGAGGGAACGATTCGCGCACACGTAGGACAGAGCCGCGGCGTCGCACCGCATCGCATTGAATTCGCTTGTATCTGCATCGCATCGCTTCGCAATCGCGTTCGCTTTGAATCGCCTACGTAGGACGTCACGTAAGTTATTCTTGAAAATAAATGTAAATTTGTACTTCTGATAATTAAATAAACAAATATTTACTCATGAATATGTGCATTATTTGACATTTCATTCGTTGAAAAAATGTGTACGAAAATTGTCAAAAAAATTAAAAATAAAAAATAAAACATTAAAAAATTTTTTTTTTTTATTTGTCGAAAACCGTCACTGGTTGTGAATAAAGCAATATTTAAAGTATTTATCGTTTAAAACATTCTCGTTTTTTATTGATACTCGGACCAAAAATATCCAACTTCAGTAAAATATGGTGGGGATTAACAATTATGTCCCACAAATAAAAATACTCAATTACTATTATTACCATTAAGCATTTTCTCAAAAGAATTCACAGACCAACGCGTAAATTGTTAATATGGAAGTTTTAATTGTTAATGTCAATTGTTAGTTATCATATTTTTAATTATTATTATGATTTATCAGACAATTATAATTTATACCATTGGTAGATAAATTCGCCGCCTAGATGCAGGGATACACGCAAATGTTTAGATTAATTTATTTCAACTTCATATTAAAGAACAATTCATTTCATAAATTTTATCATGGAATTATAGAATAGTAATAGTATAGAATATTCTTTAGCCTGTAGTAAACGCGACTGCTTTATGTTGACTAATTTGGTCAACATTTTGCTACGAGCATTCAGTAATCATTTGGCCGTCTGCGTGATACGTTCTCCACTTAGGAAGTTTTTTAACTGCTTGCAATATTATTTACGCAGTCAACGATTAGTACTATACAAACAATGTCTACCAGCAGCGTCATGCATATATTGACACGAGCCGTCCAATAAAACGGCTTCACTTTTTCAGCTAGGTATTGTATGGGAATGAGTATTTTATAGTTTTATTATTCTATGCTTGGAATGTAACTACCCTGAAATTCAATTGCCGTCATAGTAACCCACCGATCCTTGTAATAAGTACGAATATTTTTATTTTATTGAATTTTATTATTATTTCCATGGAAGCAATTAATTGTTGCTTGTGTATGCTGTGTAATAATATCACGTAAATGAGTTTTTAAACAAGTTTTTTTTTTAATGGGTGATTCTTATTTTTTCATAACCAAAGTAAAATATATGAGGCATTATTGTAGAAAATGATATTTTTTTATATAATGCTTTTGTTAATTTACCATGATTATAAATTTTAAAAATTCAGTTTTAAAATAATATTTGACCCAATCTCTAATTCCAAGGTCATTTGCTAACTTCAGCATTGGCATTAAAAAAATAATCGCCATTAGATAAAAAAGTACTTATTTTTGTCTTGCTATTGTCAATACTAGTTTTTATTGCATTTTGGTATATTGTTTTTCTGTAAAATTTAAGGTTTGGGCAGCCCTTTGATTGGTGCCAAATATTTTTAAATTGAATGTTATATTGTTTTGCATTCATCTTATGAATGCTTCATTTGTTTACAGGAACGTGAAGAAAAACAAAAGGCGCTTTTACTGGAACAACAACAGAACGCTCTAGAAGATGAAGTTTCGTCATCTCCACCCAACTCTGATTCAGCTAATCACTTCTTGCGTGGAATTGAAAGTGTCGTTACGAAACAACAACAAAATTCTAAGGAAGTAATTGGATCAGCTTCTACATCAACATCATTATCTATAAGTGCTCCAAATTTGTTAGATGAAAACAAAACAGATTTATTGGGAAAATTAATGTCTTCATTGCTGTATGAAGATCGCCTCAATCATATATTAATGTTTAGGAAAGGAAAGGTTTGTTAAGATATTATATCTATTTTTAACCAAAATACTTTTAATTAAAATTTGAATTTCTATTTTCAATTGATTTGACAATGTGTCCTGTCACAGCATCGATTTTTTTTTAGTTTTCATTGGTATAGTAAAAATAATAGTATTTTTAAACATTTTAAGACTTTATAGCAAAAGTATTTTGTTGCTATCCGACAGGAATATTGTGTTGGATTTGACTCAATTTTATGAAATTATTAATTATCGTTTTGACATCCCCGATATTCTGTGTTTAATATTGTTTCACACGTCAATAGGATTTACTCGGTTACTGATGCTATTTTACTGTGACAATACCAGGACAAATGCACACATAAATTCCCTTATCTTTAGACTACATAGACTAGGCATTAGGTATGCACGTATAGTGGACATAGTTTAATCTGGTATGTCTCATTACAAAGGCGCGTTGCTTAGATCCCATCACCCCGCTGTTGCTATCATACGTCATGCATAGGTTTCGTTCTTTATTTATATTATCAATTTGTCATAACAATACATTGTTTAATTTTTATTATTTAGAAATGTATTTACAATGTTTTTATCGTGTTGTTAAACATGTTCATAGAGTTACAATGATGTGGAATATGTGCGAAGTAAACGGTGAAGAAATTTAGATTAGAATATTTACAATGTTACTCTTTATTTATTTTAAATACATTTGTTGTAAAAACTTGTTTAATAAAACAAATACCATATGTGTACAATGTATGTAGTTTGTTATATAATATTTATTTGATAATAGAGTCTGGTGGTGAGAATATTGTCCCAGGCTACACCCATTGAGTGGTGGCGTGCCCCCCTTGGCAGACTGTGGCCTCGCCTTCTCAAATGTCTTCCTGCAGCCTGTAGGAGAGATTCACATTACTTAGCTCCTCTTACAGCACACGCTCGTTCGTAAGTATTATTTCTAATTTGAAGCAAGGAACTTTTTTATATACTTTTAAGGAAAAAAATTGTAAATAACCTTAACAAAACAATCAAAAGCATAGTAAACATTTTTCAGTAATTCATCTCTCAGTATTAAACTAATCTCAGTTTCTTAAACTAATGAGCTTAATTCCATCTTAAATTGGCAGTAAAATCACTAAAGTATACAATTATCGTTTTCAGTTATTTAAATGGTACAGAGGGATGGGCACCTGTTTCTGATCTATGCCAGATACTGAGCGAAGGAGCTCAACTGCCGGGACCCTCACCCCATCCGCTGCGCTCCACCACTCCTGCACTGTTACAGAGAGGACTCATGGCGTTCATGCTTACCACACAGGTAAGATTACATCAAATAAATTAATTGTTCACTAATATACTTCTGTTACTAAAATGGAAATAAAAACACACTTCTTTTTGTTTCACTTGTATATTTACATATTATAGACTCTTACCGGTATCAGTCTGTTTTAGACCATCGTCAGCATGCGCTCCATATTAATATTAAAAAAAAAACTATCCCTTCTTTCTTCGGGGACGGGTGGTTAACAAAAAAACACAAATAAAAACATTATTTTATAGAATACACATTAAATAATAATGTTTTACATAATATTTCATAATTCCGCATTGCAAAAAAGAATTTAGATTTACTTGTTTACCTATATTTGTTAAATCTTCATTTTTTCTTACTAACAACTTCATGCACTCAGTATAAAGGGAAAAGACCTAATCGTTTATATTTTAACGCTAGGTCAGTAAAAAACATAGGTCAGTATGATTGGTTTGTGCTTGACAATGCAGCTAAGATTGCACTGAAGTATGTATTATACCTGCTTGATTGAAAAAACGAACTTACTATACACCGGTGCGGCGTAGAAAAAATATTGGGCGAACTAAAAAAATATAAAACAAAAAAGAACGTATCATTAATTTTTCGCGGTCCCTTTGATGTAGGACAAAAACTGATACACATAGGGGGAAATAGCACAAAGAATATACAAAATGGCTCCACACTTAGTATTGCGCCTCTTTGTGGTTTATAATTGAAGACTAAGACACGGGTAAAAATTTGTATATATATTTTTACGAACAATCTAGAAGTTTCCATCAGTGAGTGTTGCCGTTTGTTGAATCTTTCTCGCTATTATTTGAATCTCACCACATTTCCATTGGGAAAGTGGTTGAATATAAATGTTTAGCCGTGACTCTCCAAACACAGCATGACTTTACGAGCAGTTTCTGCTGCGTTATTCACACGTCAAATCTCGTATTCCAAATACTCTGATTTTTGCCGTCACTACAAAAGTTGAACGTAAAAACAATTGAAAGTTGAACAAACAAATGTCTTAATTTTTTACTTCTTACTACCCCAAGGGTGGAGAGTTGTGGATTTGCAATTTTTAAGGTTATTTTTTATTGCAGATTATCAACTAGTATCATGCTGACATTGTATTCTGAAAGTTTCATCACAATGTATTTTGTGTATGTGTGTGTGTGCTGTGTATTTATTCTACTTTATCGATCATATACTATAATGTACTCAACTGATTCTTTTCAAATTTTGCTAATTTATATAATCTAATACTCGCTTAGATCCCATTGTATTCTGAAAGTTTAATCACAATGTATTTTGTGTGTGTGTGTGTGTGTGTGTGTGTGCGCTGTGTATTTATTCTACTTTATCGATCATATACTATAATGTACTCAACTGATTCTTTTCAAATTTTGCTAATTTATATAATCTAATACTCGCTTAGATCCCATTGTATTCTGAAAGTTTAATCACAATGTATTTTGTGTGTGTGTGTGTGTGTATGCTGTGTATTTATTCTACTTTATCGATCATATACTATAATGTACTCAACTGATTCTTTTCAAATTTTGCTAATTTATATAATCTAATACTCGCTTAGGTCCCATTGTATTCTGAAAGTTTAATCACAATGTATTTTGTGTGTGTGTGTGTGTGTGTGCTGTGTATTTATTCTACTTTATCGATCATATACTATAATGTACTCAACTGATTCTTTTCAAATTTTGCTAATTTATATAATCTAATACTCGCTTAGGTCCCATTGTATTCTGAAAGTTTAATCACAATGTATTTTGTGTGTGTGTGTGTGTGTGTGTGCTGTGTATTTATTCTACTTTATCGATCATATACTATAATGTACTCAACTGATTCTTTTCAAATTTTGCTAATTTATATAATCTAATACTCGCTTAGATCCCATTGTATTCTGAAAGTTTCATCACAATGTATTTTGTGTGTGTGTGTGCTGTGTATTTATTCTACTCTATCGATCATATACTATAATGTACTCAACTGATTCTTTTCAAATTTTGCTAATTTATATAATCTAATACTCGCTTAGATCCCATTGTATTCTGAAAGTTTCATCACAATGTATTTTGTGTGTGTGTGTGTGTGTGCGTGCTGTGTATTTATTCTACTTTATCGATCATATACTATAATGTACTCAACTGATTCTTTTCAAATTTTGCTAATTTATATAATCTAATACTCGCTTAGGTCCCATTGTATTCTGAAAGTTTAATCACAATGTATTTTGTGTGTGTGTGTATGTGTGCTGTGTATTTATTCTACTTTATCGATCATATACTATAATGTACTCAACTGATTCTTTTCAAATTTTGCTAATTTATATAATCTAATACTCGCTTAGGTCCCATTGTATTCTGAAAGTTTAATCACAATGTATTTTGTGTGTGTGTGTGTGTGTGTGTGTGCTGTGTATTTATTCTACTTTATCGATCATATACTATAATGTACTCAACTGATTCTTTTCAAATTTTGCTAATTTATATAATCTAATACTCGCTTAGGTCCCATTGTATTCTGAAAGTTTAATCACAATGTATTTTGTGTGTGTGTGTGTGTGTGTGTGTGCTGTGTATTTATTCTACTTTATCGATCATATACTATAATGTACTCAACTGATTCTTTTCAAATTTTGCTAATTTATATAATCTAATACTCGCTTAGATCCCATTGTATTCTGAAAGTTTCATCACAATGTATTTTGTGTGTGTGTGTGCTGTGTATTTATTCTACTCTATCGATCATATACTATAATGTAATCAACTGATTCTTTTCAAATTTTGCTAATTTATATAATCTAATACTCGCTTAGATCCCATTGTATTCTGAAAGTTTCATCACAATGTATTTTGTGTGTGTGTGTGCTGTGTATTTATTCTACTTTATCGATCATATACTATAATGTACTCAACTGATTCTTTTCAAATTTGCCTAATTTATATAATCTAATACTCGCTTAGATCCCATTGTATTCTGAAAGTTTCATCACAATGTATTTTGTGTGTGTGTGTGTGCTGTGTATTTATTCTACTTTATCGATCATATACTATAATGTACTCAACTGATTCTTTTCAAATTTTGCTAATTTATATAATCTAATACTCGCTTAGATCCCATTGTATTCTGAAAGTTTCATCACAATGTATTTTGTGTGTGTGTGTGTGTGTGTGTGCTGTGTATTTATTCTACTTTATCGATCATATACTATAATGTACTCAACTGATTCTTTTCAAATTTTGCTAATTTATATAATCTTATACTCGCTTAGATCCCATTGGATTTTGAAGGATATCTGATCAGTGACCCTAAGGTCAGGAAACGTTGATATTTTTATTTTCAAATTGCTAAAAAGGCAATCAAGTTTTCATATCATAATAAAATATTTAAATTAATAATAATTTAACAAACTCTTTTCATGAAAATGCTGAATATTTTCCTTACGAAATTTGAATACTTTGTGGAGAGACTTGGTAGTGAGAAGTATAGTGTTGGCCACAACTCACTAGTTTAAATTTAGAATGTTATAGTTTTCGTGTGAAAAATGTTTTACACTAAAATCTGACACCATGCAGGTTTTATTTCAATTCAAAGTTGCCAGTTAGTCTATAGAGGCACATCAGATGGATTTTGTTATTCTTTGTATAGGAATTCATAGAAGTGCGTTCACTGATCGATCGGCATCGTGCAGACTGCACGCATTATTGAGATGGGTCGATGGCAGAGCGGTAAGCGCGCTGGGCTAGTAATCCAGTGGTCGCGAGTTCGAATCCTGCCTCGACCGATTTCGTTCATCTATAGCACAAGCATTTATTTGCTTATTTTAGGGAACGTAGGAAGATGTATATGTACTTGTTTAACAAGGACATATTCATTTTTTTAAAAAAAAAAAAATATTGCTATTATTTTTGCTAGGAGACAAAATCCGAGCCTTTCGCTGAGTCTGTATGGACGCTAGCCTTAAAGCGGCAATTTCATATTTTAAACCCGTATTATTTATTTGAATAATTTTTTAGTTGGGTTTATCGTTGGTGGTTGTGCTGTTTGAGCGAGCCACAGCATTGGGTCGTCCTGTTCCTGCCGCGTGGAGCTGTTTGGTCCGTGCCGCGGCTCGTCAGGCTCTACAGAACCCAACTGCCACGGCGCTCCCAGCTCGACCCACCACCCTCCTCCAACGTCAGGCTCTAGCTCAACACGCCCAACATGCTTCTCTCTCGCAACAGGAGGAAGAAGCGCTCTCAGAGCTGCTGTGTTGACAAAAGCCCCATATGAACATCTCCAAGGACAGGTTCTATTATAGTTGTCATCATCCTTGCAAAGTAGATTCCATTAGCTTGTAAAAATAAAACCCTTAATACACACCAGCTGTTTGTTACTGTAACTTGTCTAACTTGTTGAATGTTAAAAGTGAATACAAAGCTCATATTGCGTTTTATAAGAAAAATTATCTGTTTGTAAAAATCTATAAAACAAGACGGATCTCACGGATTAACTTTTCATGTCCATTACAAAATTTAAAGAGCACGTAATGTTTTATAAATACAAACATTTAAAAATGGTTGTTACAGTAGCATAATACTTATCTGTTACGCTACGTCCTACGTAAGCGATTCAAAGCGAACGCGATTGCGAAGCGATGCGGTGCGGATACAAGCGAATTCAATGCAATGCGACGCGGTTGCTCTGTCCTATGTGTGCGCGAATCGTTCCCTCTGCTGCCAGCTCCTGTCATGGATTTACGTATATAAAATACTCAAGAAGTATGTACGGCAGAAAAGTGTAACTAATATTGTGTACTTATTTATGGGGGATATCACAATTTGTATGAAGAATTACATGATCTTGAATTAATAAATGAGACTGAATTTACATCTTTCCGGGAAACATCAAAATTTGACATTCGTGCAAGCGAGAGAAAACTTTGTGTGTTTTGAACAACATCCTACTGTAAAATAGCAATAATAAATAAATGTGTTTACTTGTAGTCCCATTTATTTTTACCAAATCCTAAAATTCGCAGTTCGATAATAATAATTCTATTGTCCCATAATATGGGACGTTCATGGACAGAAATTAAAATTTCTATTTCTGACATGTCAAAAAACAATGGCACCTCTTTCAATTCGCGCGAAAATATCAAACCAACTGATCGCGTTCACTTCGTATCGCATCGAAAAATACTTGCGGTCGGTAAGTAGGACACTTCCATAGTTACCGACTGTTTGTTATTTTCGCGCCGCGCCGCTTCGCATTAGCTTTGAATCGCCTACGTAGGACGTCGCGTTACAGCTCAACAGCATAATGAATGCAGTCTTCTTCACCATTTAGGGTTTGCATTATGCATAAACCAAGGATGGTAGTAATAATTATCAACCATCTAGAATCTATACTATTTAAAAGTACTTTCACACATAGAACTGATTTGGTCAGTAAACAATAAAAGTGCATTTAATTATAAGTATGTGTATTATTATCCTTGGATTTCATTATGTGATAAATTTGGATGTTTTACAATTATAACAAGGGATGTTATTAGATTTATTTGAACAGGTTTTTAATTTTATTGTACATTGACGCAGAATTAGCTTACAAGAAGCTACTCTTATATTAATATCTTCAGGTTGTATTTTTAGTAATCATTTAACATATCTTCAGAGACCAATTCTATGACGCACAGTTTAACACAATATGTAGCATGTTACATTTCAAAATTATTGCCATTTATTTACTAATCCTGAATTAAGACACCAAACCGCGAGATCAAAAATATTCAAACTAAAAATTCCCAAATATTCCTGTGAAAAAAATAGACCCTGAGATCCAGATGTATTAACTATTTATACATTTTAATATAGTGTAAAATTAGCCTTAATATGAAATGTCTATGTTGTTTGACTTCAATTACAAAACGCCCTGATTGCCTGTCGTAACATACAATTATATAATAACAGTTGATAAATTAAATTATGTGGTAACATTTTTCTACTTTGCATATATATATATTATTATATTCGAAAAAAAAAAGAACATTCTAGTTATAAATTGTTGATAATAGTAAATTAGCACAGAGATTTTTTTTATATAAAATGAAAAAAGAGATATCGCAATAAATATGTATTTAGATAACTAGCGTGTGCCATTTACTATTTATTGTTAAAAAACAATTTCATTATTGCTCAATATACATCATATTTTTGGAAAATTTGCAATGATTGATAAATAAGTGCATACATGTAGAATAAAGCATTTTAATAAATTCAGCACCTTTCTTGCTATTTTTTTTTTCAATAAATTCACCTAAAAATTTAAATAAGCGATACTTACATACTGTCTTTTTTATAATTTTTTTATTTTACATAATGTGACAAAAAATTATGGTACATATAAGTATACATAATATTCTTTCTATGTGTATAAACTGTATTTTGAAATTATCATTCAATTATGTATATCAAAATTGTGCTATTGAATTCAACAAATAATAATCTATTTATTTTTACTTGCATGATATTTGAGATTCCAGGAGCGTAAATATTGATTTAATTTTGTTAAAAATTAGCAATACTTAGGGGCTATTTCACCAAAATCCAAATAACTATTCGGCAAATACCAGTGCTATTCACCAGTTAAAATGTTTTTAATAAATTTTGCGTTTCACCATCGTTGGAAATACATAGAAATGTTCTAGTTTTCAAATTCTTCTATGGACAAACGCCAAATGCGTTTCATTTTGACGTTTAAGTTTTACAGTTAGATCGAAACAGTGTGTCGTGGCTTTTGAATTGAAATAATAATAAACAATATTGCCAACTTTATGTATTAAAATTCATACTTAATTTTACATTTAAATGTCATTTATTATTTACATAACAAATGCATAATAAAGTAATGTTGTATATATCAAAGGATGTACTTACTTCATTATATTTGTCATAATTCAATATTTTATCAAGTCATATACCATTGATACTGTAAGCTTTGACAAGCGAAATCTTTTAAAATCAACTTCATCGAAATCGACGAAGTATTATTTTCATTGCCTAAATATTTTATTTCTTCGTGTAGGAAACATTTCCGCATCAACAATATCGTCTATTGCATAGAATGAAATCATATTTAAAAGAAAATAACAATGAAACACACTATAACGACAATGAAATGCAATTGTCAGTGTGACAAATAAAGTTCTGAATAACTTTACCGGGTACGTAAAGTCCCCTATAAATTACTTGTCACTTTATCTGACGAGTAGCGCTATTCGGGAGTGGTGAAACACAATTTTTACTTTACTTAAGACATAACCGCTAAATAGGCATAATCTAGAGATATTCGGGACCAGGGGTGCAAGTCTGGTTCAATCGGCGAAATCAAAACCCCCACGATTACCCATATCATGGATATAATTATTATATGGAGTTCTACAATATCTTTAGATGTCATAGAATACCATACGATAATTATATCCATAATACGGGTAATCACTAGGGTTTTGATTTCGCCGGTTGAACCAGACTTGCCCCCCTGGTGAAACAGCCCCTTAGTATACATAAAAGTTAATTTAAATGTCCACTACAAATTATTAGAAAATCCAAAAAATAATTATGAAATTTCTAGGATGTGAATTCACATGTTAGATATAAAATTAATCTTTGTGTATTTATTGCTTTAGCATTGTCTAATGACTCATATGAATGTAATATGAGATTATTATATGATTGGTTTCTAAGACACAATTTCAATTTTCTATGCTTGTTTTTAGTTTCTTATATCTAAATTCAGCGTTTCTTTGTTTTTATGTGTATTTTTATTGTTTTTTATTTTAATTTTTAATCATTTTCAAGATATTTTGACATACTATTTATTATGTTAAAAAATGTGTAAGTGAAAATTAACTGTTACATAAATTAAATAGACTAGGTTACATAATTTTTTATTCGTATGACAAGTTGTAAATTTTTATTAAATAATATTTTTTTATTCTTTTTTTGTATATTAGTAAAGAATAATTTCTACATGATGAATAGCATTGTACTGTAATATTATTGATTTTTATTAAATTTCAGTCAGTGCATGCAAAAGAAATTTTGATTATGTGATGTACATTGAGATTCTAAATATTTTTTTCTGGAAAACTCAGTGCTATGTTTTTATGTAGGTAAACCCTTACTCATACGTTATTTAAATATATTTTGCAATCACTGATTGAATACATACATTTATTATCTTAATTATAATTAGATTTGGATTTTGGGCTGTACAATTGTAAATGTATATAAAACAATTAAATATCATATTGTTTACACTTTTCAATTTAAATATTGATTAAATAAAACTGAAATAAGTTCATAAATAGATTTTTTTAAATCATTGTGTTTAGTATTAGAAATACTGAGACAAATAATATGATAAACATGATGTTAATATTATGAAGGTGTCCCTAGAAAAGGGGTCTATATGATACATTTCGAACAAAATTTGTTTTATGGTTTAAAAAGGTTTGGTTTAATATTTATTTTTGTAATGGCATTAAAAATCATTTAAAATAATTTGCTTAGTGTAAATATAATACACATCTACTGAAGATCATTTTTTGTCACCCTGGATTTTTTTTTCTTTTTTTAATATAGTCCCATTTTCTAGGGACACCTTTATATGTAGTTTTTTCTTATCCTGTCAAATTTCAGATATATTTTTTAATCTCCTTGCTTTGGGTTTATTTCTCTATAGATTTAATTTACAGATATTTTAATCAAACATATAATACTTTGTTTATGTTTATGAGTATGTTGACTTTCATTAAATTAAAAATGTTTCACCCGATAAAATTTTCTTTCTCTCTCTTGGTCTAAAAACATTTTACTGTATTTTTTTGACAATACATCTGTCTTTGCATTTTTTTTTTGTTATAATTTACAGGAGTTTCACTTTTTTTTAATGTGCTTAAAAATAAAATAAATGTTTATCAATATACAAAGTATTGTTTTGTTTGTATAAATGTATAATTCTTTAATATTCAGTGGGTATATTTATTTTTACATTTTCAAATATTTCAATTTCAGTACTTAAGAAATACATCAGCCTTTAAATACAAATACATTATATACTTACCACAAGTGCGAATTTTAGATAGTGGGGATTAAAAAGTACGATAGTAATACATTTGTTTAAATTATTCAGCTAGATTTTTTGTAAGTTAGTAAATTTGTCTGTATTTTACCATTTGCAGTTCATAGTTATATCAAAACTTGCACGTTTTGTACACGACTGTATAATATGCTTATGCCCCCAAGTCAAATTGAAAACGCTGTTCGTTTTCGCCAAGCGCTAATTTTTTTTGTATGGGATTTGACGTTTGTTGTAGAAATTTTTTCTACAATAACAAACAACAAACGTCAAATCCCATACAAAAAAAATTAGCGCTTGGCGAAAACGAACAGCGTTTTCAATTTGACTTGGGGGCTATGTCTAGTTGAAATAATAATATTTGATATGTAAATGTTGTACAATTCTTATTTTTATTCAGTGGTGATATTCTAGAAAATAAAATGTCTATGTGAAGTTTTACTACATACAACAAACACTTAACTAACCATTTGATTTCATAGGTTTCTCAGTGTTTCATACGGGAATATTTTGATTAATAATATATTATGGATAAACGATCCATAAGCAATAAACATAAAAGATCAATTAATTATTATTTTTAGGAAAAAGAAATATTTTATTAATGAAATATTAATATTTCATAGGTAAATCTGTAACTGAAAATGTAATTGATGATTGATTAAAACCTTTTTGTTAGTTTACCAAACTTAGGCCATTACATGCTTATGCTTTAGTTTGTATATTTATATATTAAAGCTATCCTTTGGTTTCTATTAAAGAGATATTATTACAATGTATAAAAATATATGTATATTACCCACACTATTAAAACTCTGGAATAGCACTCAAAGGATAACTTTACAAATTATTTAATAACCTCAATGATTTGGTGATAATGTTAAGGTTTAGGTTAATGATAGTTATTTTATTGTTTATGTTGTATGAATTCTTGGAACCGTTTCTTAATATATGTTTAAAAATGCAACGGTGTCCACGAGAAGAAAATTCTCATTGATATGCTCCTTATTATAAAAACAATTGAATATTGACAGAGTTGTAAATAAATTTTTAACTGTAAATCTATAATTTTGTTTTTCTTTTTATATTCCCTTACACATAACGAGATGATAATAAAATTATTTGGATTTAATGTATTTTTAATTAATTGCATAATGCCAACCTATTGATATTTAAATAAAACGAACAATTTTGATTTTTATTTTTTTTTTATTTATCATCAATTCCTGACAGCAAATCTAAATTAAAAAGGAAATTTGTAATGCAAAAAATGATTTTCATATATGTACCAACAAAAAAATACATATTTTGAATTAAAAAAAATATGCAATGAAAACCAAAATACAAAAAAAAATATTCTAATACAGCAAAAAACTGAGAAGGGTTTTATGAATAACTGCAGGGTTTTATAGCCCACAATAAATCCTTGACGTGTTCAGCTAAACTCCAAGGCACCTGAGTTATTAAATTATTTGCTTCTTCACTGCTACGATCACATACCAAACTATAAAGATCTGGATAAAACTGAAATAAAACACTAACATTATTATATAATTGATATAGAAAAAAATCTATCACCCAAATTTTTCATCTTGTCTAGAGTCAACACATTTTTGTAATTCCATATGTTTGAAATAAAGTTTAAATGACATGGAAAATAGAAAAGAAACACTGGTTTGGTCAGTCCAGTGTTACAAACATAAAATTGATAAATGACTTTCTGTAATCATTGAGATAAATGATAATTTAATACATAATATTTATAAAATAAGTAAAAATATGAAATAGATACAAACATGTAAGCCTTCAATAGGATCCGTGATATACTCGGCTGAGACCTCTGTGGATACTACAACTGATGCTTGAAGGGGGGTAACATGGAGGATCTCAAAAGACTGAAAAAATATATGTGTTAATATTATTTCTGAATATTTTATTCACATTGTTATTTACACCATGGTGTAAGAGAACAGTGTGAATAAAATATTCAGAAATAATATTAATAAGAGAGCTTAAATTCCTTCTAACATTTTACAAAAGAGCTAATGCAGACCCCATATGCAAAAGGTGGAAAAAGAAAAAAAATATAGAAACATACCAAAAAGTTAATTAAATGAACACTTCCTTGCACCCTGCGCAAGTGGCGAGTTTATTGCCATATGGCAATTTCTTCCAACTAACCAGTGTTTCCAGCCCAGAGAAGCAATATTTGCATGAGAAATAAATTTCTCCTTTGCTGGGAATCGAACCCAGGATGCCTGCACAGAAACCAAACGGCTTACCAACTGTGCCACGGCAGTCGGCTCAGTTGGTAAGCCGTTTAGTAGATAATATATTTATTTTTTTTTATTTCGGAAATGAATGGCAATTAAGATTATCTAAACAAATCAAAAAAATCTTGTACTTTATGTGTAAGGAATCAGTTGTCAATTATTTTTAAAAATCAATCACCTCCATTTCTGCCTGAAGGAATTCTCGAAATTGCTGTACTATAGCTGTCCTTCCTGCTGACACATTCCACCTAAATGACAATAAGATTATTCTAAACTAGTTGCATGTAACACATGAGATCCAACTGTCGATAGCGATAGTATGTATAGTTGAAGAATATGTACCAAACTATAAACCCATAAATACAAATTATTGAATATTTTCAGATATTTTGTTTTCTATACAACATATATTATGTAGGTATGTATGTCAAGATAGGATAGTATGGAGGAAGTTCCTTTTTTCCTACCCAGAATATGAAAATAGCATGATGGTATGTATGTTTGGAGATGAAGTATCAAACTATTATGTCTTCTTACATATTGTGTATAGGCGACTGCCATACAAAATGTATGAAGCGATGTCGTCACTAAATTCAATTTTTAAAAAAATTGTTAAAAAAAATTGAGATCTTCTACTACAATGTTAATATTTTTTATAGAAAATTAAATTATCTAGTTGGGGTGTTTCGGCTTTTGTCGATAATTGTATAAGTTTTGGAAATATAGGCAGTTAAACTCATAAATTTATCATAAAAAAAATATTTTTCTTAATAAAAAATGTTTGAGAAACCCTGGAATTTTTTTGAAAAAATTAATTTGAGATTTTTTATTTTTCTATGTTTGTACCAATTTTCAGCGTTCTAGCTTTTATGGTTTCTGAGATATATGGAAAAATAAAATAAAAATTCAAAAGTTGATAACCCCTGACTGAAACAAAAATTCAAAATTCTGAGTATAAAAGTTTTGTAGGCCTATAACTGTTTATATATTCTGAAATTTTGGGCTCTGTAAATTGAGCGGATCAAAAGTTATAAGGGGGGGACGGACACACACACACACAGACACACGAAATGTTCTACTCCGAATTCTGAGTAAATCCGTGTATATATGCTGCGAAGCCTCTAAGTTGTTGTTTTTTGACTTCAAAGTTGGAAAAGCCGTGAAAAAAGTAGACCTCTCCATACAATTCTCGCGTATTCTGGCTTGATACATTGTCGATATGTTAAGAGAACAAAGTTCTCCTGAACAAATCGACAGTTGGATAAAATAATGAAGTTAAAAAAATAGAATAACTAGAAATGTTTTTTTTTATTTTGTATTTTTGTTGGTAATGTTCTTAAGTGGACAAATTAATAAGTAATAACTTTATGAAATATTCAATATCATGTAAATTACCTTGACCATGTATAATTAAATGTTGTGCATGAATGTGCCATGCAATAGTAAAGATTTTCTTCCAGGACTCCTATTTTGGGACAACTGCCTTCTATCAGCACTGGAGTGTCTTCAGTTGGGAAGAAGTCTACACCTCCTTCTTGCAACCTCTAGAAATATTAACAAATTTACAGGTATTTTTGAATCTTTAAGCCTTTATTACACTTTATCACTTTACACGCCATTGTATTGTTTATCCTATAGTTTTATAAATAATTAATATTCAATGAATAATTAAAGTGTAAACAATGTTTTAACCTAGTCAGATATTGAAATTTGGAGAAATAAATTATCAACTTTATTAGGGTCACTATTGTGTGACTCTTTTAAAATCTAATATACTGGAGCATTTTACACACTACAACTTCATGATTTACATTTTAAACCTGTAGCATATCTACCCTGAGCCAACAATGAAAAGATATTTTATTGACCTTTTGCATGAAATATAATCAAATGTGATAGTCCTATTTATATACAATCAGAAAAGATTTTTACTCTCCACACTATGGAATAGTGAAGAGTAATGATTTCACAATTTTTAAGCGTATTTTTTACATCAATTTCTCAATGGGAATCATGTAGAGAGTGCACACTATGAGATTCGTCGTGATGTGTTTGTATGTATGGCGTACGCCGTAATTGGTGATCGCCGTGCGCCATACTTTTTCTTTTTTGTGTTCTCTCTACAGCCCAAACTATAAGTCCGATCAACTTCATATTAACATCATATGTGTAAAAGTCCATAAAATTAGAGCTGATTAGTTTTCCATAGATATCCATTAATTTCTTCTCTATGATTTCATCCATCGAAATTTTCAAAATGCTCTCACGGTCTGGAAAATCTAGGTATTTTTATATTGTTTGAAATTTTGATACAATAAAAATACACACATCTAAAATGCATCCAAGGAATGTCAAAATTTAAAGAAAAAAAATCTATGGTCTACCATATCAATGTGAAAAAAAAATCATATTTGTATGAAAAATGTATATAACAGAAGTAAAATAGCTTCTGTATGGGAAAATATAGTGATCAACTTCATATTGATATTGTATGTGTCTCTATAGACAAGTGTATTTTTATACTCTTCACTTCTATCTTCCTCAAGGGATAGGCAGTGAGAACCGAACACCGCATTCTTCTATCTTGACACATATACATATCCTCATCAACATTGATACACTGTCTCATACATGCTCATCTTGCTAGTAATGCAATTTTACATAAAATTTCTCAACTGGTATCATGTAGAAAGTGCATACTATGAGTTTCATGACAATGTTTTTGTGTGTATGGTGTATTGTGAAAACTTTTGTCCTCTGGGAATCTTATATTTGTTTAAGAATCTAATAGAAATATACTTCATAAAAATGCATTTAGAGATTGTCAACCTTTCAAGAAGAAAAAAATGAACACTTACAATGGTGTGGAGAGTTTAGTGTTGGCTACAACCCACTCATTTTTTGTTGTCTTATTTACTTACTTTTATCAATTCTTTCAAAGGGAATATTTTGGTAACCATGTCCTGTAAAGCTTGCGTTGCACCATTTTGTATTGATTTCACCTTGATTCCGGCAGCAATAACTTCAAATTCACAAGTTATCACCGCACCCATTATTGTAACAACTACACCTGTACTGAAATACATACAAGTTATTATTTCAACGGATCACTTTTGTACACTGATTCAAAAGTCAAGGATGTCTTTGTAAATAATGTTTCTGTTATAAATCTTAAAATTTACCATTCAAATTCAGAATATTGCTAATATTTAAGGTATCAATAAATAGTAAAATTGTAAGGAGTAAATGGTGTAAGTAAAAAATATCAACTAAGTACGTAATGGTTATATTTTTGTGACATACTTATTAGCATTCGGTTTTAGCTCCCAGCCTTGATATGGTAAATTACAATATTTTGGTGTCGCAAATCCAATTGGTCCTGCAAAATAATACAATATTCAAACGACACACATTTGAGAATTCTGAGAAACGTAAAAAATAAAAAAATTAGTTAAAAAT
The DNA here is from genome assembly GCA_963576475.1 of Molanna angustata. Lineage (NCBI taxonomy): Eukaryota > Metazoa > Arthropoda > Insecta > Trichoptera > Molannidae > Molanna > Molanna angustata. Next base: position 35,102,408 of record OY754965.1, read on the forward strand.
AGAAAAAAGCAGACTTTTTCCATTCACATTTTTAATAAGTATTTTAAATGATAAATCATTTTTGTTATAGTTGTATATACACAAATATTGGATGTTTTTCCCTGTCGGGATATTTTATGACAATTTTTTTAATATCTCAATTGAGACAAAGTTGGAATATTATAGAAGAACCAGGAAATCAAAGCACCTACAGGGCTTACACCCTCTCATCAGGTGGTTTTGTGATAAAAGTGATGATAAAATATGTTAAAAGTGATTTTTATGTTCCAGAACAGCATTGTGATTTATTTAACAGTAAACTGAAACTAAGAGAAAAACATCTTACAAAATAAGTTTAACTTACTGAGAATACCAATTCTGAAAGCAACTGTAAATTTATCTTCATTATATTTAAGATCATAAATTCCCTCTGTGATCCATGTGTTTTTAACATTATCCCAAAAGCATATCAACGGTGGCTCCAGCCATAAAACTGTGTCAGGAAGTCTAAAAAAATAAAGCTAAATATTAAAGAATCACACATTACTTCCTTCATAATTACTAACTGAGATTAACCGCCATATTTATAAAACATTCTGGATTGAGCAAATGCTTAAAACTTCTTTCCTACATATTCTATTCCTATTCCTACATAAGTTGTAAAGTATGAAAAATATATACTGTGAAGAAAGTGAAGAACAATGCTTACTGAAAATTTATATGAATAAGTTTATCCAAAGCTGCTTCTTGACGCTTTATTTCTGCCTCTATTTCTTCTGGAGCTCTCACTGTTCCAGCAGTTGGTGGAGGAGGAGGATTGTAAACCTCTTCAAATTCTACATCCACTAAGTTCTCATTCGCTTCCACTGTGGCAAATATTAAAAAATAATTATTTAATATCATCATGATCAACAGTTCCACAGCCATGAATGAATGGGCCTTGGCTTCCTCAAACATTTTACTCCATTGCACCTTATCTAAATATTAATGCCATTTCTCTCCAATTTCACACGTTATTTTAAGATCATTGATGAAAAAACAAATTGTGGCCAAAGCTGAGCCTTCGATCTCCACCACCACCCGTTCTACTTATAGGGACTACTAATGGTTGCAAAACTCTAAAAGAACATAAGGATCTGGAGAACTCTAAAACCTTGCAGACACTGTACACTATAAGTTCCAAAGAGAGCTTATTATAAGGAAACAGCAGGCTCGCCGTTCACTGAAAGTGAAGAAAAGAGTAACACCTTGACAATAAAATCATTTATTTAGAAAAAAAAACAATACTTTTTCCTAATCGGAGTACAATATTTGAAATAATTGCACTGTGAGTGTAAAACCGAAGTTTGTGCGAATACTATAGTTTGGAGATATGGGAGTTTTAAGATTTGGAAAAATTTGATTTACCAAAACTCTCACGGCCATTGCTACTTCTCGACACAGTCGAAGACTTCAGAAGCAACCTCCACTTACTTTCTGAAGATGATTAGATATCTCACATCTCCAAACTATAGTATTTGTACATACTTCGGTTTTACACTCACTGTGCGATATGGATAATCTTCATTTTCCAGAATGTGAGAGCGATTTAGAAGTTTTGAATGATGAAAAGGAGATAATGTGTCACATTGTTGGTTGAACTTTTATTTTGAGTGCCAAAACTTTTTTGTTTGACAAGCCATATGGAATAAGCCATATTGAAAAAATATATATTTATATGCTTTTAATTTATTTAATACTTCTGAAAATATTTTACTCTTCAAAATCAAAATATTCACTGTAGAAATTTAATATGTATTAAAAAAATATGGAATAATATTCAAGATTTAAAATATACAAAGATTATCAAATCTCATGTAAGTAAAAATGCATATCAAGTTATTTATTAATAAACAATCTTATCTGTTGAGTGTCAACGTTGAAGATCTGTGGTAATTGCGAGTGCAAATTACTTATAGAATATGAAATAAAATGACGGTTATCATCATCTATCATAACAATCACATGTATTAAAAAAATAAAGGTCTCGTCAAATAAATAAAACAATATACTTTAAACTTATAATTGAAAAAATAAAAATGAATATAAAATTATGTACAGGTGATGAAATAATACTTTCAGATTACCTAATATTTTCTTAAATATGAAAAGTGTATACATCTAGCACAGAACCTGATATAGATATTTAAGAAATTTGAAGTAAGAAATTTGAATTTCTTTACTTTAAATACTGTGTAACTTTACTGTGAGGTTTATTATGCTATAAGACAACGTATGACCGGATTTGAAAAATATGTAGCAAACAGAATGAATTATTTTTATGGTATCTTCATAAAATAAAAAAAAAACATATTTTCATCACTCAGGTATTTTATGCTTTTGCATGAAATTTGAATTCGTTAAATAATTTTCTTGTATAATTAGTTTTAATGAAATCCTTTGGTAATTTTTTATTGTAGGTAACTAAAAAACTACAAGATCTATGAAGTAGATTTCAATAGAAAGAGAATATGGAAATCTATCGAAAGAATTTTTTAATTTATTAATTACTATTCTTGGTATTAAAAAAACCTCTTAATTTCAACTTTTTTGTCACAGATTTGGCAATTTACTTACCTACAATATTTGTTTGTATTTCATACATTAGTGTGCATATGTGTGTACATCCCGTATGCCTAAGGTCATTGGCGCTAACAAGGGCCTTAAGACACAAATCTATTGTTTTATTTTTGTATTTTGAAATAGTTCGGTATACAAAAAAACATTCAGTCAATCATATCTACCTGCTAATAAATAGATAGGATATAATAACAAGAATAATAGATATTTAATATAATAATGTAAGTAGATAGAATAATCTTTATTTTGATAAAATCATATTGTTTTTTGTGTATGTTGGTGTATCATATTATAATAATCATTCATTTGTGTATAAAAGATAACAAGCTAAATACAGTCGTAGTTACATCTGTAAGATAATATTTTATCAGATATTGGTTCACAATAATTAGTATAGCATTATTGTAATTTACTTTCTTCTACAAGTTCTGTGAAAATGTGTCTGTCAAATACATAATAAAGCAAAGTTTACTCAACTAACATAAATTAAGTAAGAAACATGTTGAAAATTATAATTAAAAGTGAACAAGTAAAACCTATGAGAAAAGTTAAAAGAGTTGTATAAAAAGTATAAACAGGTGGTCCTTGAAATACGAAACCGTAAACACATAAAATTCAAATTAAATTTAAATTAGCAAATAATTTTTTAAATATCGACAATTTAATAAAAAAAATATTTCATACTTCACTATAACAAAAAAACATAAAATACATATATTAATTGAGAAACTCAAAACCTTTTCAATCTGATTAATTTAATTGGAATCACAATATTTTCAAGGGATACAAATTTAATCATGTATTCCATAATGTAACAGTCATACCATACAATACTATATTTATTATTAAAAGTGAATGTTCATCAAAAAAGTTATAAAAGTTTTGAAAGTATAGGTAAGTATACAAAAAAGGTATTGGTGGAAGTAAATATGAAAAAAAGGAAAATAAAATGCAATTCAATGTTTTTCTATTCAAATCACCTAATATGATTTTATGTGATATAAAAATGGTGAATGTGATTAGAATATTATTGTACACTTTACTATTGTTGATACACGGAATATGTAAAGCAGATCCATTGGATGATGCATACATGCCATGTTTAACAGGAAACTTTACAGATGTTCAAAATTGGATATTTGAGAATGGCACATTAAATCACTTATTGAGTAAGTACATACCTACTAATTTATTTTTGGAGGGAAAAACCCGCTATATCAATTTGACTACATAAAGAATAGTTATTCGCAAATATTTTGTCATGTTTTGGATGAGAGGGGGGCAAAGATACAACCAAGCTAAAAACCCAATTTTTTGCTCTGCACAGCCTCGTAATCTATCAAGTTATTTTCCTATTGAAATTGAAAATTGTATATCTATTGAAAATTATGCCTAACTATGTGATAATTATTATATTAATTGATTTAATTAGACGTAATTTGTTACTAAATGAATATTACAATACATTGTTTACCTCATGGTTTACCTTTATATTGGGGCAGTGGAATCAAAGTAACAGAGCCATGACATTTTAAGCAAAGATGGAGTCGTTATCCGAATTCACTTCATATTTGTGTATTATAAAATTAAATTTTAATAACTTATAGATGAGTCCATTAGTATTGATCTCTCAGAAGATTCTCAAGGAGTTTATAAGCTTAGACTGGTCATGCAGAAGGACATGTGGGATGTATCTGATGAAAATTGTCAGGAAGAAAACAACATATTTGAAAATGATATAAATATGATTGACAACACTTCAGATGACAATTCACTTCAAATTAGCGACTTAAAAAAGGTTGTGTTTTTAAGTTTGGCAAGAAATTCTTTGGACAGGT